>JAPKLW010000123.1:693265-724373 GCA_026898455.1 Plectranthus barbatus | reverse complement strand
TAATTCTAGATTAATTCAAGGACCGAGAGGTGACGATTAATTTAGATGTCTAGCTATTGATAGAAGGACCGAGAGGTGAATATTAATAGTGGGAATAGGAATACATGATACGATCTACACTATCCAAACAGATGTACTAGATGTAGGAATTGAACTTATTTGCTTAATCAGATTAACTAATTTGGTGTACTTTGAGACCGAGCGGAGATAGTCACTAATTAGTAATCTAGGTTATATTTGCCAAACAAGGAAATATAGCATTGTTGCTGTATTCCACCTGTTAAATTAATTGATTCCTACATGTTATCCATAATAAGAGTTCTTCCCTAGAATCTGTGTTCCTTTAAATTTGCTTTCAAAACTACTTTAATTTTCTGCATTGTTTTCTTTACTTTTATAAAACCCTGATTTTGGATTCCTCAAATAATGAATCTTAGGATTATAGCTAGTACATAGGATAGTTTCCCCACACAATTCCCCTAGATCGATAACCTTAGGGTTTACAAATTTATTTGCCACTGTTTCTATAATTAATCTGTTAGAAATAACAGTGATCAGCATATTGAGCATACCTTGGTAGGTATGGTACCAATTGCACAGTCGCCCGTAGAAAGTAGTAAACCACAAATTAATGCACTAATAGCATACATAGGAGCATCGTTGCAGTAGGAGGTTGCCTTAATAGGCTTAACAGTACATGTTCGTGGGAAATAGTCCTCGAACTTATTCTCAGTTAACGAATAACATTGTATTATTCCTTTAATGCACAATGAAGCTGTTAAGACAAATGATGCAGTTTAATGACGTCATGTCACGGATTTAGAATGAATCAGTAATAGTTATGGTTGTATATCAAGATTAGTGTCACCAAATAGCTTTCGAGCTATAGGCGACTAAGTGATATACAAGTAAAGAAATGTTCGAATGGTAACCTAGTATACTTCAAAAGTCTAAGTTTGGGAGAAAAGTATATTTCATAACAAGACCTTCTCTTTGGTTGCAGTTATTAACTCCATTCGAATTCTTTTGTCCATAACAGCACATGTGAACCTAAGTATCTGGAAGGTAGACGACATCTTCATAAACGGGGACCTTGATAAAAGGTGATGACATCTATATGTAATAACCAGCTAAGTATGTGCTGTAAGGTGAGCCGCATCTTGTCTAAAAGCCAAGGAAGTTCAAGTATGAACATTAGGGAGCTTCAAGGTCATGAAATAGATGTTTCGATATTGGATATTGAGAACGAGAGCTTCATGTACCAGTTATGTGTTAGCGGAAGCATGATTTTCCTTGCACATTATGTAGATAGTATTTCCCATTCGAAAACGGTGTGGAGATATTATCAAACATAAAGAGATGGTTTTCCGAAATTTTTCAAAAGTAGAGATATGAGATACTAGAATATCCTTTGGATTAATGTTTTGTGCTCTCACAAGAAAGGATGTCCAGGTGTCTCTATTTGCTTAAGTTGATTATGTGGTGATTCCTTTCAAGCTAAGTAAGGGTTCCTACCTCTTCTATAAGGCAATGAACCATGTCAGATACCTGTAATGCTATAGGCATGATAAACAGATATCAATTCAACTCTGGACAGGCACATTGGTTTGTAATATGCCCTGTGGGTTGAATGGAATCGGATATCTAGGAGGATCATGAAAGGAGGAAATCGACCTATAACTATGTGTTGGCCTTGAAAGAGGAGTTATAGGAATCTGACATAGAAGTGTGTCGCAAATTTCGGTTTGAAGGCTGAGTGTGTAACAACTTCAAAAGCTTCGTAAGAAGCAGTATAACTTCGATTTTGTCCTCTAGAGGTGTGTGTTCCGAGTTTGCCTAATAGAATCACTAGGTACTGTGATCATGCTGGAGCAATGGCAAACTCAAGGGAACCCAAGACTCACGGGTGGTGAAACACAAAGAATATGTAGTACCACATCATACTAGAAATCGTGATAAGAGGCGATGTGTATAAGTTGAGAGCAAAATAATGAACGTGTAAATAAGCTAGGTCTGATATAGACACACTTAATACTCTGATAAAGCAATGGTATTAATGCTTTGAGTATAAGTGAGAGATTTGTGGGATTTTATACTAAAAGCATTTATGATTAAGTGTGTTTGTTTGATAGACTGGTCTTCAGAAATGTGTTACGTCAACATAGTCGCTATCTGATATAACAAACATACGATATGAACTATAATATCCTATTATCTTGCCTATATGGATTATCATATTGATACGAACCTCGTGGATGAATAACGATCGTATCCCAGGAACAAGAGTTGACACGATGCGGAAACGACACGAACAGGACTGGAACGGAAAATGATGATAGGATAGAAGTCCAACACTTCTAATTCGACCCTTGAAATGACGTATTCAAGACTAATCTCATATACACCCCAAGAAGCTGAAGAACTATCGACCCTTCAAATGATGTATTCCAGATGAATCTCATATATGCCCCAAGAAACTGAAGAACTATCAATGCAGAACTAACAAAACTGATAGGATGGAAAATCCAACACTTGTGGATTCAAAAACCTTCAAGTATCGTAGTCCAGAATAAATCTCCTACGACCCAAGAAGCGAGTTGATCCAACAACGATGGATATGAATGAAGACACCACAAATGGATGTGAAAGTCCGGTTGATAAGTCAATTTTGAATTTCAAGGTAATCCACAGAAATTCATGAGTTTTTAGAATTGGAGAAAAAACTTACAAAATTATTATTGAACTGAAAACTGAATTATATGTTCCATAACAAGGCCTATATATAGGCAAATTCAAATCCTAATAAGGAAATCAAATCCTAATTTCATAAGAAAATCAAATCCTAATCTAATAAGGAAAATAAATCCTAATAAACCAAGGAAATAAAATATATCTAAAAGATAGAATCCAAAATTACTTAAATAACTAACTACCAAATCTTATCAAGATAAATCATATCTTTAATAAATATTCCTGAAATATCTTTATAAATCTTACCAACTAGATCTCCATGATTCCCCTCCTCTTCAAATAGATTTTTCCTCAAATCCTCGTATGTGCCAGATATAATTGACCATCCTACATCACCCTTAGTTGGCTTGTTTGGCGCATCACTAATTCATCAAATTCAGTTATAGCTATTCTGCTCATGGAATGTCACGACAAAGAAGTCACACCTGTAGATATCGTTGAGATGTTTCCAAAAAGTATAATTGCACTGAAATTGGACACCTGCAACAAAAGTTATGACAAAAACAATTTTCTCTCTTTTTTTATTTCTTTTTTTCTTTTCTTTTTGGATTTATTTCCTTTTTTTACGGTTTTTTTTTTCAAACTCTCTTGTAACTACCAAATTATTTGGTAATAAAGAAGGAAAAGATATGGTTAAGGAAATATTTGATAAGGATATATTTGAATAAGTTAATTAGCAAATTACTTGGTAATCAAGAAGGAAATATATGATAATGAAAGATTTGAATAGATATGGTATGATATTAATAATTCAAGTCTTGACTGAAAAGAATCGTAAAATAACGACTCAAATACACAAAAATATACGAATCAAGAACAACACAAAAGACACGATAGGAAACAAGATAAGACTCAATTTTTTTTTATTTTTTTTAACACACTTAACACACAAAACTGACTGACAAGGAAGCGGAAAGACGCGACTTGGATATTGATACCAAAATGATACGATAAATCTTGCCAACTAGATCTCCATCACATACGGTGTGTAGGTCATGACAGAGGATCATATGAATCATTTGACCTAGCGAAGTATAAACAGTATCACGGCTGAAACAATCCCAGGATAGGCTGTCGGTTTAGGCTGCGACACATCATTTTATAAGTGAGCTTATCCTAGCTACTTGATGTGTCGGTACATCTTTATGTATTGATGAGATCAACAGTGAGATTCGCCATTCTCATTGACATATGAATGAGCCAGATCTCTAGATACTTGTTATGATCTTAAACCTAATGGAAGGCTAAGGGACATGCACAAGTTGACCACACTTTGACATGCTATGGTGGCGAGTCTTACATGTACGCTTATATCTGCATCTTGGGTGTGGCGGTTTGTGTGTGGCTTTCTTAGGCTGTATATGTAGGTCATCATATTTGTTTTAAGATGGGGGCATTCCCTGAGGAGCTCACAAGGTTCATTATGCTAAACTTTGCATGTTGAATTATTAATTCATGCATAAGTGAAAAGGAGTGAGTGGTACGACTCAAGAAATAAGAGATTGATTAATTGTGGCTGATTTTTATAAGCCAAATTAATTAATGAATGTCTGAAACCTTAAATATGTGGATCATTCAAGTTTAATGTAACTCGTTCCAAATAACGTGGTTATAAAGGGGTGAGTCAGCATTGTTTCCGTAGTGTAGGTAAGACAATGTTCTATTAATTAAGTATGTTCATGGTTGGACATGGAATTAATTAATAAGGAGGGCCCACTTTATTATTTGCATTCGATCCCTGATCTGGCCCGCAAACTACTTGAGCCCATTAGGGTTAGGGCTTGCAAACCCTAACACTATATAAGCCTTTTATCTCTTCAAATCATATATAGTAATTATTCAATACAGTATTACACAATATAAGAGAGAGAGAGATCAACTCCTACACCATTTCAAGGAAGATTGATCGACTTCTTTGAGATTTTGGTGGAACTCGGTAGCGTATTCTCACCAGATTTCCGAGGAGCAAGCGAACAGATAAAAAGATCAGATTTATTGAAACACTACAGCATTGATCAAGATCCCCGCATCCGCAATTAAATATTGGGAACATGCATAGGGTTTGCCTAATTTATTCAATCTGAATTATTTTGATACCCTAAGAACGATCCAAACGGCTGAAATAATAAAAGACAATTCACGTTGTTTGTTGTAGACTCAGATCCTACAGTACTTTCACCTGCTTCTTGTCAGAGTCAATTTCGGCACAAGAAATATAACTGAGATTCCTCGTACATCTTTGGTGCTCGACACTTTAAGGAATCTTGAATAACACTTCGAGTTTCACTTGGATTCCTTTTGTCTTCTCACTTTTCACGTGCACTTTAAGTTCTGAAACTGAAAACTGAAATCCTCCTGATTTCAAGTTTAAAGTTTCTGAAGTCTTTCAGTAAAAAGTCAGTTTCCATAAACTAACTTTCTGGATATTTTAAGTTTCAAGTTCCAAAACTTGACTTCAGCATTTCAAGTTACTTAGCATCTTCACTTTAAATTCTGAAACTTGATTTCAGCATCTCGAGCATTAGCTTCTAACAATTTCCCTCTTTCAGAAACTGAGTTTCTGTAAGCTCGATCTTCAGCTTCCAGTTTCTATTAAAACTCAATATATTTTGTACAAGGATTATATGTAGAAACTTACTAGAAACTTAAACAAGGGTAAACCAGTTTCCCAGTTTCTAACAATATGTATTATAAATCATGTTTTTAATGCAACAAAGTTACTTAGTTCAGTGGATAAATGCCTCATTATTTCTTTTGAGGTTAATGGCTTGAACCCTTCTAGGCACAAACTTAATTATTTAATTTTTTGAGAAAAAAGGTGGTGGAATTGCCGGTTCGGAAACGGCGATTCCACGGCCGTGAATATGTTAAACTGGAACAAGCTCAGGCCTGTTTGGAACCATCTATCACGATTCTGGGCCGGTTCATTGAGTCGGCGGGCGGGTTCCGGGCCGATTTAGCTGGTTCATGTTAGGGGTTGTCATGTCTAGTAGCAAGGAGTATTTATAGTTATCATTTGAAATTGCACCGTTGCAATAAGTTGTATGGTACTGCATACTTTTTCCAAGTGAACATTAATACTCCACTTGTTGTACATCTCTGTTTTATATGTACTTGGATGAGACATGTTGATTCATATAAAGTATCAATTGAGAGTTCTACCAACTTAATTTCTATTTGAATTGTACATCCTGCTTCTCTTCTCAATTGTCAGTTCTTCCAAATTGTCAGATGATCCTTCTGTTCAGCTTGACGGCTGAAATGTCCTCATAATTGAATGAATCGGTTATGGATAACGTATTCCTCACAATTGAGTCAGATAATACTATTGCATATGGTGAGGTTCTTCTTCTTCTTTTCTTCTCATAAACTTCATAACTTCTGGAATGGTTCTTCATGTCATTCAAGTCTTTGACTGCTGATGCGGCTAAAAGTTCAATAAAAATTAAACTCTTAGTTACAAAAGAATAAAATTTGTCAAATCCAGGTCCTTCTTCCCTTCGCCCGCTAGATTACCAGGATACTATAGCAAAGTCTAATAGCTAGGTAACAATAAAATCGTTGAGTGATTTCTATCAACTAGGCAATCAATTTAAACCTATGCTAACAACATATAAAAAACAATGAATTAAACCAACAAACAACATTCAAACAATTCTCTCCACACCTTGGTAAACCAAGACAAGCAAATACTCAAATTAGGTAGATAGGATGTTGAAATAAACGTAGATTTAATCCAATTAGGTTAATCATTGATGTAAACACATTTTAATCCCTAGGAGATTGAGCAATCGACCCTACACTCGTTAACCCCTTGTCACGGCGAGCTAACGGTTGATGATGCTAAGACTTGCAAACAGCTACGTTATTAAGACCTAGACCACTCCAAATAGAACGTCAATTATTGCCCTACGACCTAGCACCGCACAGGGATTGGAACTAAAATCGTATGAATCTACACTATTCACGACGATTCCGCCCGCGTGTTGGCTGCAGCGTTTACGTCAACTACCTCCTAAGTTGGCTATTACCTACACCTAAGAGGTAAGGAACAAGTTCTAGTGCAATTCAAGCTCTCAAAGGAAAGTAAACAAACAATTATCAAACTTAATTTTCATGCATCCTTGTTCAAATCAACATCCAAATTGAATTAGAGCAACATACCTCTCAATTGTAACAATACAAAGTTGAAATCAAATACATCCTTTACAATTGATAAGTAGAAAATGAAATCTTCCCCAATTGGATTTGCTAGGTCTTGATCTACCCCCTTGGATCTTCAATTCTCCTCCTAGGATTGATGATTTAGCTCCTTGATAGGTTTTGGAAGAGATGGAAATGGAATCGTAGAGAGAATTTAGGAGGTGATTATTCAAAGTTATGAAAAGTTATGAATTTGTTATGAAAATAACCGTTTTCCCCCTTTTATAATGAGCAAACAGGGCCTCGGATCGCCCAAGCCATGCTGAAAACTGCCAAATGCTGAAAATTACGTTCTGGCTCGGCCGAGCCAATTTGGCTCGACCGAGCGAAGTCTCTGAACAGCCCCAACACCCTTTCTGCACCGCTCGGTCGATACTGCTTCCCTTTGACTCCTAACTCGGGCGATTTCCATCCAAAACTCATCCAAAAGTGTTGTTTTATGCTCAAAACACATCCTACAACATTTCAAACACGAAAATACGAAAACAAGACAAAAGAACAACGAAAACATATGATATGAGGGTAAAATGGCCACAAACATGCACGCGCACACATCGAAAAATAGGTCATTTTACGCACATATCAACTGCCCAGTCTAAACTATTACAACACTTAGTCAGTTCTATACAATAAACTAATTGATAGATATTTTTTACATTTCATCAAAACTTGGTATGATTCCTATAAGGGGTGTTCGTTGTTTGGCTGAAACCTGTCAAACCGTTCAAAACAAGTTAATTTGGCCATATTAAAATCTGATTTTCAAACTAGCAGTTTGAAAATTTTGAAATCGGTCCAAACTGGTTTGGTTACGGTTTGGTTGCTCAAACCGGTCATGTGTGTGTGTGTGTATATATATATATATTAATTAAATATATTATAATTCATAAGTATAAGTTATAGGTAAGTTTCCACCTTTTCATACAATTGACAATGTTCAAATTTCTTTATTGGCCAACATAGTTTAGCTTTAGTTTTAATTTTTTTATATAAAAAATCAACTAATAAGTACTCCCTCTGTCCCGCCAGATTAGTCCATATTTCTATTTTCGTCTGTCCCACTAGATTAGTCCACTTTCCTAAAATGGAAAAAAAATCACATCACAACAATAAAATATTGATTCCACTACACTCACAAACATTGGTTTCTGTGCCGAAACCAAAATGGACTAATCTAATGGGACGGAGGGAGTATTAAGTAATAACATTGATTATTATAATTTATTATGATTTTTTAAATTAAGTATTAACATCGTTATTATAATTTTTCATATCTCTTTTGATTTTACATTTGAGATTATGAAATTATAATTTTAATACAATTGACTCTTGTGTCTCTTTTGATTATATATTAAATTATAAACATAAGATTTTTAAATTAAAATTATGTTATAATATGTAATAACAAATAATAGAAATCAACTAATTTACATTTAATTCCTAGTTTTTTACAAATCAACTAAAGTCTTCACTCTCGATATATTATGGTAGGTTGTTGAAAGTTGAAACATATATATTTCTTTTCAACCCGTCAAACTTGTCAAACCAAATCATTTTTATACGGTTTGGAGAGATTGGTTTAGATATATAAATTATTTGTCCGATTTGATTTGAAAAATCTCAATTCGTACTTATTAGTTTGGCCGAAATTTTACTTCCAAATTAGCCGAATTGGACCGTGAGCACCCCTAATTCCTATCATATATACTTTTATTATTAATTCAAAATTATAATTTGTGTTTATAACGTATGACTTATCATATTTTTCATCTCATTAATCACTTAGAATAAAATCTCATAATATGAAAAAGTGGAGGGTAAATATCTCTAATTTATCGAATATAGGAATATAATTCACTAACAATAAACAATTAACATAAATATATATCAAAATGAACCAATACATTATTGATAAAAATTCATATTCTTCTCTATATTTCTTTTTGGGGAGTGTGTAATACTAATTCCATCAAACAAAGAAACTGTTATGGTACTTTATTAAAAAAAAAGTAATTTATGTATGTTTTTTCCTTCAAGGAGTCTACGAATACAGGTACAATCCCTAAAGTTGTTTCATAACGTTCAAACGTACAAATTAACAACACCCCCAAAATACTTCATTTTTCACGTCACGTCAAGTCAAAGAAAAACATACCTGAACATTATATAAAATATATTTTGAACAAAAAATTATTTATATATATATAACACAGTATTATTATAAAAAAATAATATCCACTTTAATAATTATAGTTTCTTATCATTCTTACAAGTATTATCATGAGTTAAACAAACTCGCGAGCTATATGAGGGATTTGAATTCTCTGTTGTTCAAAAAAACTGCACCCCTGATTGCCCCTCATAACAAATAAAAAATTATAAAATTAATATAAAATAAAATATAAAAGTGCTCCAAATATATATGTGGTTAAAACCTGCACACCAAGAGGTGGTTTGCTTTTAGCCTAGCAAAGGATCCTCTCCCCTATTTGAGATCGATTTGCAAAAAGCTCGAAATTGAATCGAGCTCAAATTTGAACCACTTGAATAATTGTCGAGTTTGAGCTTTTTGAATTTTTGACTAGTGAACTTTATCGACCTCGAGTTAGGGTCGTGAATACTGTCAAACTTAATATAATTTTAATTTTATCCCAGACATATAAGTAATTAAAATAAAAAAAATTGAACTCAATATATATTGAGTTGAGTTGAACTCGAGTCTCTGATTTTTTTTATGAAGCTCAAGCTCGAATTTGACAATGTTGTACTCAATTCTCCTCGTGATCACCTATACAGCTTCTAGATAAACTTTAGGGTAATTCTAAACGTATTCTCCATTTTTTAAATATACTCCCTCCCTCCCTCTTAATTAGTCCCCTACTATGTGGGCACAATAACCAATGCAGTAAGAGATAGAGGAAATTAGTATTTTATTAGTGAGTGGGAATAAACTTTCTATTTTAGGTAAGGGGACAATTATATGGGACGTACGAAAAAGGAAAGAAGGAGTAATGAAGTGGACGGAGGGAGTAATAAATTGTATTTATATCTGACAAACATGTAAAAATGCAAATGACATTTAAAAAAAGGCAAAAACTTGCGTTAGGCAGGCCTAAACGGTTTAGGCGGGTTTTATCCTACCCAAATGGGTTCACCCATCCCAAATAGGGTATATTATATGGGTTTGGGTTTGGGTTAATGAATAAAACCCGCCTAAATCTTGAGTTAATGGATAAAACCCGCCTAAATCATTTAGGCCTCCCTAACCCAAGACCTTCCCTTAAAAAAATATACATAGAAGAAACACGAGGGCAAGACTGGAAGCCTCCATCCTATATAAACACCAGCCTCCTCTACCTGTCCCTCACTCATCTCTCATTTATTCCTTCATTCATTCCAACCTACAATTACACACCACCAAGCATGTCTCCGATCACCGACGAGATGAGGGCCGCCGCATCGGAAATGTATCGCGGCGACCAAATCTGCCAAGAGAAATCCAAGTTCCTGCTCACGGAGGTGGGGCTCCCCAACGGCCTTCTGCCGTTGAAGGACATCATCGAAGTCGGCTACATAAAGGATACCGGCTTCGTGTGGCTCATACAGAAGAAGAAGTGCGAGCACAAGTTCGTGAAGATCAACAAGCCGGTGCAGTACGCCGCCGAGGTCACGGCGTACGTGGAGCCCGGCCGGATCAAGAAGCTCACCGGCGTCAAGGCCAAGGAGATGCTCATGTGGGTCACTCTCACCGAAATCTCCGTCGACGACCCGCCCACGGGGAAGATCACGTTCAAGACCCCCACCGGCCTCTTCCGCTCCTTCCCCGTCGATGCCTTCCAGATTGAGGGGGAGAAGCTGCCGCCGCCGCGTAAGGAGGATGAGGAGCTCCAGCCAGCTGCTGCCTCCGCCGTTGGAATGAAAGAAGTTTAACAGCGCTGATGTCATGCGTTGTTTTAGATGCCACGCCATCTTTCATCTTAATTACAATTATTAACATATTTTTATATTCACCGTTTCTACTTATTGGCGGTGAAAATAGTTCGGCATCCCTAAGCCCATGATAAATTAATACTGGCCCAATCTATTTACTAAAGATGTTTAATAAATCGTCTCAAATTTATGGCATGAATAATAATACAAGCATCTTGTATGTATTTAGGGGTCACAATCTTCAACTCCATACAATAATCTGACACAAACTTAATATAATATAAATAAATTGAATCAAGCTTTCAAGTTTGGGAAAAATCTTGGATCGAACCTATGAAATTGAAACCCACTTAGAATAAATTGAATCAAGCTTTCAAGTTTGGGAAAAATCTTGGATCGAACCTATGAAATTGAAACCCACTTAGAAAATAGGGTTAAGTTCGTGTCAGTTTTGGGTCGACCCGCAAAATCTATTAGTCAATTAATAAAATATATTAAAATTTGAGTAGATAAAACCTAAAAGTCTAAAACTAAACATTAATGTAAGCTTTATTTTGTTGACTTGTTGTATGGAAATATGAATTGTATGAATATAAAAGTTTAATTATGAATTGTATTTGTGATTTCTTATTAAATATGTCATTTACGTGTTAATTAAATATGTTATGTTGATTAAAGTTAAAAATTTCACCGTAATTAAGCCGGTCATTTCGGGTGAGTTTCGAGTTGACCTGAAAATAAACAAGTCGTGTTCGAGTTAATTTCTGTGACCCAAAAAATAAATTGGTCGGTTTAGATTGACATGTAACGTTTTAATATTAGTCGCAACTCGACCGGCCAACCCAAACTTGACCCAATGGCCACCCTTATATGTATTCAATACACATGAGTTTGAAATATAATTGTAGGATCGGGATTAATATTATATCATTCTATTTCAACAACAAAAGAAAGATGTTAACTTTGAGCTATGTTAAATTAAAGCTAATATAATTAAATAACTTTAAAGTTAAAGTTTTGATAAATGTATTTATTTAAGAACTCATCCTAAAAAAAATGAGCTGCTGTCCGATCTTATCATCGTCAATTTTTTTGATCCAAGGACCCAAATTTAACATGCGTCTCCACCACATTTAAATCGCTAGACTTAATACTCAGCTACTCCTCAAGCACATCAGTATATAGCCTTGCTCGAGCGGTTGTAGCTGAGCCGATATGGAATGTCATAGAATTGAATCAGTTTTTCCGCACCAATCATTTGAAGAAAAATATTTGATTCTTGAGAATTTTGATGAAATAATTTCTGGTATTTTTAATTAGTTTGCTGAACGTTGCCTGTTGTTTTTCGATTTTATTGCTATATATTTATAATATTACCAGGATCTTTTATTGCATCATTTATTATATAACTATTTTATAGTTCATTACTGTATATGCAGGTCATGCTTCATTATGCGAATAGAATTTTAATGTTTCATATATCGAATTTTATTTGAAGGGTTTCGTATATTTCTCACTCATTAATGCCACAAGTTTTTCACTCTTCCTAATGTAGCATCACATTCATTATAATTAAGTTTCATACTCATTGCAATTAAGTTTCATATTCATTATGTTGCAAACTCGATTATCTGAATAAATTTATAGTAATAAATATTTTATTTTATCGTAATTAAATATTAGTGTGGTATATATATTTATAAATTCAAATTTTGGTGAGTGAGAAATTGAACCACAAATTGTCATATTATGGTGTATGAGATAATTAGTGTGTTCGATAATAAAAAATCGTTAAATTAATCGTAATTATAGTAATAATGATGTTGATTTTTAACCAATGTGATAATGATGTTAGACAATGATGACAGCGTAACTGTCACGAGCACATGAAAACTCGATTTGTAACGTCATGACATAAGCGAACAGAGACGTAATCATTGACACCATAATCTTTGGTTTGTAATTGTCGATCGTATTCAATTCTTGTTCGTAACCCCCCGAGTGAATTTGTCTATTTATAGGCATATATAGGTGCATTTTCAACTTGATCAAAATATGTCGGAAAATAACCACTCTTCTACAACTTTTTCAGAAAACTTGCATTACTTCCAAAGTCTTTTTGGCTAGCTCAGTTCCATCCCCGTTCAGTTTTCCGGAGCTATTATGATCGCAGTGCTGTCTTGTAGAAGACGAAGTCATTTTACATTTGGGGACAAGCGCTATAAAAACGAGCACTACATTGGCATTTTTGCTTTGCAGGAAGAGGGCTCCTCGACTCAGCTACATTTATTTTATTTTCGCATCTTTCTGTTCCACCCAGTTTTGTTGCATTATTCATTGTAAAAAGTTGCATTAAATAATTGTAAATTATTGCAGTATCTTTGTTCTCAAACTGCCAAATTCTAACACATTATAATGAAGTTTCGCTCTAGTTACACATAAAGAACGTATGTTTTATTACAAAGTTTCACACATTACAATAAAGTATAAATTATAAATGTAATGAAGTAAATAACTTTGTATAATGAACAATGCACTGTGGAAATAAACCACGAAAGTGAAAAAAATAACTTACACGAATCATTTTTTTTATCATTAAAATTCATCATTTATTTTGTTAATTTTTGAATTGTACAAATTTTATTTTCATTACGATTATCTTATTCTGAACCTGTACAATAGGGATTATGTTCGTATGATAATTAAGTTATCTTTAATTTGATATTTTATATGCGAAATAATTTAAATTCAATGAGTTAAGATTATTTATTGAGTTGTAATAGACTAGGAATTAGCTTGTCAGTTAAAGTTAAGATCATTCGAAGATTGTCGCAAACTGACTTCCAGCCTATCAACGTGATATTAATTAAGTGGGAGACTTAACTGATTAGTTGCGTACGAATCAAGACAAAAGCATAAAGAAAAAATCTGAGGGGACACAAAGAACTAATCATTCAAGAAAAGACAATTTTCAATAGAAGACAAATAGGACTAAGGTTTACACCTTTGTAAGTCCGAAGATACCTTGGACTGACTTGGAGCCCTTCTGGCCTAAGATTTCAAAACCAACAAAAAACATGTTAACAGTACATCTTCCTAAATAAATATGTTAGAACAGAGATGGGCCCACTAACCCACAACGGTAGAATTCAAATTGAATTTGAGTTTCTCCTCCTCTCCTATAAATACCCTTGGAGATCGACAGAGAGAAGCTAACGAGTTTTAAAAATAGTAACAATGAACTATCATCTACGATCAAAGCACTCATCTCTCTCACCCATTCAACGTATTCTTACATAAGACTCAAATCCATTAAGCTTGAGTTAACCGAAATCCAAACTCTTTTCAAGAAATTTTGGATCCAAGATAGACTTTCTCACTCGTCAAAATTCTACCTGAAAACCAATCAAATCTCCACGTTCTGTTGATAAATTTGAGACCAATAACAACTGATTAGCAATTTTTAATATAACATGAAAACATAAAGATAACATTATAAAAATCAATTGATTGATATACGACCCCTGCCTCCAAAATAACTCAGAATCGGCTGATTTATTTTTCAAATATTATTCAATCAATTCAATTTTTCAAGTTTTGCTGATTTTTGTAAAACAAAAATTAAAAATCTATCAATTTAAATGAATTAGATTGAAATTGACCAGTTTTTTATGTATTAGTTGATATTGTGTGTGGCTGCAGCTTGCGTGGCACTAAGTTGTTTCGACTTAGCTGATGTGGCATTAGTTTGTTTTAAGTGTGAGTTGTATGAGATAAATACATATTTTTGTATTTTGTTTTGAAGATAACACATTTTCTAAGAGTAGGGGTGAGTCTCACGAGAGGTGTGAGAATATCTTCTTCTTCCTGGTTTTGGGTAGAAGGTGTGAGAGTGAGAGCTGTTGTGATTGCAGGTTCTCAGTTTGGGTGTTGCTGCTTGTAATCTCATCTTGTTTCCTCCTCTAATAAGTCTCGTCATTCACCGGCCCGAGGACGTAGGCTAGATCTCAAGCTGAACCACGTTAAGTTGTTGTGCCTCTTCTTATTTTTTTCATGTTAGTTTCTTAACTTTCTTAACATTTTGGCGTCGTCTGTGGGAAGAGGCGATCATGTTGGGTTTTGTATACAGAAAGCATTTATTACGATGTGTATACATTCAACGGTATTTCCTATCTGTTAAACAAACTTACATGCGAGTAACAACGGTATCCTCTTATCTCACCGATAGGGACGATCATACTGCATTTTGTAGATCGCAGAAGACAGTATGATCACTTGACCTAGTGAGATATAAATATTATCACAGCTGAGACAGCGTACGAGGATACTGTCAGTGTAGGTTGCAGCATAGTCGGAAATAAGTAATCTGTCTTTAATTACTTGATATGTTGGTACGTGCGGTCGCGTATTGATTGAACCATAGTGAGATATTTTCTACTGTCTGACATGAGAGAATACAAGATCTCGATCTTGATTGAGTCCAAACCCTAACGAAAGTTCAGGGGTATGCACGGGTTGACTGTTGCTTTGACTTGCCATGGTGGAGAGCCTGAGTAACGTACTCGTATACCCACATCTTGGGTAACAGCAGTTCGTGTATTACAGCCAGAGACTGGAGCTAGGTAACCATATCCGAGTAATAGGATGGGGACATTCCCTGAGGAGCTCAATAACATTCATCGTGCTAAACTCCTGCAGGCTGATTAAGTTCAAGCACGAGTGATAAGGTTTTAATTAATTGTGGTAGCTTGTCAGAAGCTTCAATAAATTAATTGTAACCTTAAATATGGGGATTCTCAAGTAAATGGAGCTCGTTTTCATTACGTGGTAATAAAGGGTAAATCGGTATTAATTATGTGGTGAAAAAGAATTAATATTAATTAATTAATTATGTCCTGGGTTGTGGATATGGGAATTAATTAATTGTAAGGCCCACTTTATTATTTGCATTAGTTCCCAGGTCTGACCCAATTAAATATGCTGAATGGAACCAGTAGCCCATTAGGGTTTGTAACCCTAGGTCTATAAATAGACAACTCTCTCTCACAAACCCTAGTTCAGTTCAAAATCACAGAAACCCAAGGAGAGAGAGAGAAGGTGGGCGGCAGCTTCAGTGTGTCTGGGAGGAGAAGAAATTTGACTCCGGCTTTCACATTCACAGTCCTGTGGAATCCTCACCAGTAGCAGGATTGAACAGCATTAGGATACAAATCTGAAGACCTAATCTGGAGAACATATTTTCTCTCTTCTTTCCTTTTATTTGATTAATTCTTGAAATTAGATCTGGTTCTAATTTCTGTTTCCGTAGTTTTCATCGAATCGCGTGGTTGAATCAAGGGATTGGAATTCAAATGTGAAAGATCGGATTTGACACTTCAGAGTTAAGGTAAACTCGAATATCCACTACATTAAATTCATATGAGCATGCTTGGGTTTATCGTTTTGTTTAATTGTTCTCAACATCCATGAACGGTCCAGCTTATTTTGATTTGTTGATTCGGTTCGCCATGAAATCCCTACAAATTGGAGGTGTGGTTTGTGTCTTCTGTGAATGATAGTAACAGATCGTCGGGTGATCGGAGACTTATTGCTGTTTTGTGTGAAGGATAGTAGTAGAATTGTTACGCTCATTAAGTGTTTGCTTAAATGTCGATTTTCAAAGTTAGAAATCGAGAAGTTTAATGACGGAGGAGATTTTGGTCTCTGGAGGATCAAATTCAAGGCTTTGTTGGTTCAACAAGGACTTGAAGATGCTTTGATTGAGAATGGTTTCTCTAGAAAAACCGAGAAGAGCATAAGAAGAAACTTATGGTGAAAGCTCACAGCGCCATTGTGTTGAGTTTGGGTGATAAGGTTCTGCGAGAAGTTTCACACGAAAAGACAGCCTCTGATGTTTGGAAAAAGTTAGAGAAATTGTATGTTACTAAGTCTATAGCTAACCGGTTGTATCTGGAACAACGGTTGTATACGTGGAAGTTCATCGATGGGAAGAGTTTGTAAGATCAAATTGATGAGTTTATTCGGCCGCTTGATGATCTCGAAAACATAGGAGTCAAGATTGGAGATGAAGATAAAGCAATTCATCTCCTGAATGCTCTTCCCTCATCATATGATAATATGAAGGATGCGATGATCTATGGTAGAGAGTCCACTATTACTCCAGAGGAAGTACTATCTGCTATCAAGACAAAAGAGGTGCATAAATTGTCATATTCTAAAGGAGATAACACAGATGTAGGACTCTCTGTGAAAGCTAAGAACTCTCAGTTCACAAGTTCTAAGAAGCCAGTTTATGGTGAGAAGAAATTCACACAGAATAAGTGGAATAATGATTCTGCGAATGAGCCTCGAAGGTGTCATCATTGTCAAAAATTAGGACACATAAAGAAGGATTGTTTTGATTTCAAAAGGAAACTAAGTTTTTAGACTTCAGGTAACAATACAACTCATCACAAGGAAGCACTTGGTGTAAGTGAGGTGTTAAATGTTTTTGAATCTGTTGTGTTTGGTGAGTGGATATTAGATTCTGGTTGTTCCTTTCACTTGTCCTATGAGATGTCATGGTTTGTTGATCTAATGGAAAGTAATCTTGGATCTGTGATGCTGGGAAATAGTCACTCATGTGGAGTTACAGGAGTTGGATCAGTGAGATTGAAAGGATTTGATGGTTCACTGAAGTTATTGTCTAAAGTGAGATATGTTCCTGAGCTGAGAAGGGATCTTATTTCCTTAGGATGTCTTAAAGCTAAAGGTTATAATTTCAGAGTTGTGAATGGTTATATGTATGTAGAGAAAGACTGCAGGGTAGTTTTGAAGGGAATTAGAAACAACAACTTGTATTACCTACAAGTAGAAGTTGTTGTTGGTGAATCTGAATTTGTTATGAGTGATGATTCGATTTTGTGGCACCAGAGGATGGGGCACATGAGCAGCAAGAATCATAACATCTTGTATAAGAGAGGTTTTATTAAACATGGACCTTCATTCAAGGTGGAGTCATGTGAGGAATATGTCCTTAGAAAGAGCAGCAAATCACCATTTCATTCAGGTATACATGATTCTACTCAAGTTCTAGATTATGTACACTGTGATTTGTGGGATCCAACTAGATGTGAATCACTAGGTGGTGGAAAATATTATTTGTCTTTGGTGGATGATTACTCCAGGAAGACATGGGTATATATATTGATGTCGTAAACAGAAACTTTACAGAAATTCAAATATTGGTATGCTGAAGTGAAAAATGAAAAGAATAGAAGTCTCAAGTGTCTTAGGACTGACAATGGGGTTGAGTTTACATCAGACGGGTTTCAGAAGTTTTGTGAAGAAGAAGGTATTAAAATACATAAAATAGTTCCTTCAAATCCTCAACAAAATGGTGTAATTGAGACTATGAATAGGACTTTGCTAGACAAAGTAAGGTGTATGCTTATTGCAGCGAAGTTACCTAAGGAGTTTTGGGCTGAGGCTATTACAACAGCTTGTTATCTTATAAATAGAACTCCTCCAGCTGCAATTAACTTTAAAGTTCCTGAGGAGGTATGGTGTGGCAGGAGGCCAAATTATTCTTATCTTAAAGTGTTCGGATGTCTGGCTTTTGCAACCTTAAACAAGACAAGCTTGAGCCTAGAGCTTTAAGATATATATTCTTGGGTTATCCTCAAGGTGTAAAAGGTTACAGATTGTGGTGCATTGAGGCTAGCAAGCAAAAGCTGATAAGAAGCAGAGATGTGATTTTCCATGAAAATAAGATGTCTTTTTCTGATAGTTCTTTGTTAGAGGTAGAAGAAGATACAAGAGATGAGTTGATAGAAACTATTGAGGTGGAGGTATCATCTGAAGCAAATGAAGATATGGTAGGCTTGAGCAACACAACTGATACACCTGTTGTTGCTGATTGATGGAGCCCAAGTAGCAGTTGTGAGAGACGATCCAGTCTACATTCCGAGTGGGCCGATGACTAGAGCTCGAGCAAGGACTTTGAGGACTGGATTGAGCTTATTGATTAAAGACATTTGGGCTGCTAATGTTTCCAAAGAATCGATGTTGTTGGAAGATTTAAACGAAGGCTCAAAACTTATTAATTTAATTATGTGTAGTGATTGGACTTAGTCTAATTTATTCAGTTATTTTGGGCCAACTTGTTTAGGCCTTCTTTAAGTGATTTTCGAATTTTATTTAGTGTAATTTCAAATTTAATTTCCCTTATTCGACTAGGATTTGAGTTGCCTATATATAGGCCTTGTATGAAACAATTTTGATTCAGTTTTCAGTTTAATAAAATTTGTGAGGTTTTCTCCTTCAACTCTGAAAGCTCAAATTTTCGAATTCCTTATTCATCCATAGAATTTTGATTTTGACTAATCAATCGGACAGTCATATCCATTAGTGGTATCTTCACATATATCCTTCGTTGTTGTGTCAATTCGCTTCTTGGGTCGTAGGAGAATTTATTCTGGACTACGGTACTTGAAGGTTTTCGAATCCAAAGGTGTTGGATTATTCCATCTTCAGTTTTCAGTTTGCGTCTGCGTCGTGTCTGAGTTCGTTCGTTCGAGTTCCTGGGCTGCGATCTGAACCTTCCCGGCGAGGATTATATCATTTTGGTATCAATATCCAGGTCGTACCCTTCCTCTTCCTTTGTCTTCAATTTTTGTGTCTTTTAGTATTAAAAAAAATCGAGTCTTGCTTAGGGTTTGTGTCCTTGTTCTTGTGTCCTGCCGTTGTGATTTGTATTTCTTTGTGCCTTTCCTTGTCTCGTTTCCTGTTTAGAGTTGAAAATTTTTAGGGTTTGTAGGTCGAAAATTTTAGGGATTCCTTGTGAGTCAATATTTCAATTATATTTTTTTCCATATTAGATTAAGTCGAATCTTTCCTTATACCTTTTACCTTATTCATACCTTCATTCCTTGGCGGCCATATTATTTCCTTCTTGATTGAATTACCAAACAATTTGGTAATTACCTTATAAAAAAAAGGGTCAAAAAAAAAAGAGAAAAAAAAGAAAATTTGAACAAAATATCAAAGTTAGAGTTCGAAGAGAAAAAAATATTCGTCAAAAAAATCGAAAAAAGTGTTGGGAAAATAAAAAAAGAGGGGGAGTAAAATTAAATCAAAAATCCCTAATTTTTTTATTTCTACTAGTGCCTTTTTGTCTTTTTCATCGGTTTTGGTCATTTTTGTCGTAACTTTTGCGTCTGGTGTCCGTTTTTGGCTTAATTGTGCTTTTCGGAAACATCTCAGCGAGTAGTTATTGCCCTCCAAAAGTTTTTCCAAAAAAAAAAATTCATTCATTTTTGGTCGTTTACCTTCCTAGGATCGTCTAGAGTCTTCCCGTCCTGTTGGTTTGTCGAATTGAAGTCTGTGGAATTTTATAAGAATTTTTGAGTTTCTGGAAAGGATAAAAGAGTGGTAAAAGACAAGAGTGTGTGAGATTAATAGAGGGACTGAAAAATCCATTCATACTGCGAGCGATACATGAGTGTGAGTGTTTGACATAACTGAGTGATACACAAGTGTACGTGAGGTGGTGAGGTCCTTTCTTTTATCTTTCTATCTAACCTTTTCGTGCAGGTATGTCTAAAAGTAGTGGTTCTGAGGGGTTGAAAGACGATGAGATAGTTAGTGGTGGACAGGTCAAGTACTTAATGGAGGCCATGAAATTCGAGTTGACTAGGTTACTAAAGAGTGAGATGAATGTCATGCATCAAAGAATGGATGACATCGATATCTCTGTGACCGAAAAGGCTCGGCGGGATTTAGTTGGTAGTCATAAGAGTACTGGGAAAGGAAGACGTGGCAAAGGCTTGCATAGGAGACAGAATCCTCAGTATGATGATGATGCCGATGACTATGCCGATGAAGATCCTTATGACAATAATCTGGGGACAATCAAGATGAACATTCTGTCTTTTCAGCGAAAAAATGACCCCGAGTTATATCTGGAGTGGGAGCGAAAGGTGGAGATAATGTTCGACTGCCACCACTACTCTGAATTGAAGAAAGTAAAGATGGGTGCAGTAGAGTTCTCAGATTATGCCCTCGTGTGGTGGGATCAGTTGGTCACTAGTATAAGGAGGAATAGGGAGAGGCCTATAGAGACATGAGATGAGATGAAGGCTACTATGAGGAGGCGCTTTGTGCCGAATCATTACTACCGAGAGTTGTATAACAAGTTGCAGGGTTTGAGGCAGGGTACCCGGAGTGTGGATGAGTACTATAAAGATATGGAAGTGGCTATGATCCAAGCCAATGTTGTGGAAGATAGAAAGGCGATGATGGCTAGGTTCCTGGCTGGACTGAATTGGGAGATTCGAAATACGGTGGAGCTGCAGCATTATGTCGAGCTGGAAGACATGGTCCACATGGCCATCAAGATTGAGGGACAACTCAAGAGAAGGGGCAATGGCAGTAATTCAAGGTAGAATCCCACAGGCTGGAGAGAATACCAGACTGAAAGTGGTTCAACACCTAAGCGAGCTCCGTGGAAGAAGGAGGAGGAGCAACCTCGAGGGGAGAATAAGCCATTTGTGAAGCCTAGGTCAGATTCCGCAGCTCAAGGTAAATCTGTTACCACTGATTTTCGTAATAGAGATCGCAAGTGCTTTAAGTGTCAGGTTTTGGGCATGCTGCTAATGATTGTCCAAATCGGAGAGTCATGGTGATTCGAGATGATGGAGAGATTGTGACTGATGAAGAGAGTGACCCGGAGATGCCTGATTTGGATGATCCTGATGTAGATGTAGAAGAGATTGAGGCGCCTGCAGCGCTTAATTTTGTGATGAGAAGGGCTGTGAATGCACAGCTTGCAGCCAGAGATGTGGAGCAACAGGAGAATATTTTCCATACACGTTGTCATATCAACGATAAGGTCTGCAACATGATTATAGATGGAGGCAGTTGCACTAATGTGGCAAGTCAGTCAATAGTGCAGAAATTAGGGTTATAGGTAATGAAGCACCCCGGGCCATATAAGTTGCAGTGGCTGAATGATAGTGGCGTCATCAAAGTGGTGAAGCAAGTCAAGGTGCCATTTCGAATAGGGAAATATGAAGATGAAGTGTTGTGTGATGTGATTTCCATGCAGGCAAGCCACATACTTTTGGGGCGTTCGTGGCAGTTCGATAGGCGTGTGAAGCATGATGGCTTTACGAACAAGTATTCCTTCGACTACAAGCAAAAAAAGATCTCACTTGTTCCTCTAACCCCTAAACAAGTCTATGAGGATCAAGTCCAGTTGCAGAAGGAGTCGGGCCAAGAGGTGCAGCCACGAGAAAATAAGAAGAAAGGGGTGGTGCAACAATCCTTTCTAGGTAGGGTTGGGGATCTGAAGTGGGCGGTTCAGGAGGAGAAAGCAATGGTGTTGCTGATCTACAAGGAGAATATGGTTTTAACTAACATTCCTGATTCTCTACCCCCTTCTATTTTCTCTCTTTTGCAGGATTTTGAGGATGTTTTTCCAGATGATACCCAGTCGGGCTGCCACCTATTCATGGGTTTGAGCATCAGATAGATTTCGTGCCTAGAGCTACCCTTCCAAATAGACCAGCTTACCGAACCAGCCCGGAGGAGACGAAGGAGCTGGAGAGGCAGATTGGAGAGTTGCTGGCCAAAGGAAACGTGAGGGAGAGTTTGAGTCCTTGTGCAGTTCCAGTTTTGCTTGTGCCCAAGAAGGACTCGACCATGAGGATGTGCTGCGATTGTCGAGCTATCAACAACATTACGGTTAAGTATCGCCATCCTATCCCTCGTTTAGATGACATGTTAGATGAGTTGCATGGTGCTTGTGTGTTTTCTAAGATAAATCTTCAAAGTGGATATCATCAGATTAGGATTAAGGAGGGAGATGAGTGGAAAACTTCTTTTAAAACTAAGCTAGGTTTATATGAGTGATTAGTCATGCCCTTCGGTTTAACTAATGCTCCTAGTACTTTTATGCGTCTCATGAATCATGTTTTGAGAGCTTTTATTGGCAGATTTGTAATGGTTTATTTTGATGACATTCTGATTTATAGTATGAGTTATGATGACCACTTTGAACATCTGAAGTCTGTTTTGGATGTACTTTGCAGGGAGAGACTCTTTGCTAACACGAAGAAGTGCATCTTTTGCACCGATAAGTTGGTGTTTCTTGGTTTTGTTGTTAGTGCAAATGGAGTACAAGTGGATGAAGAGAAGATTCGAGCTATCAAGGAGTGGCCGCAGTCTAAGATTGTTGGCGATGTTCAAAGTTTTCACGGACTTGCCAGCTTTTATAGGCATTTTGTACCCCATTTCAGCAGCATTGCAGCCCCATTAACTGAAGTGATTAAGAAGACTGTAGAGTTCCGATGGGGAGAAGAGCAAGAGAAGACTTTTGAGTTGCTGAAGTACAAGTTGACACATGCCCCGGTATTATCTCTTCCTAACTTTTCTAAGACATTTGAGATTGAATGTGATACTTCTAGGGTTGGTATTGGTGCAGTTTTGATGCAGGAGAAGAGGCCCGTGGCATACTTCAGCGAGATGCTGAATGGAGCAACGTTGAACTATCCTACTTACAATAAGGAGTTGTACGCCTTGGTGAGAGCCTTAAAAACGTGGCAACATTATTTGTGGGCTAAGGCATTCATCATTCACATCGATCATGAGTCGCTGAAGCATTAATCGATGCTAAATCTGCATACAAATTATAGCATAGGACAAATTGGCGCCGTTGTTGGGGATAGTCAGACGGCGATTCATTACTGGATTATTTGAAGAACTTCTGGATTGGGTTGTATTTTCTTAATTTTTATTAATTTTCGAGTCTTGTGTTGATTTTTATTTGTTTTTTGAGTCAGTTCTATTTCTTTCGTGTGCGTGTGTGTTTGTGTTGTGTCTGTTTCGGCCGAGGTGAGTCCCACCATGACCGAGATGAATTTTTCCATCCCAGTCGAGACAGCATCTGCCACGGCTGGGACAGCCTGATTTCTCCTCGTTTTCTGTGCAGGTGCATGAACACGCGGAACAAAGGGAAGCTACTTGAGCCCTTTATACCTGAGATTAAAGCAGCCTGCAGAAACAACAAAAGAAAGGAAAGAAGCAGAACTTCAAGATGGAAGCAAACCCGGAAGCCCCGTTTGAAAACATGCCACCAGAAGAACAGAGACAACTGCTACGGGATATACAAAACATGAGAGAGCAACTTCTTGCTGCCCAAGCTATTCAGGCAGAGCAAGCCGCACGACTGGCGGAGCTGAACAACAGACAGGTGGTGGTCCCACAGAGGTCTATTCTAGACCGATTTTTACCACAGCAGGAGGAAGCAGGATTCAGGGTTGGCATCAACGCCAACAATTTTGAGCTACGCACAGGGCTGATACAAATGGTGCAGCAGAATCAGTTTGGGGGTAGAGCAGTGGAAGATCCATACGCCCACCTCAACTTGTTCATCGAGGTGTGCGAGACGATAAAGCAGAATGGAGTTCCCCAGGACGTCATTAGGATGCACCTCTTTGCATTCTCACTCAGAGACGAGACAAGGTCTTGGTATGTTGGGCTTGATAAAAGCCAAATCGGGACATGGGAGGAGCTGCGAGCAGAATTCCTCACCAACTACTTCCCACCGAGCCTGCTACTGAAGAAGAAAGCTGCCATCACTATTTTCAAGTAGCTTTATGATGAATCCCTGCATAAAGCTTGGAAACGATACAAGGAGCTCCTGCGACTCTGCCCCGGACACGGAATTGATCTTGAGATGCAGGTCTGCCACTTCTATGAAGGTCTGAATCCTCACATGAAGGAGATGGTAGATGCATCTGCTGGAGGGATCCTGATGAAGAAGAGTGGTGCAGAGAGCATGAGACTGCTAGCAGACATGGCACTGAACAGCCACCAATGGCCTACTGAGAGACAGATTCCAGTCAAAGTTGTAGAGGCCAAGCCAGAAGTCGATGTGGCTACAGAGGTGAAGAAGCTCTGAGAGGAAATTGAGAAGCTGTGAACTGCTAAGGTTGCTGCTGTTACTACTGAGCCAAGCATGGCGATTGTTCTGGTGGAGGCTGACTACATCAACCGGGGAGCAGGCAGTTCATCTGGAGCTGCGAATTTGGAGGTGAACTACATTGGCGGTGGTTATCACAATAACTACCGAGGTAATCAGGGTTATCACTATAACCATGGGCGATCTCACCCTGGTTTTTCTTATGCTAACCCCACTGCTGCAGAACACCCTCCACCTGGCTTTGATGTAGGTACAGGAGGTGAGATCGTGGAGAGAAAGAAGTCTGTGCTGGAAGAAACACTGGAAAAATTCATAAAGAGTTCAGACAAGAGGTTCGGCAAGGTGGAGAATGAAGTAAAAGGGATGGCCACGCACATGCAACTGATGACAAAGCATCTGGAAATGATGGACACCCAATTGAGTCAGATTTCCACCACCTTGGGAAATCAGCACAAGCCGGGCCAACTTCCGAGCATGACGGAGACAAATCCAGCAAAGGCAAAATCTGTAAATGCCATATCGCTGCGATCTGGAAAGAAGTATGAAGGTCCGAGCCATGTAGAAGGAGAAGAAGTTAAAACAGAGGAGGAGAATCCCGAGCATAACACCTCTATCTCGGCCGAGATAGCCCCCATCCCGGTCGAGGCAGAGAAAAGCAGGCCGGCCGAGGTGGAGTGTGAATCACTCTAGATAGAGCAGGTCAGCCCGGCCGAGACAAGCCAGACACGGCCGAGACAGAAAGAAAGCAGGACGGCCGGGATCGACTCATCCCGGTCGAAACAGAAAGCCAAGTAGGGCAAGAAAGAAAAAGAGAAAGAGAGAATAGTTGATCCAGTTGCTCCCATGCCTTTCCCGCAGAGATTCGCTAAAAAAAGGGAAGATTCTAAATTCACTCGTTTTGTTGAAAATCTTAAAAAAGTGAATATTAACATACCTCTTGTTGAAGCTCTCAGGGAGATACCGGGATACATGAAGTTCCTAAGGAGGCTGATGAGCGAGAAGAAGCAGTTCGTGGAAAATGAAACTGTGAAGATCCATGAGGAATGCAGCCTACTCCTACAGAAGCAGATCCCGATCAAGAGGTCTGACCCAGGATGCTTCTCGATACCTATCGAGATTGGAGGTAGAGAGTTCCAGAATGTGCTTTGTGACACCGGGGCAAGCATCAATCTGATGCCCTGGTCCATCTACAAAAAGCTGGAAATAGGGGAGATGAGAGCCACTACAATTACCCTCCAGATGGCGGACCGATCTGTGTCCAAGCCCAAGGGAATTGTAGAAGATGTTTTGATTCGTGTTTGTCACTTGATTTTCCCTGCAGATTTCATTGTCCTTGAGATGAAGGAAGATGCCAACACTCCAATGATCCTGGGAAGAGAGTTCCTCGACACAGCTGGTGTCTTGATTGACTGCAAGAAGGGAGAAATCACCTTTAGAGGGAATGAAGAGTCCATTACATTCTGCATAGACAAGAACAAGAAGAAAGGGGAGTGCAACCAGATTACTACTGCTGAAGAAGAGGAAGAAGATGACGAGACACCGGAGGAAGAAGAAGAAGCCATTCGATGGGAACGAGGAAACGAGTCAGTGAAATCGGCAATTAAGCTGCCTCCTTCCGAGTATACCACCGTCATTCAAAACCGGAGAGTCTTCATGATTGATTCGAGGGGTCGATGAGTCTGGACTCGACCGCCTTGGTGAGCTGATACTGAGTCGAGCCACGACGTAAATAAGACACTAAATGGGAGATAACCCATTGTGTTTTTCCTTTCTATTTTATTTTATGTTATTATGCATTACTCTGTTATTTCACTTTTATTGTCTTTTGAAAAAAAAAGTTTTGAGTTCTGTTTCGACCGAGGCAGAGGCTGCCACGGTCGAGACAGAGAGCTGAGGAGTGGTACACTTCGACCGAGATGGAGGTCGATGAGAAGGCTCCATCCCGGTCAAGACAGAGTTCCCCACGGCCGAGATAGGAGTGCTAGCAGACTTAATCCACGCCGGCTGATGAGGAAGAGGAAGGAGATAAAAAGCTGGTGTCTGAGGCCAACAATTGAGGTACAGTTTCGAACTCTGAATCTGACTTTCAAACTTATTCTCTCTGACTTTCGAATAAGTTTGGGGGATGAAGATTTAAGGGTTTTGAAACTCTTTTCTATCTTTTATCTGCTTTATTTAAATTTCTGCATAGGTAATTTTTGAATGAATTGAATTGTGGGAGTTGAGCATGTTTGAACCCTAGGACATTGATGCGAGATGAGAATTAATTGACTTTAGTCTGCGTTGATTGTGATAGTGGTCGAGTATGCCTATGAATGTGAATACCGCATGATTACTTGTTTTGATACTTGCATTGGCATGAGATAGATGATGATTTGATGTTTACTGTGGAAGAAAAATTGTCCTAAGTGTGAGTTTTTGAGCCTTAAATTCGATTATGAGTGTGTGTGCAATTTTGAGTTTCTCTAGAACTTGCTCTGTTTCTCTTTCAAGACTGCTAGTGTGCACAGGTTTAGGAAGTGATTTTAGGCCATTTTTGTTTAGCCTATTTTCCCATACACTGTCCTAATTAAATGTTATCCCTAGTCAGCCCTTTTGAGCCTATAATATTTTCTTTCTTTGTCTATGAGTTGGAAATAAATAGGGGAATCAACTCTTGTCTATGAGAGTGGGTTGGGATTTATTTGAGAAGGATAAGATATTATTATAAGGGTAGAAGCAAAAGAAAAGGTTGGGCTCTAGAAAAAGAAGAAAAAGAAAATAAATAGTTGTGTGTTTGTTAATCCTTATAAGCTCAAATGAATATTCAAAATTGTTTAAGAGCATAAAAGGATATGTGTGAAAAAAAAAAGAGAAGAAAGAAATAAAAGAGCCTTGGTTGATGCTGAATATTATAGGAGATGGGTGGATATCAATAGATAGTGGTTTTGAATTGTTGAGAGTGATCAACTCAATTGATTTTAGTCACTTGGCCATATATTTTCCTACCTTTCACTAAAAAGCCTACATTACAACCTTGAATAAAGTCCTTTCTGATCTTAGACTTGTGTGCATATATTTGCAGTGGAGATTGAGATTATTTGCAAGCCTATGGTAGAACTTGATTTGCATGACTTTTGTGTGATCTCATAATTATCCTACACACTTGAGTGAATGAGCGAAACACTTCCCATGTGAGTCTTCCACAGTTTCCAGATTTTTTTATTCTTTCAAAAGTGTTGATGTCTTGTGGATTTACGAGTTTGAATGTGATGAATCTTGTGAGGCATTGCACTACTCTTCTGCTTGAACTTTTGAATCTTTCTTTTGTTGATTGAGGATAATCAAGTGTTTAAGTTTGGGGGGTTGGTCGATGCAAAAACCTGCATACAGATTATAACATAGGACAAATAAATTTATAAGTACCCGAAGGTTGTCGAACCCACAGGGATAGTGCACCGAGGGAAAATCATATACTGAATATAGTTTTTGGAACCTTTGTTTGGGTAATTCGAAACAGGGATTTTTGGGTCTTTCAGAACAATTAATTAAAAAGTGAAAATTTCAAATATTAAAAAGCACAGATTCTAGGGAAATCTACCAATCTGATCAACATGCAAGAAACAAATATTCAAACCCATAAAATACAATTTTGGTGGAAAACCTTTTATTGTGGAATTAATTCCTTGGTCGGGCAATTAAATCCTAAATTACTAACTAGTGGTTATCTCCTCTCGGTCTCAAACACACCAATTAATCAATTTGAATAAAGATTAGAGTTTTCCTACGATTGAAATCTTCTTGGTCGGACAGATAATCAAAAGTATTAAACCCTAACTTCCTATTACTAACCTTCACCTCTCGGTCCTTTGATTAATAACTGAAACCTACCTCAATCTTCATCTCTCGATCCTTCGATGAGAATAAATTTAAAATAAAACATAGGATTTAAACCAATTAAAGGGTTTGAATTATTGAATCAAAACATGCATCACAGATGGAGAAACCCTAGAACCTGTTTAGGGTTCTAGCCTAACATATTGAAAATAAGCATTGCAGGGAAAAATAAAGATTGCATTAAAACTAAATAAAAATTAAAGAGGAATTCTGACAAAAACTAAAGTAAAAACAGAAAATTAAAGCAAAAATTAACAACTGAATGAGAACCCTAATTCTGAGCTATTCAAGAGTTTATATAGTAGTAGGGTTGAGGCCTTGGATGGTATATTGGCTCCAAAATTCGTCCCTATCTTGATATGGTATCTTCCCCTTTCAAATCTTCTATCACGTGCAAATTTGGGCTTCAAAAACACGCGTCTCGGCCGAGATAATTCTTGCCACGGTCGAGATGGATTCTTCTGTCTCGGCCGAGATAGCCTTCATTTTGGTCGAAACAGAGACCATTTTCGCCACTTCCGACCCTTCTACGCAGTCTCACGGTTTTGGCCATAACTTTCACTCCCGAACTTCGATTGATCCAATTCCAGTTGCATTGGAAAGATAATTAAAAGATATTTCAAATAACATGTTCCATTAGCTCAGATTCCATCGGTGGAAGAATTAGTGACTGTTTCTTTGAACATCTTCTGCTTTCGGTATGGGTTCTCCATTGGATTTGGCCTAAAACCTGCAAAATCTTACCATGACAAGCATAACATCCTCTAATATATACTCATGCTCAGTTTATTCAAGAAAACAAGCTAAAATGCATTAAAGAAAAGAAAAACAATGCAATTAGAGAGTAGAAAAACGAGCTTATCAAGCATCTGAAGGGGCAACACAAGCTGAACAAGAGGCATGCAAGATGGATGGAGTTTGTAGAGACCTTTCCTTATGTCATCAAGTACAAGCAAGGTAAGGAAACCGTTGTGGCTGATGCACTGTCTCGCATGTATGTCTTAATCTCTACTTTTGATGTTAAGTTGCTTGGGTTTGAATTCATTAAGAGTCTGTATGCATCTGATGAGGATTTTGGTGATATTTATGCTGCATGTAAGACATCTGCTAGTGGTGAGTATTTTCGGCATGATGGTTTTTTGTTTAGGAGAAATAAGTTCTGCATTCCTAGGTGTTCTCTATGAGAATTATTGTTGTTAGAGTCTCATGGAGGTGTTTTGATGGGTCATTTTGGTATTGCTAAGACTTTGGTTGTGTTGTATGAGCATTTCTTTTGGCCTCTCATAAAACGTGACGTTGAAAGGGTCTGTGGTAGATGCATTACTTGTAAACAGGCTAAGTCTAGGTCTAGTTCCCATGGATTGTATAGCCCTTTACCTATCCCTACTACACCTTAGATTGATATTTTTATGAATTTTGTGCTAGAGTTGCCACGTACTGGGCGTGGTAGTGATTCTATATTTGTTGTTGTTGATAGGTTTTCTAAGATGGCTCATTTTATTCCTTGTCATAAGTCTGATGATGCATCCCATGTAGCTGCTTTGTTCTTTAGAGAAGTTGTTAGATTGCATGGTATACCTAGGACAATTGTTTCTGATAGAGATTCTAAGTTCTTGAGTTACTTCTGGAAGACTTTGTGGTGTAAGTTAGGAACTAAGTTGTTGTTTTCTACTACTTGTCATCCACAAACTGATGGTCAAACTGAAGTAGTTAATAGGACTTTATCTGCATTATTGAGAGTTGTACTTAAGAAAAATATTAAGAATTGGGAAGAATGTTTGCCTCATGTTGAGTTTGTTTATAATCGTTCAGTTATTTCTGCTACTCAGTTTTCCCCTTTTGAGATTGTGTATGGTTTTAATCCTTTGACTCCTTTGGATTTATCTCCTTTACCTGCACAAGAGTTTACTAACCTTGATGGGCAGAAACGAGCTGATTTTGTGAAGCAGATTCATGAGAAGGCTAGGCAGAACATAGAGCACCATACTGAGCAGTATGTGAAGCAAGCAAATAAAGGGCGCAAGAAGATGTTGTTTGAGCCTGGAGATTGGGTTTGGCTGCAAATGAGAAAGGAGAAGTTCCCTTTGCAGCGAAGATCGAAGTTGTTACCTTGTGGAGATGGTCCCTTCCAGGTGTTGGAGAAAGTGAATGATAATGCATACAAGTTGGACTTACTAGGTGAGTATGATGTTAGTGCTACATTTAATGTTGCTGATTTAAGTCCTTTTGATGTAGGAGACAGCTTGGATTTGAGGACAAATCCTCTTGAAGAGGAGGGGAATGATGGAGCCCAAGTAGCAGCTGTGAGAGAAGATCCAATCTACATTCCCAGTGGGCCGATGTCTGGCTTTTGCAACCTTAAACAAGACAAGCTTGAGCCTAGAG
>JAPKLW010000123.1:628989-659776 GCA_026898455.1 Plectranthus barbatus | reverse complement strand
ATTTGCCACTATTTCTATAATTAATCTGTAGAAATTACAGTGATCAATGATGACTTTGAAAAATTAGTTCGTAATTATGAAATTGAGGAACAAGTCCTATATCAACAAGTTCGCACCAATAATCTTATCGTAGCAGAATTTGTGAGAAACCAAAATTTCACAAATGTTCATGGAGGGTCTATTCCTGGTCGTAGAACAATCCATCGAGATCGAGTTGCAGCTGCCCAACGACTTTTTCATGATTATTTTTTTGAAACACCAATCTATAATGAAGAAATGTTTCGTAGGCGTTTTTGAATGTCTCAAAATTTATTACTTCGTATCGTTGATGCAGTGAAAAATCACGATGGTTACTTTGAGCAACGACGTAATGCAGTCGGGAGTTTGGGATTGTCCACCCTTCAAAAAGTTACAGCTGCATTTCGGATTTTGGCATATGCAATGCCAGCAGATGTGATTGACGAGTACATCAATATTGGTGAGTCCATTGCACTTAAATGTGTTAAGAGGTTCTGTCGTGCAATTGTCGAAATATATTTTCAAATCAATATCTAAGATCTACTTCTGCTAATGATGTTGCTAGACTACTGTATATTGGTAAAGAACGTGGATTTTCAGGAATGTTAGGCAGTCTAGATTGTATGCATTGGAGATGGAAAAACTGTCCAACTGCTTGGGCAGGACAATATGCAGGTCGTAGTGGAAAACCGACAATAATTCTTGAAATAATTGTCGATTATGATCTTTGGATTTGGTATGCATATTTTGGTATGTCAGGATCCAATAATGATATCAATGTGTTAGAAAGATCTCATCTTTTCTCTAATCTTGCTAGAGGTGTCTCTCCACCAGCACATTATGTCATACAAGGAAAAGAGTTCAATATGGGTTATTATTTAGCTGATGGAATATATCCAAAATGGTCGACACTTGTGCAAACCATTCATGATCCCCGTACCCACAAAACACAATATTTTGATATGAAACAAGAATCTTGCAGGAAAGATGTCGAGCGAGCATTTGGAGTTCTTCAAAGTCGATTTGCTATTGTAGCGAATCCAGCCCGTTGTTGGAGAAAAGATGATTTGCAAGACATCATGACTGCGTGCATTATCATGCATAATATGATAATTGAGGATGAACGTGATCTTAGTGCACCTATTAATGATGAAAGAGAAGTACCAGAGCTAGATGTTGAAATAGCAGACAAAGGAATAGATCAATTTGAAGCATTTCTTGCACGATTTCGAAAAATTAAAGATAGAACTGCTCATTTTGCACTCCGTGATGCTTTGATTGACCATTTATGGGATGAATATTCAAATGCATAAGGATGAATATTCAAATGCATAAGAATAATATGTTGTGATCTCAATTATTGTATGATTGTATTTATATTAAATAAAATGGTTATTTTGTGTGAAAATATATTTTATTTATAATTTTGTAAAATAATTTATTTAAATATTAATGTTAATTTTTAATTAGGAATTAGAAAATTATAAATATGAAATTAAATACTAATAAATAAGTTAAAATATGATATAATAATTTGTTTAATAAAATTAAATAAATAATTGAAGAATCAAAATAAAATATTCTTTTTAGAGTGAAATATAGAGTTGACTGTTGAAGATGAAAAATGAAAACTGCAATGGGTTGCATTATAAAGTTAGTTGCTGGAGATGGCCTTACTCCTTTTCTCCTCCCACTTCTCCATCTCTTTATATTTTCATAATTGATACTTCATCCGTGCAAATTGTTACATTTTAAGTATTATAAAATAATTATTAACACAATTTTTCATTATTTAAACTATTATAATATAATTTTCAAATATATGCAATTGTAACATAAAATTGACAATTTTTACAATTATAAAATAGAATCTAAAGTCGTTTGCAATTATAACGCAAATATATTTCATCCCAAATTTATTAATGAAAGATTAAGTTTTGTGATTATTTATTTATTATTATTTTTTATGATTGATAATTCTTATTATTATACTTGGTATTATTTAATTTTCAAATTTTTAAAAATAACACAATGTGCATTATAAATATTAGAAATTAAAAAAGATTATGTTCCTAAAAATAGGAAAATTTTGTAGGCCATTAGATTATGTTCCTAAAAATAGGAAAAATTTACAAATTAAAAATATCACAATGCCCCAAAGATTCGAGTAAGCAAAATCTGAATTTCAAAATTCAAATTGCTTTGCCTCGTAGATGTCTAATTTTTTATTCCACGTAGCAACTTGAAAATTAAAAAATTTATTTGTGAATTTCTTTCAGTTGCAGTGATAATAGACTTTTTACACAAACTAAGTACACAAAACTCTATTTTTTTTAGTTGCACCGATAAATTTCTAATCGCAGTGTTATTAATAAAAATAAGCAAACTTTTTTGTTTTAAAAGTAGAAGTAAAATTAAATTATACAATAACAATAAGCTCTAAACAATGTAAATTATAAAAATAAGATGAGTTGAATGAGTAAGGCAAAGTTTATCTGAAAGAGTAACGCAAAGTTCATAATTTTTTCTATTAACTCAGAATTTTTAAATTTTATATAATATGGTAAAATTAGTGCAATCTTGCACTGAAAAAGAATGATCGTGTGTTAATTTTATCTCAAAAAGTACGATGACATACTAAATTTTATTTTGTATGAAAAAAAAGTACTTGGATGAAAAACTTAGCCGAGCCAAGGTGAAAGTACTTTATTATTAGTTTGTTGCTGATGCACAGAATATATCTCTAGGAGTTGAATTCGGCGATAAAAATTCTCCCCGTGATAAAATGATAAAACTGCTTGATTACGTTTACAATATTACTTAATTGTATTTTAATTATTATTTGATTACAATGTTGCTTGATTGTATTTCAGTTGTTGTTTGATCATTTACTACTTGATTGCATTTTAATTGTTGCTTGATTAGATATCAGTCATTGATTTAATTAGATCTAATGGATGAGATTCATTTTTATTTTTAATATACTTATTTATTATCATATGATCTCATCCCTATATATATATATGTCAATTAATAATTTATTATTAAATTATACTTTAAAATTAATATTTTATTAGTGAGTATGTATTAACTTTCTATTTTTAGTAAGGGGATAATTAAATGTGACGGACGAAAAAAGGAAAGATAGACAATTGAAATGGGATGATGGGAATATTAATTTTACTTATTACATGAATATGTAGCCGTGAAATATTAAAAATCTCAAAATTTGAATTTATTAATTAAAATAAAAGTTCATGCTTTAAATTATTCATCTATAATTTACAATCTTATTGGTCTTCCGTTACTTGTTTAGATAGGTACGGGATCACACCACTTCTCTTTCATATATAAATAGTTACACACACCTGAAACATGGTGTTTTGCATCTTATGTTTGTATTGCTTTCATCAGTGTTTATGATATTAATATTTACATCCAAATAAATATATATTTGTTCCATTTTGTAAAGAATTTATATGTGAGATAAATTGTAACATCCCACTCCTCGGGTTCGGCGTTGTCAGGGCCTGCAGTCCGATGCAGCTCAAGTGGTGACATCTTCCCTTTGAGGATTGACGTTAAAGGGTAAGGGATGGGTTCGATCCCTCCTACCAACAACCTTCCAGGCTTGGCAGACGCAAGCTGGAGATGTGGTTGGGGTACATCGGACTGCAGGCCCTGACATCGGTCCCTGGGGGGAGATGTTACAAAAAAGTCATCTGTAACGCCCCCAACTGACCTTCCCAATTTGGAGTCGCGTTACATTGATGTTTCAGGTTTTGTTAAACATTTTCTCACTTTAAATAAATAAGTGGAAGACTTTAATTAACAGGAAAGATAATTTAATAACATAAAGAAGTACTTCGAGTCAGTTTCAAAATAAAAGTATTCAAACAGTATTCAGAATTTGGGAAGGATAGAACAGAGTGTGTGTAGCAGCGTGTGTGTAACGTGGCGGAGATATGCATATGAAGATGCATATCTCAGGATCTACGAGTTCAATCTCTTCACTTCGCCGGTTTACACCCCTGCTCGCCCATCCTTGCTGCTCAACCTGCGTATTTTAGAAATAATACGAGGGGTTGAGTACTAATGTACCCAATGAAAAACATGTCCGAAAACATACATTATATATGAGAAATGCTATGCAACTCACACAAATAGACACGGGGTTTTGTTGAAAGAAACCGTGCTATCTAAAACATTTTCTTTTGTGCGCTATTTAAACATGTTATTATATTTGTTATTGTTTTGTAACCGGAAGCTGGCCTACTTCCAAGTTACGATGACTAGTTAGGAATGATTAAACATTCAACACACTATCATCTAAGTGCACTAATCTCGGAATTCACTTCGAGATCCGATCGTATTTTAATTAATCAATCACTTCCCACAGAGTTTAAGGTCACTACCATTTCACCCGTGTTTTTTTTATCTTTTCAGGGTTTAAGGTCACTACCATTTCACCCATTATAATTCCTTCCAGGGTTTAAGGTCACTACCATTTCACCCAAATCTTGCAAACTTAAGGTTGCTAACCTTTACAATTAATAAGAGTAGCGCATGTACTAATAGTACATGGTTGTTGTCTTATTAATACCTCTCTGTTGTTAGCATTCAACAGAGGACATATTTAATAGCACAAAAACAAGCATAGCGATCTCAATTTAAAACAAAGCAGTTTTAACACATTTTGAAAGGAAAACACACATTTGATTTTATACTGAAATAGTTTCCCACCTGATGTTTGGCTTTAGTTATAGATGTTTTCCGCTAACTTGAGCTTAACTTCTACGACTTTCAACCTCCTACAGTTATTCAGGGTCAACTAATTAGGATAAACAATCTAGGACAATGGCAAATTCAACCAAATCCAAATAACCAATCTCATAATCAACTCAAACTAACATGATTCTCAAAATTTTCCTTCGATCAATCCAACATCGCTCAACATTCAATATCCATTCATATTCTCATGCTTAACATGCTTCCTATTTCATATATTGAACTTAAGGAATGAAAATAATCCAAAACGGAAGGAAAAATAGCTTAAAATCATGTTTTAACCCTCAAGGTCGTAGTCCATTCCGAACAGAATTCGTCCGTCCCGAACGGAACGGACGACGAACCATTTTCTGCCCCACCGTGGGCTGTCCCGAGCGGGACCGACCCATCCCAAACGGGATGGAGTCCTGGCTCTCGTCTGTTGCCCGTTCGAGACTCGTTCCGAGCGGGATGCTTCTGTCCCATTCGGGACGAGTCGTCTTCTTCGACGAACTCGCCGGATTCCACCCTGAAACTCGACATATTTTTTGATCTACTCATCCGATCTTACATGCAATCACATATAAACACTCCCTAGACTCCCTAGAACAAGATTCCAACCTTCAAACACGAATCTAATCACCAAAAATGAAGGGTGTAGAAGGCTCACCAGAAAACTCCTCTTACGGCGGCGGCGCTTGATTCCGGCAACCAAACTCGCTTCTCAAGGTGTCCAAAAGGTCTCTACAAGACGGGGAACACATTACAATCAACAAAATTCCAATTCCATGGCCAAATAACAAGATCTAATTCCTTAAATCCGAAATTCAAAGGTTATGAACACACTACCTTCTCTCTTCAATAACTTCGTCAATACTCCGCCTCACGAAGTCTACCTTAGCTCAAATCAAAGTTGGGAGTGAGAGCTTCCCGATGGTGGTGGCTGCTCGGTCTGAGGTGGCCAGAGTCGGCCGAAAACTCGCCGGGAAAGTGGTCTGACGGGGAAGGGTTGGGGTGGAGGTTTTGGGAGAACTCTCACTTTCTCTCTCTAGCTCAAAGTATGGTGATATGCAAATGAGTGTGATTTTTCCCCATATATTTGTCTTATGAGACTCCCCATCTCACAATGTATATACATGTATATATGTACTAATACTAATATAATCTAATTATATCCACCTTATCTACTATTGTTCCAACTCATTATTCCATAAAATCCATAATCCTACCCTTCTCATCAATCTCATCAATTAAACCATGATAAATCCTCCATTTCTCATAATGAATTTCCAACTAGATAATACAATTAATTTCCTAAGTCGAAATTACGAATAAATACGTAAAAATTGGGGATAATTCTCTTTATTAAATCGATCAAGCCTTACATTCGTTTAATTACATGCTGGGTATTACATCCCCTCACCCTTAGAACAATTTTCGTCCTGAAAATTAGAACGCTTCAAACAGTTCGGGATACTTCTCTTTCATTTTCTCCTCAAGCTCCCATGTTGCTTCTTCACACCCATGGTGATTCCAAAGCACCTTTACGAGCGGAATAGACTTATTTCTCAGCTCCTGAATCTTACGATCCAAAATAACTTCTGGTCGCCCTTCATAGTGCAAATCCGGACTTAAAATTACCTCTTCTTGGCGAATCACGTGCCTAGGATCATATACGTACTTTCTCAACTGAGATACGTAAAACACGTTATGAATATTACCCATGCTCGGGGGTAGTGCTAGTCTATACGCTACTGGACCAATGCGCTCTAGTATCTCGTAAGGTCCCACATAGCGCGGTCGCAGTTTGCCTTTCACTCCAAATCTTACTATCCCCTTCGTAGGCGAAACTTTGAGGAATACCTTATCTCCCACTTCAAAGCACAACTCCGTCCTTCTCAAGTCAGCATAAGACTTTTGTCTACTCTGTGCTTCCCTTATTCTTCCTCTGATTTGCCGGACAATTTCAATCATCTCATTAACGACGTCTGGTCCAATAACCTTTCGTTCTCCTACCTCATCCCAATATAGAGGCGAACGACACTTTTTCCCATACAAGGCCTCATAGGGAGCCATTCCGATTGTTGCCTGATAACTGTTATAATAAGCGAACTCAATCAAAGGCAAAATCGACTCCTAACTGTCTCCCCGATCTAAAACCACTGTTCTTAGCATGTCCTCGAGAGTTTGAATGGTCCTTTCAGATTGACCATCTGACTGAGGATGAAATGATGTACTGAAATTCAGGCGAGTCCCCAATTCTCGTTGTAAGCTCATCCAAAAATGAGATGTGAACTTTGCATCTCTATCAGACGTAATAGGTTTTGGCACTCCATGCAGTCTGACTATCTCTCGGACATAAATCTGAGCTAGCTTATCTGATCCATAATTTACCTTGATTTGTAAGAAATGAGCACTCTTGGTCAGGCGATCCACAACAACCCATATCACCGTATGCCCTTTTTGTGATCTTGGTAACCCCGTTACAAAATCCATGGTGATATGTTCCCATTTCCACTCAGGGATGTCTAGCGGCTGCAACTTCCCATACGGTCGTTGATGTAACGCCTTAACTTGCTGGCAAACCAAGCATTTTTCCACGTATAAGGCTACATCCTTCTTAATACCATCCCACCAGTACTTGGGTTTTCAGATCTTGATACATTTTAGTACTTCCTGGGTGAGCGGTATACGGCGTATCATGAGCCTCACTCATGATCTCATTCCTCAACTCCTCACTGTTCGGCACTAAGATTCTATCCCTAAATAATAGAGCATTATCGGGTGCTTCTCGATATTCCCCTACCGGCTTCACTCTTAATTTCTGGCGCAGCTTCTCAATCTCTGCGTCCCTCCTCTGTGCCTCAACTATTCTTTCCCTCAGATCTGGCACTACTGTCAATGCTGCCACTTCGCACTTCCTCCTCTCTGAAGGCGATATTACTTCTAGGCTGAGTTTCTCAAACTCTCTGATTAGTCTGCCTTCTCTTGTAAGCATACAGCCCAATTGTGCTTCTCCTTTCCTGCTCAAGGCATCTGCCACTGAATTTGCTTTGCATGGGTAATAGTTTATTGTTAAATTGTAATTGTTGGGAAATTTGGCTAAGTTTCCTCTCCCCAGTAGCTACTTGTTTAGATTCTAGTTTGGTGTTTTGGTGGATCAAATCCTAAGTCCTACCAGCGTCAGTTGTCTCTAGATAGCTCTAGATCTCAAATGTAAAGTCCTGTTTAGGTCTTTTGAGTTGTAAGTCGCAGCTGATCAAGACTCATGCTGGCTACTGTTCACCAGCATGAGATGTACTTACCAGTTGAGAAAAGTCTCACCAGCAAGCGACTGACAAGACTCGTGCTGACACTGTTCACCAGCATGAGAAGAGCTACTGGCTGGTCACTGTTCACCAGTTGGGAAGGTTTTCATCAGCAGGCGGCTGACAAAACTCACCAGCAGAATAGGTGTTCTCACTGACACTGTTCACCAGCGGTGAAGCCACCAGTCATGGGAGATTCCAAGAGTTAACATCAGACAGATTGGTAGACTTAGATTGTGCCAACGCAAGTCACCAGCAGAGACTTGCCAGCACAAAGATCACCAGCATGTTCTACCAGTCGGATGTTACCAGCAGAATTCAAGATTCGCTCTCCCAGAGTCTTAGAGACAAAAAGAAGATTCGTCTGAGGAATAAACTGACAACGTATGACTTTTAAGGGAGGATACCTTAAAGTCTATCAGTTCAAGACACCAGTTCCGATTCCTCGTACTGACGAATAGTGCCGTTCTGACATAAAGAGATCAATGTCAGATAAAGTGGACAAAAGCATGGCGCTTTCCGAAAATTCCTACCTGCCGCCGTCAGAAGGACATGCGAGGACAGAGACCTTTTCCGGATGAGTCCAAACGGCTAGGAATTTGAATGGGATCCCGCGTCTATAAATACCTGGGATCCATCAACATTCAATACTCTTCACTTACCGAAAGACTGAAAATTTATTACGCTCAAGCAAGCAAGCAAAACTTTCGAGGCCTTTCTAAAGGCTATCCGTGTGTTGATTTATTCAAACACGAGACTTCAAGCTTCCAGCTTGTAAGTTATTGATCTCTTTGGTGTTCTTTCTCTTCCGAGGAAGTTCACAGCAGCTCTTGTGCCAGCCAGCACCTGAGTTATTACGGGCATTTCTGCCGCAAAGGATTCACGTTCTTGGGAGAACTAAACACCCAGTCAGCTGTGGAGGTTGAAGTGACGTGCTCGCACTCCACCAGCTGATCAGAGTTGAAGAAGGAAACAAGGCCGGGAGCGGTTGATCTAGTGAACTGGTGGACGAGGCATTCACCAGCTAGAGATAGATCGTAGGACACTTGTACCGGATTACTCTAGTGAATTTCCAGTGCTACGACTGGAGAGTGGACGTAGATCAGTTGATCGAACCACTATAAATCCTTTGTCTTTTATCAGTTTTCTGCATTTCATATTGATTTAAAACCCAGCACCCAAGTGCTGGTGTATATCTGAAAACTGATATAACTGTGCAAACAAGGCTAAAAACATTCTAAGTCTTGAGCTACCAGCTGACGAGCCAGTTGCCAGTCAGCTGAGTACTCAGAGTGCCAGTTGACTTACCAGCTGACAAGGTCCCAGTCAGCTGAGTAACCAGCAGAGCAAAAGAAACGAATTAACACATTTTCCGCTGCCAAGTTATACCCTGATAATCCGGGACCAACAGTAATCGTTTACAAGCTCTAGCCATCTTCTTTGCCTCATATTCAAATTCTTTTGTTCGAAAAAATGCTTCAAACTCTTATAATCGGTGAATACGGCACACTTCACTCCTTAAAGATGGTGTCTCCAAATCTTTAACGCATGGATTATGACTGCTAACTCTAAATCATGAGTTGGATAGTTCACTTCATGCGGTCTTAACTGCCTTGACGCATAAGCTATCACCTTCCCGTCCTGCATCAATACGCAACCTAGCCCATTCTTAGACGCATCTGTGTAAACCTCAAAATTCTTATCTGACTCCGGTACTGCTAGGATAGGTGCGGTCATCAACAACTGCTTCAACTTCTGAAAACTCTCTTCACATTCCTTTGTCCATACACATCTCACACATTTTGAAGCAACTGTGTCATCGGTTTTGCAATCTTTGAGAAGCCCTCGATGAATCTTCTATAATATATATTTGAATATGTGTTACCGAAGGAGTTACTAGGGTTGCCGCCAGATAGGCAAGTGGAATTCATCATAGACTTGTAACCGGGAGCAGCACCAACTTCCAAGGCACCGTATCGTACGGCCCCTAAAGAATTATAAGGGTTGAAGATTTAACTGCAGGAGTTATTGGACATGGGTTATTTTCGGCCGAGTGTGTCACCGCGGGGAGCACCGGTTCTTATTGTGAAGAGAAGGATGGATCGATGCATATGTGCATTGATTACCGGGAGTGGGATAAGCTGACGTTGAAGAATCATTATCCGTTGCCAAGGATCGATGAACTATTTGATAAGCTCAACAGAACAAAAGTATTTTCTAAGATCAATCTTTGATCAGGGTATCATCATTTGAAGATCAGGAAGGAGGACACTCCAAAGAAAGCGTTCAGAACCAGATATGGTCATTATGAGTTTATAGTAATGCTGTTTGGACTCACAAATGCTCCGGTAGTGTTCATGGATCTAATAAATAGAGTATTTCATCCGTACCTTGACAACTTTGTTTTGGTATTCATCGATGACATTCTAATATACTCGAATAGTGAAGTAGAACACGAGCAACATCTGAGAACGGTGTTACAAACTTTAAGGGATGAGAAGCTGTATGCTAAATTTAGCAAGTGCGAATTTTGGCTGAGAGAAGTGACGTTCTTGGGTCACATTGTTTTGGCGGATGGAATCAAGGTGGATCCAACCAAGATTCAGACGGTGATGGATTGGAAATTACCGACAATGCCGAATGAGATTTGCAATTTTCTTGTTTAGCCGGTTATTATAGGAGATTCATCGAGGGCTTCTCAAAGATCGCGAAGCCTATGACTCAATTACTTCAAAAGGTGTGAAATTTGTATGGACAAAGGAATGTGAAGAGAGCCTTCAAGAAGTTGAAGCAATTGTTAACAACCGCACCTATCCTAGCAGTACTAGAGTAAGATAAGAATTTTGAGGTTTACACCGATGCGTCTACGAATGAGCTAGGTTTTATATTGATGCAGGCGGTAAGGTGATAGCTTACGCGTCGAGCTAGTTAAGACCGCATGAAGTGAACTATCCTAAGCTAAGATTTGGAGTTAGCGGCCATAATCCATGCATTAAAGATTTGGAGACACCATCTTTATGGAGTGAAGTGTGCCATATTCACCGATCATAAGAGTTTGAAGCATTTTGAATTTGAATATGAGGCAAAGAAGATGGCTGGAGCTCGTAAACGATTACAATTTAACAATAAACTATCACCCAGACAAAGCAAATTCAGTGGCAGATGCCTTGAGCAGGAAAGGAGAAGCACAATTGGGTTGTATGCTTACAAGAGAAGGCAGACTAATCAGAGAGTTTGAGAAACTCAGCCTAGAAGTAATATCGCCTTCAGAGAGGAGGAAGTGCGAAGTGGCAGCATTGACAATAGTGCCAGATCTGAGGGAAAGAATAGTTGAGGCACAGAGGAGGGACGTAGAGATTGAGAAGCTGCGCCAGAAATTAAGAGTGAAGCCGGTAGGGGAATATCGAGAAGCACCTGATAATGCTCTATTATTCAGGGATAGAATCTTAGTGCCGAACAGTGAGGAGTTGAGGAATGAGATCTTGAGTGAGGCTCATGATACGCCGTATACCGCTCACCCAGGAAGTACTAAAATGTATCAAGATCTGAAAACCAAGTACTGGAGGGATGGTATGAAGAAGGATATAGCCTTATACGTGGAAAATGCTTGGCTTGCCAGCAAGTTAAGGCGTTACATCAACGGCCGTATGGGAAGTTGCAGCCGTTAGAAATCCCTGAGTGGAAATGGGAACATATCACCATGGATTTCGTAACGGGGTTACCAAGATCACAAAAAGGGAATACAGTGATATGGGTTGTTGTGGATCTCCTGACCAAGAGTGCTCATTTCTTACAAATCAAGGTAAATTATGGATCAGATAAGCTAGCTCAGATTTATGTCCGAGAGATAGTCAGACTGCGCGGAGTGCCAAAATCTATTACATCTGATAGAGATGCGAAGTTCACATCTCATTTTTGGATGAGTTTACAATAGGAATTGGGGACTCGCCTGAATTTCAGTACGGCATTTCATCCTCAGTCGGATGGTCAAACGGAGAGGACCATTCAAACTCTCGAAGACATGCTGAGAACGGTAGTTTTGGACCGAGGAGGCAGTTGGGAGCCGATCTTGCCTCTGATTGAGTTTGCTTATAATAACATTTATCAGGCAACAATCAGAATAGCTCCCTATAAGGCTCTGTATGAAAGGAAGTGCCATTCGCCTCTGTATTGGGACGAGGTAGGAGAGAGGAAAGTTATTGGACCAGACGCGGTGAATGAGATGATTGAAATTGTTTGGCAGATCAGAGGAAGAATAAGGGAAGCACAGAGCAGGCAAAAGTCTTATGCTGACTCGAGAAGGACGAAGTTATACTTTGAGGTGGGATATAAGGCATTTCCCAAAGTCTCACCTTCCAGGGGAATTCTGAGATTCGGAGTAAAAGGCAAGCTGCGACCGCGCTACGTGGGACCCTATAAAATTTTAGAGCGCGTAGGTCCAGTGGCGTACAAGTTAGCACTACCCCCAAGCATAGGTAACATGCATAGTGTGTTTCACATGTCTCAGTTGAGGAAGTACGTATACGATCCTAGACACGTGATTCGCCAAGAAGAAGTGATGTTAATCTCTGATTTACAGTATGAAGAACGTCCAGAAGCAATTCTGGACCGTAAGATTCAGGAGCTCAGAAATAAGTCGATTCCGCTCGTAAAGGTGCTTTAGAGTCACCATGGGCGTGAAGAAGCGACATGGGAGCTTGAGGAGAAGATGAAAGAGAAATATCCCGAGCTCTTTGAAGCATTTTAAAATTTTGGGATGAAATTTTTATAAGGGTGAGGGGATGTAATACCCCGTGTGTGATTGGACCTTGTAGCAATTATTCGAATTTAATAAAGAGAATTATCCCCAATTTTTGCGTATTTATTTCGTGATTTCGATTTAGGAACTTTATAGCATTATTAAGTTGGAATGAAATTTTATAAATGGAAGATTATCAGGGTTTATTGGATGAAATTAATTGAGATGGATGAATTCATATGAATCTCATGAAATGGATTTATGTTGTAATGAGTTGGGTTAAATCATGTGTAAATTTGAAGGAATTATCAAGAATTGATGAGAAGATTTAAATCATGAAATATAAAGATTTCATGTGATGGAATAGATAATGGTTTTGAGATGGGAATTATAAGATGAAGTAATTGTTGAATTGAGATGATGGAATATATATACATACATGTATATTTATATATTAGCATTTATATATAATAAGAGATAGGAATTAATATTTTGATGTATATATATATATATATTTATATTATATATTATGTAATGGAATTATAGACAAATATATAGAGAGTTTTGTACCTCATTTTACACCACCATCTCAAAGCTATAGAGAGAGAAAGTAGTGGGAATTCTCCCAGCAAAACCCTCCCCGCCAGACCCGATTCCCGGCAACTTTCTGGCTGACTCCAGCTACCCCAGACCAAGCAGCCACCACCATCGTGTAGCTCTTCCTCCGAGCTTCGATTTGAGCTAAGGTGGGTTCTGAGAGGATGAGAAACGAAGGAGATATTGAAGAGAGAAGGTGAGGTGTTCTTCAAGTGTAAATTTTTGGGTTTTGAAATTGTATCTCGTTTAATCGGCGATGGAACCGATTTTTGATGATATAGGTGTGTTCCTCACATTATAGGGATTATTCGGACAGCCTGAAAGTGGGACTTGGCCGCCGGAATCGACCGCCTCCGCCGTGAGAAGAGTTTTCCGGTGAGCTTCCATCCAACCCCGATTCTTGCGTTTAATTCAATTTTGTACATGATATTCGTATTCTAGACTGTCTACGGATGTTAGGGATGTAATTGCATGTGAAATCGGGTGTTGAAATGGTGAGGAAAGTGGAGTTTCAGGCCTTATTCCGGCAAGTTCGTCGAAGAAGACGACGCGTCCCGAGAGGTACGGAAGCATCCCGTTCGGGACACGTCTTTGGGCCCAGCAGGGCACCCATCCCGTTCGGGACAGCCCATGGGTGGACAAATAATTCTGAACGTCCATCCCGTTCGGAATGGGATGCGGCTTCATGTTTAAAACTTGATTTTTAACTCGTTTCTTTTCCTATTCGAATTACACATGATCCATGGGATTATATATCGATTATAGATGCATGTTAGGTGTATAATCATGCATTGGATTGTGAAATGAGACGTTAACATCGTCGGTTTGGATTGAAGGAAAATTTTGAGAATCATGTTAGGTTTGAGTGGATTATGAGTTGGCTATTTGGAATTAATTGAATTCGCCGTTGTCCTAGAACGTTAATCCTAATTAGTTGACCCTGATTATATTGTAAGAGTTTGAAGTTGAAGAACAGTTAAGCTCATACTAGCGGAAAAGCATCTATACCTTAAGACAAACACCAGGTGGAAATGATTTCAGTATAGAAATAAAATGTCTTTTCGAGCATCATGCTCAGTTTTTCTTAAAATGTGTGTGAAATTGATTTACTTAAACTGAATGCTATGCATAAAATGGTTTGTACTCTCATATTTATCCTCCGTAGATTGCTAGCAAAAGAAAGCTGATTGGTGAGATGAGAACCAGATACTTATAGTACTTGAGCTAGTCTCATTAATTATGTGATAAGGTTAACAACCTTATATGGTTTGTAAGATCAGACTAAACAGCTGAGTGCTAAGTCCTGAATGGTTGTGAGACAGGCTAAACAGCTGAGTGCTAAGTCCTGAAAGGTTGTGAAATCAGGCTAAACAGCTGAGTGCTAAGTCATGAAGGTATGTGGTATGTGAATAACTTCTTCTTTAGTAAATCGAATCTCGATGCTAAATGTTTTGAGACATGTGAATCATTGATGTCAGTAAGTTGGTTGGTTCATCTATTCCATATTGCTAATCGTAACTTGAAAATGTTTTGGGTGACATGGTTACATCCATTAAAATCCCATGTTCATCTGTGTGTGTGCATAGCTTTCATGTCTATAACTGTAGTTTTCGGGCATATTCCCACGGGGTACGAGAGTACTCAGCCCTTCGCGTTATTTCTAAAACGTGCAGGTTGAAAGCAAAGGATGAGGAGGTGCAGGGTGTAAAGGCAGAGCTGCTGGTACAGATTTTGAGAAGAGGTTCTGTGATATGCATCCTCATATGCATATCACACCACGCTTAACACACACGTTGCACAACTCTGATTAGTTATTTTCCTTTCCATTGTAATTGCTTTTGAAATGTTAACCCTTACTTCTCTAAAAGTCATTTTAAGTTTATTTTCATTGTTATTAAATTTGATTTGATACTGAAAACCCATGACTGTAACTCGCCTCTTGTTGGGAAGGCCAGAAGGGGGTGTTACAGAAGTGGTCCTCTGTAACGCCCCCAACTGACCTTCCCAATTTGGTGTCGCGTTACTTTGATGTTTCAGGTTTTGTTAAACATTTTCTCACTTTAAATAAATAAGCGGAAGACTTTAATTAACAGGAAAGATAATTTAATAACATAAAGAAGTACTTTGAGTCAGTTTCAAAATAAAAATATTCAAACAGTATTCAGAATTTGGGAATGATAGAACAGAGTGTGTGTAGCAGCGTGTGTGTAACGTGGCGGAGATATGCATATGAAGATGCATATCTCAGGATCTATGAGTTCAATTTCTTCACTTCACCGGTTTACACCCCTGCTCACCCATCCTTGCTGCTCAACCTGCGTATTTTACAAATAATACGAGGGGCTGAGTACTAATGTACCCAATGAGAAACATGCCCGAAAACATACATTATATATGAGATTATGCTATGCAACTCACATAGATAACAGGGTTTTGTTGAAATGAACCGTGCTATCTAAAACATTTTCTTTTGTGCGCTATTTAAACATGTTATTAAATCTGTTAATGTTTTGTAACCGGAAGCTGGCCTACTTCCAAGTTACGATGACTAGTTAGGAATGATTAAACATTCAACACACTATCATCTAAGTGCACTAATCTCGGAATTCTATTCGAGATCCGATCGTATTTTAATTAATCAATCACTTCCCACAGAGTTTAAGGTCACTACCATTTCACCCGTGTTTTTTTTTTTTTTTATCTTTTTAGGGTTTAAGGTCACTATCTATTCACCCATTATAATTCCTTCCAGGGTTTAAGGTCACTACCATTTCACCCAAATCTTGCAAACTTAAGGTTGCTAACCTTTACAGTAATAAGAGTAGCGCATGTACTAATAGTACATGGTTCTTGTCTTATTAATACCTCTCTGTTGTTAGCATTCAACAGAGGACAAATATAATAGCACAAAAACAAGCATAGCGATCTCAATTTAAAACAAAGCAGTTTTAACACATTTTCAAAGGAAAACACACATTTGATTTTATACTGAAATAGTTTCCCACCTGATGTTTGTCTTTAGTTATAGATGTTTTCCGCTAACTTGAACTTACTTCTCCGACTTTCAACCTCTTACAAATAATCAAGGAACACCAAATTAGGACGGACGATCTAGGACAACGACAAGCTTAACCAAATCTAAAACCAACTCGCAATCAACTTATATCTTCCTTAATTCCTTTCATTCAATCCAACATGGTTTATAACTCAAAATCCATAATCAATCTCGTAGAAGTTCATATTCCAAAACCAAACTCATATTGAATCATATTCTCATGCTCAACATGCTTCCCATGTCATAATATAAACTTAAGGGTTTAAATGATTCGAAACGGAAGGAAAAACAGCTCAAAAACCATGTTCTAGACTTCAAGGCCGTAGCCCATCCCGAACGGAATGAGTCCGTCCCGAGCGGGATGGACAACTTACGATTATTTCCTCCTGGCCGTGATCCATTCCGAGCGGAACCTACCCATCCCGAGCGGGATGGGTGGCCTGCTCCTGCACCATTTTGCCGGCACGTGTCCGAAGCGGGATGCTTCCGTCCCGTTCAGGATGCATCGTCTTCTTCGCGACTCGCCGAAAATTTTGTGCCTGAAACTCGGTAAATATACCACTCCAACTATCCGATGATACATGCAAACATATATAATTAATCCCTAGACTCCCTAGAACACGAATAACGCCTTCAAACACGAATCTAACACCAAAAACGGAAGGTGGAAGAAGGCTCACTGGAAATCCTTCCTCACGACGGCGGCGGCAGTTTCCGGCAACCAAACTCGAGGTTCTTGGTATCAAAATGCTCCTTAATATTCAATGAACACAAAATCATAACCCAAATCTCGATTAAACTCCGATCTATGGAGGTTTGTACAACAAAATCAGAACCCTCTCGGAGCCCACTGTATATCAATTTGAAGCTCGGAGGAAGAGCTTTCTAATGGTGGTCACGGCTTGTCCGGCAACGTCTTGGTTTGGCTGGAATCTGGCCGGAAAAAGGGGCTGACGGGAATTGGGTGGTCTGGAAATGGAAGCTCACTTCTTTCTCTCTCTTAGGATAAATGGTGTGAAAATGAATTTAATTTCTTACCTATATTTGTTCCAAAATTCCCATTTCCACCTCATAATATATATATATATATATATATATATATATATATATATGTGTATATAAACTAATATAAATCTAAATATATATCCTCTTAACATAATATCATGAGCCTCGCTCACTCATTCCTCAGTTCTTCACTATTCGGTACCAAGATTCTATCTCGGAACAACAATGCACTGTCAGGTGCCTCCCGATACTCCCCTACTGGCTTGACCTTCAGCTTCTGATGCAACTTCTCTCTTTCTGCGTCTTCCTTATGTGCCTCAATGATTCTCTCTCTTAAATCCGACACTACTGTCAAAGTTGCTAAATCGCATCTCTTTCTTTCTGAAGGCGATATCCTTCTAGACTGAGCTTCTCGAACTCCCTGATTAATCTGTTTTCTCTCGTAAGCATACATCCTAGTTGAGCTTCTCATTTTCTGCTCAAGGCATCCGCTAATGAATTTGCCTTGCCTGGGTGATAATTGATCGTCAAGTCGTAATCATTAACGAGTTCTAACCATCTCCTCTGCCTCATATTCAAGTTCTTTCGTTCGAAGAAGTACTTCAAACTCTTGTGATCCGTGAATATGGCACACTTCACTCCATAGAGATAGTGTCTCCAAATTTTCAACGCATGGATTACGGCTGCTAACTCCAAATCGTGAGTCGGGTAATTTACCTCATGTGATCTTAACTGCCTTGACGTGTAAGCTATCACCTTACCGTCCTGCATCAATACACAACCTAGCCCATTCTTTGAGGCGTCCGTGTAAACTTCGAAGTTCTTATCTGCCTCTGGTACTGCTAAGACTGGCGCAGTTGTTAAAAGTTGCTTCAACTTCTGGAAGCTCTCCCCACATTCCTCGGACCATTCAAACTTCACACTCTTCTGCAGTAACTGGGTCATCGGCTTCGCAATCTTTGAGAAGCCCTCAATAAATCTTCGGTAATAACCGGCTAAACCCAGAAAACTGCGAATCTCGTTCGGCGTAGTTGGTGATTTCCAGTCCATCACTGTCTGAATCTTGGCTGGATCTACCTTGATTACGTCAGCCGAAACAATGTGACCCAAGAACGTCACTTCTCTCAACCAAAATTCACACTTGCTAAATTTGGCATACAGTTTCTCGTCCCTCAGGGTCTGTAATACCATTCTCAGATGTTGTTCATGCTCCACTTCACTCTTCAAGTATATTAATAAGTCATCAATAAATACCAACACAAAGTTATCGAGATATGGATGAAATACTCGATTCATCAAATCCATGAACACTGTAGGAGCATTTGTCAGTCCAAACGACATTACTACGAACTCGTAATGACCGTATCTAGTTCTGAATGCTGTCTTCGGAATATCTTCCTTCCGGATCTTCAACTGATGATACCCTGATCGCAGGTCGATCTTAGAAAATACCTTTGCTCCCTTGAGCTGATCGAATAGGTCATCGATCCTTGGTAATGGGTATATGTTCTTCAATGTCAGTTTATTTAGCTCTCTATAATCAATGCACATACGCATCGATCCGTCCTTCTTCTTTACAAATAGAATCAGCGCACCCCATGGTGACACGCTCGACCTAATGTACCCCATATCCAATAGTTCCTGAAGTTGGACTTTCAATTCCTGCAACTCTTTCAGGGCCATGCGGTACGGCGCTTTAGAAATTGGTGCCCAACCCGGTTCCAAGTCAATTGTGAACTCCACCTGTCTGTCTGGTGGTAACCCCGGTAGTTCCTTTGGAAATACGTCCTCAAACTCCCTTACTATAGGCACGTCTTTTACTGTCAGCTCTGGTTTCTCTTCTCCTTCCAGGTATTCTAAGAAGGCTTGATTTCCGGCTTTACGCAACAACTTCGTTGCTTGAATCGCTGAAATTACAGGTACTCTCTGCTTCTTTTGGAATCCATGCACAAACGCTTCTTCATTCCCTTGCTGTGGAATGATCACTCGCCTTTCGCGACATAAGATCGTCGCCTTATTCTCCGACAACCAATCCATTCCTAGGATTATATCTAGATCATGAATGTCCAGTACATTTAACTCTGCTTCTTGAACCTCATTCTCGTCAAGCTTGATTCTCAAGTCTCGGCACACTAAAGTAGAAATAGTGGTTTCTCCTAAAGGTATTGCTACGTTCAAGTCTTGACTACTCTTTTCTACTTTAAGTTTCAAAGCCTCAACACATGCAGATGAAATGAAAGTATGCGATGCTCCAGTATCAAACAATACCATAACAGGTATATCATTAATACATCCCACACCTGCCAGATTGCCATCATCCTGATTACCGTCCAAGGCTTAGGCTCGGGCTCTCCTCTGCTGACCTTCACCACCCTGCTGGTTACCCTCTTGGTTCCTGGGTGGGGCCTGATTTCCTTGCCTGCCTCCTCCTCGGTTTCCCATGTAGCCTCTCCATGGCTGGCGGTGCCCTCTGATAGCTCTCAGCTATTGATTCGCAGGCCTTTGGAAATTCTGACGATTTCCACCCTGAGCTTGTGGTGTTGGGCAAAGATTGGCGTAGTGACCCTGGCCTCCGCAACTATAACATCTAACTGCGTTCCCTTGGCATCCTCCGGTATGCCTCCTGCCACACCTCTGGCAGTTATGTGGGCCTGCTTGGTTATGTCTCTGAGCCTGCTGGGGGTTATGCCTCTGAAAGTTCTGAGGGTCCTGTCTCCCCTGATAGTTCTGTTGCTGGCCCTGGTCATGGCGCTTCTGGCTGCCTTGACCTTGCACGAATTGCCTTGGCGGCTCCTCCCACTTCCTTTTCTGAATTGGAGCTGGGGCCTGCACCTCCTGTGCTCCCCACTCCGGCATCTTCTTCTTATTCCTGGATGCCTCAATGTCCAAGGCATTGCTCAACAGCTCTTGATAGCTCAGCCCTTTCATGGTCGCCAACTGCGTGCGGATTTCTTCGCACAGACCATCTCTGAACTTTTCTGCCATCTTTTGTGGCGTATCTGCCAGACGCGGCGCCATCTGGAGTAGCTCACCGAACTTGGTGTCATACTCCTCCATTGTCAGCTTTTCTTGCTCGAACAGAAAGAATTCCACTACCTTCTCCTTCCAATATTGCTTCGGAACATACTTCTCAAACAAGGCCTCCTTGAATCTTTCCCAGCTCAGATGGTCCCTCTCTGCTGGTGCGACCGACTTCACATAAGTCTCCCACCATCTGTCTGCTTTTCCTTTCAGCTGGTAGGACATGCAATTGATCTTTTCCTCCTCCGAACACCTCATGTGCTTGAAAATCTTTTCAAGCTCCCTTACACAGTCTTCTACAGCTGTTGGGCCTCCTATTCCATCAAAAGTTGGAGGTTGCTGCTTCCTGAAAGTTTCCACCCACTTTACCGAAGAAATTTCAGGTGCGTTCCCGTGTGGCGGTGGAAATCGACCATGTTGGTCAGCTGGACCCTCCTCATCTGAGATGATTTCATATTCCTCATATTCTTGATTAATAGGGACTTCCTCCTAGTGTGGGTTTTCGTACTCAGGCTGTGGGTTAGCTCTCCCACGGCCTCTGTCTCTCTAGCCTCTACCTCGGCCTCGTCCACGGCCTCTGCCTCGGCCATGACCTCTTCCCCTTCCTTGGTCGATGAATTCCATTACTTTTCACTGCAAAACAACACTTATTTAGCAATTCCATAATATCCTCGCACATTAGCATTCATTATATCCTGGGGCCATATCACTCGTTTAATACTCACTCAAAACTTTTAAACAACCAATACCAACATTCAAAATCCAAGAAGTTCCAAACAATAATCGTTAGAATATCCAAGCAAGTCTCACATGCTACAAATTCGATACAACAGGAAATACAAATACCAGGAATAACAAGGTTCAACAACAATTAAATCTCTGTCTCTTTCCGGAACATAATCATAAATAGAGTACAACAAAGGCATCAATAAGATGTCCAAATCCAATAATAAACAACCAATATCAAATCCGTACAACTCTCACTTGGATCCCTCAGACGGATCCTCCTCCTCCTCATCATCATCCTCCATCTTCATCGGCATCTTACCCCTGTCCTGAGTTGCCACCCTCCTGCCTTGGCTGCTCTCGGTGTCGCTGGATAGACAGATCGGCGCCAGTCTCGTCCCATAGCCATAAGCAGTCCCATAGCCTCCAAACATATCCTCGTACCCGCTTGCTGTGGGCCTCGGCCACATCTCGGCACTATCCCATCCTTAGTCATATACCGGCTTGGCCCCGCTGGGCCCTCCCAAGTCCTGTTGTGGCTGCTGAACTGATGATGCAGGTGGATCCTGATATCCATAAGGCAAGGTCGGATCCTGCTGCGGTGGTGGATACTGGACTGAAGCTGTGGAAAAATCACACTACGCATAAGGATCATATGCTCCTCCCTGCTGTAACCCGGGCTGGGGTGATGCATAAGCTGCTGCAGGTGTACTCAGCATAGGTTGGACTCTCGAATGCAATGTGGGTGCAGGTACCGGTGCATCCTGAACAATAGGTGGTACAGGCGGTGAAGCTGGAGTCCACTGCGGCGACGACTGCTGCAATGCTACCTGGTAGTTAACATACCCTGAGGATCCCACTGGGTCGAAGAAAGGGTCAACTGATCCTCCAGACCGGTGCTCGGATGGTACTACCATCTGTGCCATGGAAGATGAGGCAGGTCTAGGCCTCGGCTGCGGCGCCTCACCTGTCGCCGACGCCTGTGTACTCCTCGAGGATGCTGGTGACACACCCTCTGCTAAAACTGCCTCATGAATGTCTGGAAACTCCCTCGAGTACCCGTCCGCTGATTACGATGAACTCTGGCTAGCTCCAGTGTCCGACTAGTCCACCTCGATGGCATCAACTCCGTGGTCCTCTCCATAACCTCTGCATCTGTGATGCCCTGTCCTCTCGCCTGTCTCCAAAAATTCCAGTACTCCATCAACGTGTTAGGTAAATTGTCTTCCTCGAATGGTGGGTAGCTCCTAAAACAAAATGCTGCGCTCCTAGGGTCCATCTGCCACAACAACAACGTCAAACGATCAGTCCAAGGTCAAATAAGGTCAACATACGCAACTCTGTGTCTCGGGACAACTACTGGCCTCCGATACACTGTGTTGAGGGTCTAACTGATCCTCGCGCTAAAACACACTCACTCGAGTCTCGACTAAACTTGCCAGGCTCCTTGTGCATTCTGCACACTTAACACCAACTAACCTCATGCATTCTGCACACTCACCCAATTACTGGATTTTCCAGTTCACAGAAATTTTCAATTTCACAACACGGGGTCAAAGTTCTAAGTTCAATAGTCATGAATATCAATTCACTCCACCCTTACGACATCATACTACAGCTCAATTCAACTAGCACATCTATAGCCATAACACCAAGTTCAACTGCTTGAAAATAATTTTAAATTCTCAATCAATTCAAATTCAACTCACACTTTCTCGAAAAGGGCCACCTTATCGGTGCCGAATAGAAATCACTTCCAACTTTCGAAATAATAAAACTTTTCCTAACTCATAGAAGTTCACAACTTTCATCAAAACTTTCCCTCAATTCAACACTTTCAATAATCAGGGTTAGCAATCTTGCTCAACACGAAATCAATCCATTTCAATCAACCCAACTTCCTTATTCCACAAAAACACTAGTTTATTTCCATTTCTCAAATCATTTTCAAAAGATTCACAATGTTTTCACACATTCAAATCGTACTTAAATTGCAAGCAGGGGAAACTTTTGAATCTTAAACTTTAAAGCTTTAAAAACGTACCTCAGGTGGCGCAGGATGGAGTAGGGTGTAAACACGAGCGAACACTTCACACGACTTTTAAATTTTAAATACTTCTAAGACTCGAAGTTTTAGAAATACTTTAAAATCATTTAAAACTTCAAAAACTCTCGCTCTGATACCACCTCTGTAACGCTCCCAACTGACCTTCCCAATTTGGGGTCGCGTTACATTGATGTTTCAGGTTTTGTTAAATATTTTCTCACTTTAAATAAATAAGCGGGAGACTTTAATTAACAGGAAAGATAATTTAATAACATAAAGAAGTACTTCGAGTCAGTTTCAAAGTAAAAGTATTCAAACAGTATTCAGAATTTGGGAAGGATAGAACAGAGTGTGTGTAGCAGCGTGTGTGTAACGTGGCGGAGATATGCATATGATGATGCATATCTCAGGATCTATGAGTTCAATTTCTTCACTTCTCCGGTTTACACCCCTGCTCATCCATCCTTGCTTCTCAACCTGCGTATTTTAGAAATAATACGAGGGGCTGAGTACTAACGTACCCAATGAGAAACATGCCTGAAAACATACATTATATATGAGATTATGCTATGCAACTCACACAAATAAACACGGGGTTTTGTTGAAATGAACCGTGCTATCTAAAACATTTTCTTTTGTGCGCTATTTAAACATGTTATTATATCTGTTAATGTTTTGTAACCGGAAGCTGGCCTACTTCCAAGTTACGATGACTAGTTAGGAATGATTAAACATTCAACACACTATCATCTAAGTGCACTAATCTCGGAATTCACTTTGAGATCCGATCGTATTTTAATTAATCAATCACTTCCCACAGAGTTTAAGGTCACTATCATTTCACCCGTGTTTTTTTATCTTTTCAGGGTTTAAGGTCACTACCATTTCACCCATTATAATTCCTTCCAGGGTTTAAGGTCACTACCATTTCACCCAAATCTTGCAAACTTAAGGTTGCTAACCTTTACAATTAATAAGAGTAGCGCATGTACTAATAGTACATGGTTCTTGTCTTATTAATACCTCTCTGTTGTTAGCATTCAACAGAGGACAGATATAATAGCACAAAAATAAGCATAGCGATCTCAATTAAAAACAAAGCAGTTTTAACACATTTTGAAAGGAAAACACACATTTGATTTTATATTGAAGAATGAGGATATTCCGAAGACAGCATTCAGAACAAGATTCGGTCATTACGAATTTGTGGTGATGCCGTTTGGACTCACGAATGCACCTGCAGTGTTCATGGATTTAATGAATCTAATATTTCATCTCTACCTTCGTATTGGTATTCATTGATGACATTCTGATATACTCGAAGAGCGAATTGGAACATGAAAAACATCTGAGAACGGTATTACAGACCTTGAGAGACGAGAAATTGTATGACAAATTCAGCAAGTGTGAATTTTGGCTGAGAGAAGTAACGTTCTTGGGTCACATCATTTCGGCGGACGGAATCAAGGTAGATCCAGCCAAGATTCAGATAGTGATGGACTGGAAGTCACCAACTATGCCGAACGAGATTCGTAGTTTTCTGGGTTTAGCTGGTTATTACAAGAGATTCATTGAGGGTTTCTCAAAGATCGCGAAGCCTATGACTCAATTACTGCAGAAGGGTGTGAAATTCGTATGGTCAGAGGAATGTGAAGAGAGCTTCCAGAAGTTGAAGCAATTGTTAACAACCGCGCCAGTCTTAGCAGTGCCAGAATCAGATAAAAATTTTGAAGTTTACACTGATGCGTCTAAGAATGGGCTAGGTTGTGTGTTGATGCAGGACGGGAAGGTGATAGCTTATGCGTCAAGGCAGTTAAGACCGCATGAAGTGAACTATCCAACTCATGATTTAGAGTTAGCGGCCATAATCCACGCGTTAAAGATTTGGAGACACTATCTCTACGGAGTGAAGTGTGCCATATTCACTGACCATAAGAGTCTAAAGTACTTCTTTGAACAGAAAAATCTGAATATGAGGCAGAGGAGATTGTTAGAACTCGTGAATGATTACGATTTGATGATAAATTATCACCCAGGCAAAGCAAATTCAGTGGCAGATGCCTTGAGCAGGAAAGGAGAAGCACAATTGGGTTGTATGCTTACAAGAGAAGGCAGACTAATCAGAGAGTTTGAGAAACTCAGCCTAGAAGTAATATCGCCTTCAGAGAGGAGGAAGTGCGAAGTGGCAGCATTGACAGTAGTGCCAGATCTGAGGGAAAGAATAGTTGAGGCACAAAGGAGGGACGCAGAGATTGAGAAGCTGCGCCAGAAATTAAGAGTGAAGCCGGTAGGGGAATATCGAGAAGCACCCAATAATGCTCTATTTTTCAGGGATAGAATCTTAGTGCCAAACAGTGAGGAGTTGAGGAATGAGATATTGAGTGAGGCTCATGATACTCCGTATACTGCTCACCCAGGAAGTACTAAAATGTATCAAGATCTGAAAACCAAGTACTGGTGGGCAAGTTAAGGCGTTACATCAACGGCCGTATGGGAAGTTGCAGCCGCTAGACATCCCTGAGTGGAAATGGGAACATATCACCATGGATTTCGTAACGGGGTTACCAAGATCACAAAAAGGGAATACGGTGATATGGGTTGTTGTGGATCGCCGACCAAGAGTGCTCATTTCTTACCGATCAAGGTTAATTATGGATCAGATAAGCTATCTCAGATTTATGTCCGAGAGATAGTCAGACTGCACGGAGTGCCAAAATCTATTACGTCTGATAGAGATGCAAAGTTCACATCTCGTTTTTGGATGAGCTTACAACGAGAATTGGGGACTCGCATGGATTTCAGTACGGCATTTCATCCTCAGTCAGATGGTCAATCTGAAAGGACCATTCAAACTCTCGAAGACATGCTGAGAACAGTGGAACTAGATTGAGGAAACAGTTGGGAGCCGATTTTGCCTTTGATTGAGTTTGCTTATAATAACAGTTATCAGGCAACAATCGGAATGGCTCCATATGAGGCCTTGCATGGGAAAAAGTGTCGTTCGCCTCTATATTGGGATGAGGTAGGAGAACGAAAGGTTATTGGACCAGACGCCGTTAATGAGATGATTGAAATTGTCCGGCAAATCAAAGGAAGAATAAGGGAAGCACAGAGTAGACAAAAGTCTTATGCTGACTTGAGAAGGACGGAGTTGTGCTTCGAAGTGGGAGACAAGGTATTCCTCAAAGTTTTGCCTACGAAGGTGATAGTAAGATTTGGAGTGAAAGGCAAACTGCGATCGCGCTATGTGGGACCTTACGAGATACTAGAGCGCATTGGTCCAGTAGCGTATAGACTAGCACTACCCCCGAGCATGGGTAATATTCATAACGTGTTTCACGTGTCTCAGTTGAGAAAGTACGTATATGATCCTAGGCACGTGATTCGCCAAGAAGAGGTAATTTTAAGTCCGGATTTGCAGTATGAAGAGCGACCAGAAGTTATTTTGGATCGTAAGATTCAGGAGCTGAGAAATAAGTCTATTCCTCTCGTAAAGGTGCTTTGGAATCACTATGGGTGTGAAGAAGCAACATGGGAGCTTGAGGAGAAAATGAAAGAGAAGTATCCCGAACTGTTTGAAGCGTTCTAATTTTCAGAACTAAAATTGTTCTAAGGGTGAGGGGATGTAATACCCCGCATGTAATTAAACGAATGTAAGGCTTGATCGATTTAATAAAGAGAATTATCTCCAATTTTTACGTATTTATTCGTAATTTCGACTTAGGAAATTAATTGTATTATCTAGTTGGAAATTCATTGTGAGAAATGGAGGATTTATCATGGTTTAATTGATGAGATTGATGAGAAGGGTAGGATTATGGATTTTATGGAATAATGAGTTGGAACAATAGTAGATAAGGTGGATATAATTAGATTATATTAGTATAAGTACATATATACATGTATATACATTGTGAGATGGGGAGTCTCATAAGACAAATATATGGGGAAAAATCACACTCATTTGCATATCACCATACTTTGAGCTAGAGAGAGAAAGTGAGAGTTCTCCCAAAACCTCCACCCCAACCCTTCCCCGTCAGACCACTTTCCCGGCAAGTTTCCGGCCGACTCCGGCCACCTCAGACCGAGCGGACACCACCATCGGAAAGCTCTCACTCCCAACTTCGATTCGAGCTAAGGTAGACTTCGTGAGGCGGAGTATTGACGAAGTTATTGAAGAGAGAAGGTAGTGTGTTCATAACCTTTGAATTTCATATTTAAAGAATTAGATCTTGTTATTTGGCCATGGAATTGGAATTTGGTTGATTGTAATGTGTTCCCCGTCTTGTAGAGACCTTTCGGACACCTTGAGAAGCGAGTTTGGTTGCCGAAATCAAGCGCCACCGCCGTAAGAGGAGTTTTCCGGTGAGCCTTCTACACCCTTCGTTTTTGGTGATTAGATTCGTGTTTGAAGGTTGGAATCTTGTTCTAGGGAGTCTAGGGAGTGTTTATATGTGATTGCATGTAAGATCGGATGAGTAGATCGGAACAGGGTGGAATCCGGCGAGTTCGTCTTCCCCTTGAGGATTGATGGTAAAGGGTAGGGGATGGGTTCGATCCCTCCTACCAACAACCTTCCAGGCATGGTAGACGCCAGCTGGAGATGTGGTTTGGTTGCATCGGACTGCAGGCCCTGACATCGGTCCCTGGAGAGAGATGTTACATAAATTTTATTATGCATTTTCATGTAATACAATACAATTCTTGAGTTTCATATAACACTCAATATAATTGAGTTTTAGGTTTAGGTTCTTAAATTGATCTTAAATTTTTTATTTAGATGTTTTGGACTTAATTATATCATATTTGTTGTCTTTCGGTCACCTCTTAATTCTATTTCAGCGCACACAATATACTTTATCATTATTTTTGTTATCTCATTAATATGCTCATTTGAACATTGTATTTCTCTTTTATCTCTATCTTACATGTACATTAGTGTTTTTATTCTTTTAGCTCGCTATTTCTTATTTATTTTATTTTTGAATTCTACTAATTCATTGTTTTCCTAAAATTCATTATTCTCATAATTACATTAAAAACAAAAAAGATATGGCCTCCAATTATATATTTTTTAAAATATACATTATGTATATAGAGTAATTTCAACTTTCAAATATATATTTGTTAGAATGTTGTCCCACATTAATATGTTACTGGATTATTATTGTGTGTAAATATGGGCTAGGCACCCTCTACCTTTGAACTTACTATCGAAACTCATTTACCATGATATTAGATTCAAATTGTGTTTATAGTATAAAGTTAATTTTTTCACTTTAACTATTCTATGAGAACTCATTATATGTTTGATTATTTGACTCAATTAAACTTTATAATTTATAATAGATTTTCAATTGAACCCCTCATATTTAATATTATTACTTTACACTTAAAACTTCTATTATGCTCTTCTTAATAAAATGTATAAATACTTATAACTCTGAAATTAAGTTTTTTTTTTTGTTATATTGTACCTTTCTATAAAATTATTTTGGTTATACATTGTTATATGATTTTTTACTTATTTTAAAAATATACAGAAAATCTCATATCCTTAGATATGTCTATTAAAAAATATATAAAAACTTAAAATAGAATTAATTGACTGCAGCATGTAAACTAAATTAAAAAATAGAGCTGAATTTTCTAGTACACAAAAAATCGTGGAATTAATATATTACCATATTTAAATTTATTAATTTGGTTTTTTTTAATATATCAATATTAAAAATTGCATCTTTAAATCAATAGCAATGTTGAAAGCTAACATAAAAAATTGATATTGATACACACATAAATAATCAAGCTAACATTAATTAAAAAAATGAATTATTTCTATAATTTTTATTAATAATATTAATATATATTATTAAATTTACTAAGATAATGTTGGTTGTAGGTCCCGAGATCAGAGTAAAAACAAATATGTGCAGTATAAGATTAAGAGCAAGTTCTTGCAAATTAAAAACTGGTGGGTGTTAGTCTATGAGTCTGGTTATTATCATGTTCAGTTATACTCCAACACGAGAAAGTGTTGGATTTTAAATTAATGCAGAAGTAAATAAAGCAGTAAATAACACAACAATTTATAGAGGTTCAGACAACTGTTCTAGGTCCTCTGTTTAGGCAGTAGCCTGAAATGTACTAGTCTTAGGATTACAATTTGTCCTCACGGTCTATCACAAGTTGGTGAATGCTAGTGTCCACCAATCCACTTTCTCACTTGTCCAGTGTCTTGTTCTCATTCGGCACTCAGATCGGGAGTGAGGGCACACCATGCAGCCTCCTCCTCTGAAAATTGGGAGCTTTTAAGTTATTCCTGGAACTCTTTGAACTTTTGACAGAAGCCCGTAATAGTCACAACTTGGAGATAGTTGTAACTGTTGTGATCTTTCTTAGAGAGAAAAAGCACCAAAAGAAAAACTCAAGCTGAGAAGCTTAAAGTCTCGTGTCCGGAGATGGAACACGATTAGCTATTGAAAATAGCCTCGAATAGAGGAAATGAACTCTGGGAGTCTCTGTTCGGAGACTGCGGTTACGACGTGGATTGATCAATTTGCTCTAACTCAAACGCAAATTTTGTAACCGTAACCTTCCCTCTGAGATTGCTTTAGTCTATTTATAGACAAAGCATAGAAAGCTTTGGTGAAAGAGCCGTTTAGAGACAATCTGGATTTTGAACTATCCATTGGGTCTCTGATTTGATGGAGACAGGTTGTCTTTTCTGCTCTGCCGCACCTGCTCCGTCCTTTCCTGACACGGAGTGTTGACATCCTGTTGTGTGTCAGAACGGTTCGCTAGTTTGAGGAATACTAAATTGGAAGTTTGAACTTCGGACTTTAAGGATCACTTTTCCTTAAGTTTGGCTCTTGTGATTCCTCTGGCATGTCTTTATTCGTGAGATGAAACTAGACTTGATAAACTGGTGATTGTTCCGACAGGTGATATCTGCCAGTTTATTTAAGTGTTTTGCTTCAATCTGAAGTGGTTGTCAGTTCACTAGTTCGTTACTTGAGTCTTAATTTGTTTCTTCTTTTCTTCACGATGAGAAAATTGATGGCTTCGACCATAAGCCCAGTTTGTCTTTATCAGCTTTTACAACTCGATAAAGATCCTAAGTAGATATTTGTTAGGAACTAAGTTTTAGTTCCCTCGTTAATTTTATATTTTGATATGTCAAAACTTACTTTAGCACTAAGTTTATAGTTCTATTATGTAATTCTTGTATAGGATTTTGTTGTGTTGTAACAGAACTTAGGTGCTGAAGATCGAACAAAGGATTTGCTCGAGGATCTGAAGAAATTTTCATGCGTGGAACTTGGTTTCACCAAGTATGGCCAAGGCCTATACTGAGTTTGGGAACTCAGTATAGAAGTACCTATACTGACTTATAAGAAGCTAGTACGAGAGACAAATTGCCATACTGACTTATGAGAAAACAATATGAGGGCAGCCTATATTGACTATGGAAAGTCAGTATGGAGGCCTAAGTTTCTAAG
>JAPKLW010000123.1:603097-628979 GCA_026898455.1 Plectranthus barbatus | reverse complement strand
GCCTATATTGACTATGGAAAGTCAGTATGGAGGCCTAAGTTTCTAAGAACGTGGTACACAAGGAGAACCAAGCCTAGTCATACTTCAAGACATTTGAAGACTAAGTAAAAGTCAGTACGAGGATGTCCATACTTGGATTCCTCGGACTGAAACTGAGTCTGACAAAAGTAGGTTGAAAGTACATGAAGTACATATGTTTCAGAGCAGAGCAGGCCTGGTAAAGAATGGGTGTGATTGGATGACATTCTTAATGTCTCTAACGACTGGAATGTTATGTCTAACAGGCAGAATTTCAAACACCCAAGTATTCTCCTATAAATAGGAGTCAACCTCGACAGAAAGAGGTACTCTTTCCACTCATGCTTTGATTACTCCGTGTTTTGAACGCGAGACTTGAGTTTCCAACTCAAGTTATCACATTCGTGCTATGTGGTTCAAAGCACAAGGCTAAGCATTAAATCTTAAGCTACTTCTTGGTGAATATATCCTTCAAAGATATATTCACAACAGTCAGTTCCTACTCTGGGATTCTAACTATCACGGGCGTCTTGCCAACCGTACTGAGTTCTGGGAAGAACAAAAAACATCCAACTACCAGGAAGAAGGCTGCGAGGTGCGTCCTCACTTTGACCTGAAGATTAAGTAAGCTTGCAATGAGTTTCTAGACGAGTGACAATAGCAGACTGAAGGACGGAGTGCCAACGAGCTATTCATAGATCACATGAACACTTGTAATCTCATACTTAGTGGATTTCCCGATTAAGTTTAGAAGAGTGGAAGTAGGATTTTTATATCCGAACCACTATAATATCCTGAGTACTTTACTTGCTTCTTTTAAATTTCAACATATTTAGATTCTTCCAAACTCACTTTAAAACCTTCAATACTCATCTAAGTATTTAAGTGTATATTTGAGAAACTTACTTAAGAAATATTTGAGCTAAACTTAATCCTTCAGAAACTCGAAACTGAGTTTTAGTCTGTTTCGGAGAACAAGTGCATATTTAACTTACTTCCGCTGCATATTACATTCTCTGATTTCGGGACCAACAATATTACAAGTTTGAACGACTAAGCTAATCTAGAGACACTTTCTAAGATGGTTTCTATATATTTTTTTACACATAAAAACATAAAAAATGTAAGAGAATTTCGAATCTAAATTCTCTAACATTTGTTGGGCTAAAAAAGATAATTTTTTTGGAGTTTCATTAGGGGTAGATGTATTAGGGCTGGCAATTTCTAACACAACACGATAACATGATACAAACACGCATGATAATAATGAGAACAAACACAACACGAATCTTTTAAGCTCAAACACGAACACGACACAAACTTATTAAGCTCAAACACGATAATGACACGACACGAAAATGACCCAACACGATAAAAATAAACCTTACTAAAATTGTTAGCTTTACACTTGGGAATAAATTTTTTTAATACGACACGAACATGCACGATAATAATGAGCACGAACACGACACGAGCCTATTAAGCTCAAACACGAACACAACACAAATTCGTTAAACTCAAACACGATAATGACACGACACAATAAGACATGACACAATAAAGACCCAACACGCACAAATTGCTAACCCTAGATATATATGGGTTCGCCGATCCCATTCCCCCAATTTTTTTAAATGTAAATTTTTTTAAAAAAAATAAATACAAATAGTTATTCTTTCCTACATTTTGATTTACTAAAACAATTAATTATTATATTTTTTTCCCAACAATAAAAGAGTGATAGAGTTTCTTGTACCATTAAACCTTATCTCATTAGGAATGAGTTGAATTTGTTAAATTTTATCTATATAAATTTTAAAATTCTTGATTTAGTGGTCTCTATTTTTCGTGGGTTTTTTATTTTTACATGGTCATTGTTTAGGAATAAATATTAAGGGATTGAAACTTTAATCATTTTGCAGAGTTTAGAAAATACAGCGTACCAAAAATTAGAATTATCACATCTTAATAGTATTTATTAAGTCACAAACTTAATTGGTGTATTACTAATTGTTGGCCCCGAAATGAGAGTAAAAAATAATAATGCGGTGGAAAGTAAGTTTATATTGCACTTGTTCTCCGAAACTGACTGAAACTCAGTTTCGGGTTTATGAAAGTAAGTTAAGCTCAGATAGTCCTTAGGTAAGTTTCACAAGTATACACATCAATACTTATCCAAGTATTGAAGGTTTCAAAGTAAGTTTGAAGAAACTTAGATATGCTGAAACTTAAAGAAAGCAACTAAACGACTCAGGATATTATAATGGTTCGGACTTAATATCCTACGTCCACTCTTCCAATTTTAATCAGGAATCCAATAAGTTTGGTCACAAGCTTCCTTACGATCTATGAACAGACCAGGGCACTCTTTCCTTCAGTTTGTTGTCGTCACTTGCCTAGGAACTCCTTGCTGACTTAGTCTTCAGGTTGAAGTGAGGATGCACCTCGCAGCCTTCTTCCTGGTAGATTGGATGTTAACTTGTTCTTCCCAGAACTAAGCTTGGTAGGCAGATACCAGTAAGAATCAGAGTCCTAGAGTAGGAACTAACTGTTGTGAATATACCTTAGAAAGATATATTCACCAAAAAGAAGCTTAAGCTTTAAGCTTAGCCTCGTGCTTTGAACCACGTAGCATGGAATGTGTAACTTGAGTTGGAAACTCAAGTCTCGTGAACAGAATCACGGAATAATACAAAGTTTGAGTAGAAAGTTTTGTAGAGTATTGGCTTAGCTTTTCACGTGTTCAGTGTGTCTTCTTCTTCTTCGAAATATTGAGCTATTTATAGGTAGCCTTGGACGACACTTTGAATTCTATCCGTTAGAGACAAGATTGGAGGATCCAATCATAGCCATTCTTTAGTAGGTCTGCTTTGCTCTAAAAAGGTTGTACTTGCCTTGTACTTTCTACCTGCTCTTGTCAAACTCAGTTTTAGTCCGAGGAATCCAAGTATAGGACATCCTCGTACTGGCTTTTACTTAGAATTTATACGCCCTTAAGTCTGACTTCGGTTGGTTTGCCTTGTGTTCCACGTGCTTTTGAATTGAGGTCTCCATTCAGACATTCCATAGTCAGTATGAGCAACCCTCATACTGACTTCTCGTAAGTCGGTATGGTCGTCTTTATACTGAGTACCCAAACTCAGTGTAGGCCTTGACCATACTTGGTGAAACCAAGTTTCACGCATGAACACTTCTTCAAATCTCAAACATCTTCTTTGCTCGGTCTTCAGCACCTAAGTTCTATTAAATGTTGCAAACCGGTTTATCCTTTCAGTTTATCCCTTCACTATATCTACTCTATTTTTTAGTTGTGTGATGCTATGTTTTTCCCCTTGTTGTTGAATTTGAATTTGGATATTCGATATGATTGTATAAGATTAGGATAATTTTTGATGATTAGATGTGGATGTTGATTGGTTTCAATGTTATTATCATATGTTGGATTGATTTGGATTGATGTTTGATGATGAGAATTTCGTTGTTATACTCTTTTGGAAAATGTTGATGGTGATGATGATGGATGATGTTGAGAATGTTTGATGGATGGAATTGGGGTTTTCATTGTTCTATCTTGTGAAGTGAAAGATTGAATGTTTGAGATATGATTGCGATGAGCTTATATTGTGAGAGTGAGTTTGGAAGTTATTGCGATTTGGTGGATATGGTCTATTGTTGAAAGAAGTTTATGCTTAATAGGTGGTTTGTGTAGGGTTTTCCCGTGAACCGAATCACCAAAACCAAACTGAACCGGATCGATTTATGGATTTTATGCATAATTAAATACAGATAAATCCTAGCATGCTCCTATGAATTTAATTACCAGCATTGTGAATTAAGGAATTACCGTTATTCCGTCGAGTCTGAACCGATCTTTTGTGTTTGAATTTCCAACTTGATTTCAACCACGCAATCCGATTTTATCTGCGGAATTAGAAATTAGAAATCTAATTTCTTAAATAAAATCGAAATTGAAAGAAAGAAAAAGAGAAATTTGTTGTTCTCCAGATTAGATCTTCATATCTGTATCCCGGTGTTATTCGGATCTACTACTGGTGAGGACTCTGTAGATCTGTGGTTTGAGCAGGACCAGAATCGAAATTCCTCCCTCTTGAAACAGAATCGGCACCCCTCTCTCTCTCTCCTAGGTTTAGTGTGTTTCAATTGTCTTACAACTTATGAGAGAGAGCTGTCTATTTATAGACCTAGGGTTGTAAACCCTAATAGGCTCCTGGGCTCAATTCAGCACACTTTCCTTGGGCCAGACCTGGGACCTAATGCAAATAATAAAGTGGGCCTATAAATTAATTAATTCCCATGTCCACAACCCAGGACACAATTAATTAATTAATATTGATTCTTTTTCACCACAGAATTAATACTGACCTACCCCTTTATTACCACGTTATGAGAACGGGCTGCATTAATTGAGAATCCCCATATTTAAGGTTACCGGACATCCATTAATTAATCGGAGCCTCTGACAAGCTCTAACTACAATTAATTAATATCTTATTATTCTTGAGTGGTACCACTCAAACCTTATCACTCGTGCCTGAACTTAATCAGCCTGCAGGACTTTGGCACGATGAATGTCATTGAGCTCGTCAGGGAATGTCCCCATCCTATTACTCGGATATGGTTACCTAAACCCAGTCTCAGGCGGTACTACACGAACTGCTGTTACCCAAGATGCGGATATACAAGCACGTTACTTAGGCTCTCCACCATGGCAAGTCAAAGCAACAGTCAACCCGTGCAAACCTCTGAACCTTCGTTAGGGTTTGGACTCAATCAATATAACGAGATCTTGTATTCGCTGATGTCAGACAAACGAATACATCTCACTGCGGTCCATCAATACGCCATCTCTGCGTACCAGTATGTCAAGTAACCAGGACAGACTACTTATTCCGCAATGCCGCAGCCATCCGGACAGACGTATCCTCATACGCTATCTCGGCTGTGATCAGGTTTATGTCTCACTAGGTCAAGTGATCATACTGTCTTCTGCGATCTACAACACGTCGTATGATCATCCCTATCGGTGAGACAAGAGGATACCATTGTTCATACATGTAAGATTGTTAATAGATAGGAGAAATAAACCGTTGTATACTCATTATAATAAATGCTTTCAGTATACAAAACCCATCAGTGTGGTTGTGTGTGTTGTGTAGTAGGTACAAATAAGGCCGATGGGAGCGGTTTGATCGAGTGGATGCCGATGGGTAACACTTACTAACGCTTACTCTTGCCATTTAGATTACATTGGATAGTTATGTGTTGCATTAGGTAGTTATATGTGTATGTTTGTGTGTGAGTGTTTGAACCCAACTTGACTTGAGATTTACTCTTGAGAGACTCGTGAAGTATGATTTCATCTTGAACGAATGATAGGGCAGAATCATTGAAATTGTAGCATGTTGAGATCAAGTTTTTGAATTGTAAGAATTTTTGTGTGTTAATACTTGAGATTTGACAAAAGCCGTGAGATTTGAGCTTTGATATTGTCATATTCGTTTGAGAGAGGCAAGATTGAGAATGAGAAATCTAGAACTTGCATCCGTTCTCTAGCTAACTTTACATGAGCTTTTGACTAGAAAATGTTATTAGGTCATTGATTCTTAGTCCCACCTTGCATATTGGGGATATAAGGTGTTTGTTATGATCGTTTTTTGCCTTTCATACCATCGTTATCCTCCACTACATTAGCTCGAATCATAGCCACTTCCATCTCTTTATAGTACTCATCCACGCTCTGACTACCCTATCTCAAACTTTGCAGCTTATTGTACAACTCTTGGTAATAATGATTCGGCACAAAGCGTCTCCTCATGACAGCCTTCATCTCATCCCATGTCTCTATAGGCCTCTCCCTATTCCTCCTCCTACTACTGACCAACTGATCCCACCACATGAGAGCGCAATCAGAGAACTCCACTGTAGCCAACTTCACTTTCTTCATATTAGAATAATTGTGGCACTCAAACATCAACTCCACCTTTCGCTCCCATTCCAGGTACAACTCGGGGTCATTCTTACCTTGAAAGGATGGGATGTTCATCTTGATTGTCCCCAAATTGTTATCATATGAATCCTCATCGGCATAGTCATCGACGTCCTCGTCATACTGAGGACTCTTTCTCCTATTCAAACCTCTGCCACCTCAACCTCCACGTCCTCATTTTCCAACACTCCCATGACTGCTAGTAGAATTTCGTCAAGTCCTTTTGGCAACAGAAGACTCAAGATCATCGATTTGTTAATGCATTGCTGCCATCTCACTCCTCAACACCCTATTCAATTTATATTTCAAACCCTCTATCATGCACTTGATTTGGCCACCAATAGTATCATCTCCGTCTCCTAACAACTCAGCTTGATTGCTTTTCGTCATACTGCCAGAAAGGTTAGATAAAAAAAAGACCTCACTACCTCATACACTCGTGTATCACTCATTTATGTGAAATCACTCACGCTCGTGTATCATTCTCAATACAAATGGCTTGCTGTTTACCATTTTTTCTCCTCTCTAAAAGGCTCTAAAATTCCCAGAAAATTCCACAGACTTCAAATCAACTAACCAACTGAACGGGAAGACTCCAAATGACTCTAGGAAGGTAAATGACCAAAAATGAATGAAAATTTTTTTCGAAAAAACTTTCAGAGGGCAATAACTGATCGGAAATGATGGAATTTGGCCAAAAACACAATTAAGCCAAAAACGGACAGCGTACGCAAAAGTCATGGCAAAAATAAGTCTAGCCTTTAAAGATAAGGAAATATTTGATACTATGGACATATTTGACTAGATATGGATGGATTGATTTGAATATAAACCCTAAAATTTCAAATCCAACAAGACAACACGATCGAAATAAGAAACCATAAAATCAATGGCACAAGTAATTCAAAACAAGAAACCCTAAAATCACGATGCTGAAAAGGATGAATACAAAACAAGAACAAAACAAAACTTGATTTTTTTTACACATGAAAACTAAAAGAAAGGAAACGGAAGGATACGACCTGGTTCTTGATACCAAAATTATACGACCCTCACCGGAAGGTTTAGATTGCAGCCCACAATCGACAAAAAGGGAATGCACACTGACACGACTCGAACTAATATGAAGGGGAAATCCAACGGTTATGAAGTCAACCTTAGAGAACCGCAGGCAAGAACGGACACAAACCCTTACGACCTAAAAGGTAACATTCTGCCCACAATGAGGGAAATAGCAAAGACACCACAAACGACTGCGAAATTCCGTTTGATAAGCCAAAGTTCGAATTCTAAGGCTCTTAGAATTCGTGAGTCTTCAGATAATGTAGAGAGATAATCTCACAAATTTTATTAAACTGAAAACTGAATAAAATTGTCCAAAACAAGGTTTATATATAGGCAACTCAAATCCCTAGTCTAATAAGGAAATCAAATCTAAAAGCATATCAAATCTATTAAGATATAAAACAAGTATATCTCAATATCTTTGAAAAATGACAAGACACTAAATAGTAATTTTCAAAAATTAAATATTAATATTTTAAATTTAAAGAGTAAAAATAAAAAAAATTAAAGAAACTAAATGTTGGTCCCGGTTTTTCAGAGTATAAACGTTACGCAGCGGAAATAATATAATGTGTTTCTTGCACGCTACTTACACACAGCTGACAACTGGTATCTGGTCAGCTGGTGCTGGTTACTCAGTATGCAGCTGACAGCTGGTCAGCTGGTGATTCAATACTTGGAATATTTTAGCCTTGTTTGCACAATTATATATCAGTTTCAGGATATACACCAGCACTTGAGTGCTGGGTTTAAAATATGAATGAAATGCAGAAAGCTGATAAATAACAAAGGATTTTATAGTGGTTCGATCAATCGATCTACGTCCACTCTCCAGTCGAAGCACTGGAAATTCCACTAAGAGTAATCAGGTACAGGTCTCCTACGATCTATCTCTAGCTGGTGAATGCCTCGTCCACCAGTTCACTAGATCAACCGCTCCCGGTCCTGGATCCTTCTTCAACTCTTCACAGCTAATGGAGTGCGAGCACGTCACTTCAACCTCCACAGCTAGCTGGGTGTTTTAGTTCTCCCAAGAACGTAACAGTCTCTACGGCAGAATGCCCGTAATAACTCAAGTGCTGGTAAGCACAGGAGCTGCTGTGAACTCTCTCGAAGGAGAAAGAACACCAAATGAGATCTTTAACTTACAAGCTTTAAGCTTGAAGTCTCGTGTTTGATAAATCAACACACAGAAAGCTTTATGAAAAGCCTCGAAAGTACTTTATGCGTCTTTGCAATAATTTCAGTTCTTTCGGTGGTTGAGCAGATGAGTAGAATCGTGGAATCAATCGCTCGTGGAATCTAATGTTTGAATGTTGGTGGTTGCGACGTATTTATAGCCGCAGGAACCGATTCAAACTTTCTAGCCGTTTGGACACATCCGGAAAGGTGTCAGACCTCGGATGTCCTTCTGACGGCGGCAGGTATGTTTTTCCGGAAAGGAACCATACCTTTGACCGCTTTATCTGACACAGATCTCTTTGTGTCAGAACGGCTCTCTCTGTCAGTCCGAGGAATAAGACTGGCGTCTTGTGACTGATAGACTTTAAGTCATCCTTTGTCAGTCGATTCCTCAGAGTATCTTCTTTTTGTCTCTACTACGCGGGGAGAGAGAATCTGGGATTCTGCTGGTAACATCTGACTGGTAGATCATACTGGTGATCTCGTGCTGGCAGTCTCTGCTGGTGACTTGCCCTGGCATCATCAAAGTCTACCAAAAGTCTGGATGTTAATTCTTCTCGGAATCTCCCATGACTGGTGAAATCACCGCTGGTGAATAGTGTAAGAACACGCATTCTCCTGGTAAGGTTTGTCAGCCGCCTGCTGATGAAACCCTTCCCAACTGGTGAACAGTAGCCAGTCATAAGCGCTTCATACCGCTGGTGAACAGTGTCAGCACGAGTCTTTTGTCAGCCGCCTGCTGATGAAACTTTTCCCAACTGGTGAACAGTAGCCAGTGGTAAGCGTTACTCATGCTGGTGAAAAGTGTCAGCATGAGTCTTGATCAGCTGCGACTTACAACTCAAAAGACCTAAACAGGACTTTACATTTAAGACTAGAGCTATGTAGAGACAACTGACGCTGGTAGGACTTAGGATTTGATCCACCAAAACTATAATCTAAACAAGTAAGCTACTGGGAAAGGAAACCTTAGACAGATTTCCCAACACTAAATACTAAAAGTCAAAAATTAAATTAATTCAAAACTAAAAGCTCAAAATTAATCTTCAATTGATCTTCAATCAATCCTCTTATTTCAGCCCACCAGGATCTCTGTCAAAATCAGATTGTAGCTCTGGGGACGGCTCATAGCTTTTGTGAACCTGTGAAGTGAACTAAAACGGTAGCTGGCATGAAAATGAAAATATCCAAATCATGTGGTTCATTTAGACCCTTGAACTACATGATTTGAGTAAAAAGGTCTATCCTTAACAAAGGTAACATTCATGGTATGAAACATTTTTCTGTAGGCTTGGAGAGTAGCATTTATACCCCTTTTTCATTGGAGAGTAGCCTACAAAGATACAGTTAAGGGAATTTGGATCAAGTTTGTTTTGGTTATATTGATGGACAAAGGTTGAACACTCGAATACTTTGAGTGGAAGAATTGTGTTGAAGTGAGTGTTAGAATGAGTTTTGAGTAGTTTTTGACAGGAGTTTGGAAGTTGAGGACTCTAGAGGGTAGTCTATTGATTAAGTAAGTTGTTAACATAACCCCGCCCGAGATAGTTTAGAACATTTGACGTAAACATGAGAGAAAGAGCAACTTCTAAGAGATGACGATTTTTCCGCTTTGCGATACCATTTTGTTGGGCGGTTTTTACACAAGAACTAGTATGCACAATGTCGTGGGCTTCAAGTTAAAGTAGTCACTAGCATTATAACTATGAAAGACTTGAGTGTTGGCATTGAATTGTGTTTTGATCAATACATAAAAGTCTTTGATTAAGTTGGCAGTTTCAGATTTATCTTTCATCAGGAAAATCCAACTTAATCAAGCGGGATCATCTACCAACAACAAAAATCAATGTGCCCCACTCACATTAGCCACACGAGATGCGCCCCAAATATCACTATGAATCATAGAAAAACGGTGAGATAGTTTGTATGGTCTAGAGGGATATGACGCTCATGTGTGTTTAGAGAGCTGACATATATCTCATTGAAGTAATTATGGATTTTTATTCCTAAATCATGCAGGAAAAATACGTTCAAGATAAAAAAAACTAGGATGGCCTAGGCGGCGATGAAAAATCATACCTTCAGTATCATTATTGTTAGGGTTTTTGTTAGAGAAATCCTTCCTTACTTTTTGTTGTTTTGGTGGGTCAAAGATTGTAAACCACCATAGTCAGTTTTTCCAGTTTCTAGAGTTTTAAACTATAATCCTTGTATAGGATCGATCGAGTTGTAATAGACCTTAGGTTGAAGACCGAGCAAAGGAGAATGCTCGAGAATTGACTATCATCACGCCTAGCCTTGACCCAAAACTGTGTTGGAGTACTCAGTTTAAGGTCCATCCATACTGACCAGGAGAAGTCAGTATGAGGGCTTTCCCGAACTGACTAAGAAGAAATCAGTTTAAGGGTTTTCCATACTGATAAGGAAAAATCAGTATGAGGGCGTTTTCCATCTGACTGTAGACAGTCAGTATGGGGGTTTACCATACTGACCTTGGGATGTCTGTATGAGGGCTAAGCTGTACAGACCTTGAAAATTCAGTATAAGAGCCTCTACCTTTAAAGATTGAGCGATTCGAAAGTTGTCGAAGTTCAGTCAAACTCGGGCATTCATATATGCCCAAGTCAGTACGAGGTTATCCAAACTGGGATTCCTCGCGTTGAATGAAGTCTGACATAAAGTTAGTGTATAATACATTAACGCAGCACAGTAGGGCAAAAAGGAGACCCAAGGCATGTGCAACGATTGGACAATACAATCCATGAGTCTAATGTTTGGATTCATGAGTCTAACGGATAGAAATTAAAAATGTCAAAGGTCCTCCTCTATATAAAAGCATGCCCTTCAACCTTAAATGGTTACGAAATCTGAAAAGTCTTCATACGCCAAAGGGCTTTCTGCTAGGCCATCTCTCTACTAAACTCTCTGAGTTTTCGTGTTTTCTAACACGAGACTTGAGTCTCCGACTCAAGTTACCCACCGTGCTAACTTCTCCTCGCACGAGGCTGAAGCTCTTCTTGGTGAATATATCTTTCTGAGATATATTCATAGCAGTCAGTTTCCTAGTTTGGGATTCTGATTCTCACGGACGTATGTCAACCACCTGAGTTCTGGAAAGAACAAGTAAACATCCAACCACCGGGAAAAAGGCTGTGGGGTGTCCTCCTCACTTCAACCTGAAGACTGAGTCAACAAGATGTTCCTAGGCGAGTGCCACAGCAGACCGAAGGATGGAGGAGCCAACGGGTTGTGTATAGATCGTAAGGAGGCTTGTATTTACTTAGTGAATTATCCAGACCTTGGGTCTGAAGAGTGAATGTAGGATATTGAGATCCGAACCACTATAAGTCATGTGTGTTCTTTATAGCTTTATTTACATTCTTGCTTTGTTTTTCTGTTTCACAAACTGACTTTGAAACCTTCAATACTTTTAAGTATTGAAGAGTATATATTGTGACAACTGTCACATTTACTTTCGCTGCATATTATATACCTTCCGCTGCACAGTTTTGCACTCTGATTTCGGGACCAATAATTATTCGAGTAGGAAATGGTACTACAAACATTAGCAGATCTAATTGAAAAACTAAGATTTGGTGCTAATGTGATTGTAAGTCTCACTGGTATTATGGAATTGTTTTAAAATGAAGATAGCAATGATTATGAGGGTTATGCGGTATGGGCCTAGTGTGTATGCCAAATTTCTTATAATCGGAGTTAGATTTGTGGTTTGTTTGCTTAGAAGCATATGAGAGTACAATGTATATGTTGTTTCCCTACTCTTGGTAGATGGCTTGGTCTAAGTTTTACACCAATTATTAAGTTTCATGTGTCTAAGGATTCATGACATAGTATGAAATTAAAGGACTTGGCTGAACTTGTTTAGGTAAGACTGGTAGTCTGGTTGACGGTTACATCGTAAGCGTCGACGAGTGTGGTTGTGGTGGGATTTCTTGTGCTTTTGATGGATACAATAGTCTTATGAAGAGGTTATGCATTTTGTTTCGAATGTTTTACATGTATGTTCGTATTTTCATTTATTGTTTATTATTCTAGATATGTCTATGTCTATTTTCATCAACATTCTTATACAATATCCTTTAACTGGTCTAACTTCCTAGAGTGTAAGCGCAATCTAGAGTATATCCTTATTGCAGAGGAGCACATATTTGTCCTGCAAATGGTTTGCCCTGTGGCCCCTACTGTTGATTTGCCCGCCAAAGCAATTGGCTTGTACACTAAGTAGCATAAGTCAGATAATATAGTCAAGTGCTAGATGATGACCACTATGTCGAAAGTCTTACTACAATAATATCAACACCAAAAGGATGCATATGACATCATGAAGAGTCTTAAGGCTACTTATGGGAAAACAGACAGAGCTGTCAGGTTTTATCTCATAAGGGGAATCATGTGTAAGAAGGTGACTCATGGTAGCTCCGTGAGAGAGCACATTGTCACCATGACTCATCTCATGGATGAAGTGACAGTGTACGGTGGAGGTATCGATGTTGAGGCCAAGGTTGATATTATGCTTGATGTTGTATACTAAAAGCATTACGATTGATATATTGGAAACAATTTTGTTTAATATATTGTAATCATTATTATCTTGCAATATTTCATCTCCTGTCTAAATTAACAAACATATGATGCGAAAAACATTATCCTCTTTTCTTGTCTATAGGGAGATCACACGGTGTATAGTAGATTATAGAAGATCGTATGGATCACTTGACCTAGTGAGATATAAACACTTATCAAATAGTTCTAGGAATTGTTGGTTTAGGCTACGACATAGTTAGTAATTAATAGTTTGTCTTGACTACTAGATTTGTCGGTGTGTGCGATACATATTGATAGGACCAAAGGAAGATCGAGGCTTTTATTTGATTTAAAAGAATCTTGATCTTGATGAAATCTTAAGATTAATGAAAGATCCACAATTATATACAAACTTGTGTATCACATTGAGGTGCTATGTTGGAGAGTCTTACATGTACTTGTATATCTACATCTTAGGTGATAACAATTTGTGTATGTCTTTTGGAACTAGAATTACGTAACCATATCCAGTATAAGATTGTGATATTCTCTGAGTAGTTCAAAAGTTCATTATGCTAAAGTCCTGCAGGCTTATTTATTTCAAGCATAAATGAAAAGGTTGAGTCATAAAATTCATGAATAAAACTTGTTAATTAATTTTGGAACTTTTTATATTAATTAATGAATATTTGTAACCTTAAATATGGAGATATACCGAGCCTATGCTATGATAATTGTGGGAGGAGCAACATTGTGACTACAACAAGCGGGACAAGCATTAGCATAATCACCATTTGTCTTACAAGTTGGACAATGTGATTGATATTTTTGTCTGAAACCACGATCGCCTTTTTGCTGATCCAAACTTCGACCAAGCAACTTGATTTGATGAAATTCAAGAGTAAGTGTTGACAGTGAAAACAAGTTGAGATACTGTGTTTAGTTCAAGTGTTTGTTGAAATATATTCCAGGCTTCAATATTCTTAAGAGGTAAAAACTTACGTTAAGCACGCCTAAACGGTTTAGGCGGGTTTTATCCTACCCAAATGGGTTCACCCATCCCAATTAGGGTATATTAAATAGGTTTGAGTTAGGTTAATGGATAAAACCCGCCTAAACCATTTAGGCGTGTCTAACCTGAGACCTTCTCTTCTTAAGAAGATTAAGAAAGAAAGACACTGACTACATAACCATTTGTGTCGCAGAAAAGTTAGAAAGGTCAATCCAAATCCTTTTATGAAGTAATGAATTTTATCAGTTTAATCAAGCGGACGCCCAATTACACACAATTGATCGCACACAAGTTTGAAATCACGATCAAAGCGAGCAGTTAAATGATCTCTTTTGCTAAAGATCAAAGTTTGCCTTAGTCGGAATTCTCGAACTTTGGAATGATAACTAAAGGTATTCTTGAGTGCATCCTCCGGATTCCGACATCCTTCTTGTCGTCCGCCTCAAATGGGGTTTGGGGATTGAATCCCTTTAAATGGATGTCATATGGCTCGAGTGGTGGTACATCCAACAACAATAAACATTACTTCCTCAGTAAGGGAAACAAATATGAGGCTTACAAGCCTTTGATCTTCAATACGCCAAGAATGGTAAGCTGGATTTGATGTTAATATGCTATTAGCGTCCACATCAATTGGTGGGGTTGGATAAAATCCATATATGAGATGAATAAGTCTTTAGCCAAGGAAAAGATGGTAAATTTAGCTTGACCATAACAAGTAATTTGAGGATGCTAGTGAAATATATCATTTAAATTAAATAAATTCATCAATTAAATTAAATAAATACGTAGTTTAAATTGAATGAATACAACATTTAAATTAACAGTTTCATTATAATATTATTTTCGAATAAAAACATACATAATTTATAAAAGCCGTCTCACAAGTCCCTTCACTCAGGAAATAGTGGTCAAAGCACATTACCTGAAACCTAAATGTCATGAGTTCGAACTTTCCCAAGAATATTGTTTAAATTAATGTAATACTATTATATATAAAAAAAAAATCATCTCCCAAATTAAGAATCATGAAACGTTGTCATATGAATTTTTGTTATAATATATTGGGTAAATAGGGGATAATACCCTAAACTATTGAAGTTTTCGGAAAAATACCTCAATCTATTTTCGTTAGTTAAAAATACCCTAATCTTTACTTCCGTCTACGAATTATACCAAAATGTATTAACACCGTTAATTTGTGATGATTCAACCGTTAAATGCCACGTGACATCTCATGTAGCTTCCCATGTGGCACCCACGTCACAAATCAACATGTGATAATACCCTTATCTATCTATATTTTCAGAAAAATACCCAATGTATTAATTTTTGTTAAAAATATCCAATTTTTAATTTCGCTTGTGAATTATACCAAACGAATTAATGCCGACTACTATTTTTTATTGTTGAAATATTATTTGCTAAACAATCAATATTCGCTTTTTTTTAAATACAAATATCATACATTAGTGTACATGATTAAGATTCGAGTTGGTGACTATGCTGCAAATGTTATATGTATGACCTCAATCTGGATAATTAATACATGGTTAGACTATATTAACACATAAAAAGTAAATGAATTAATCTGGAGTAATGACTCTCAATATTATTAATTAACATGATTAATAATTATTTTAAGAATCATATATTAATTAACATGATTAAGAATTATGCATGACTCTCGATATTATTTGGTTTAAGAATTAATAATTATCTTGAACAAACATATTAATTAACGTGATTAATTATTATTTGTTTAGCAAATAATACTTCAACAATCAAAAAGATAATTGGTGTTAATTCGTTTGGTATAATACACAAGCGAAATTTAAGATTGAGGTATTTTTAACAAAAATTAATATATTGGGGTATTTTTTCGAAAATATCGATAGATTAGGGTATTATGACATGTTGATTTGCCACGTGCGTGCCACATGGGAAGCCACATGGAATGCCACGTGGCATTTAACGACTGAATCATCACAAACTAACGGTGTTAGTACATTTTGGTATAATTCATCAACGGAAGTAAAGATTAGGGTATTTTTAACTAACGGAAATATATTGGGGTATTTTCCAAAAATTTCAATAGTTTAGGGTATTATCCTCTATTTACCCTAATATATTTATAAACTATTTAAATTAGGGTATTATAGAAATCCTAAATATAATCGAGTAATTCTAAAACTTATGAGCTTAATTGAATAAATTTTAACATTTAAAGAGTATAATTGATTTAAATAGTAATCAAGAATCTAATATGCCCTTATCATAATAATAGAGAGGGCTAATTAAACCTCATCAAATTCTTCATTAAAAAGAATCCGAATATATGTAATTTGATCAAAACACCTTCAAGAGACATTCAAGTAAATTCAAAATTTTAATTTCCTAACTATTTTTCACAGTTGATTAGGTCAAATCAATATTTCTCCATTCAAAAACACACATGTTTGGGTCTAAGAAAAAGGAAATGCTGACGATTAAATAACAAATGGTACATATAAATAAATTAGTAAATACATCAACAAGTTGATCCTAACCTACCTATAGTGAATATGCGTATTGCATCTATGCAACACTAACAGCCCTCCATGAGAGCAATATTAAGAACACCCCTCCTCCTCATTTAAATAGTGTACCCTATTTTTCGAAAGAAAAAAGAAAATTAAAGTAGCCCTCAATGACATAATATAAGGGCACCCAACATTTCTCCTATTTTACAACATTTGGCTTCTGCAATCAAGATTAACAAATCACAAACTACTGATCTGTCATCTCTACAGAAATACAAATATATATATGTATATATATATATATATTTCTATATATATATGTGTGTGTGTGTTTTCTTTCAAAGAATAGATTGATGTTGTGATCAGACCAGAATCTGAGACTTGGCAAGCTTGCGGGAGCACTTTTTGCGGGTAGAGTTGCTCAGAGCACAAATGCAGTTCTCAAGAATTTCGTAATCTTCCTCCCAGAACAGAAGGGCCGCCATCTCCGGCTTCTCCAGCAGCATCTTCGACGTTAAGTATCCTGCGATAGTCCAAGTTTGGTACAACCGCGCCTGCTTTCCAATGAACTTCCCATTCTTCGTGTCGTAGTATTCTGGCCACCGGTCTTGAGGAAGCCGTTGCTCAGCTATGTCGAGTGCCTTCTTGGCCAGATCTGTCCTACGCATCTTCATGCATGCCAGCGTGAACTGCAACAAACCAAATTGCCTTCTGAGTTCAGGAATGGAATCCATAAACTGATGCTCTTATCCAATCTCGGAGCTGAGAGTGGTTAAACTTAGTCATGGTTTCGAGTTTAGTTGGGACACCCACGATACTCTAATTTCTATGCGTGACTCCATTGTGCCACAATAAGACAAAGATGCCGATTCAAGAATTCACTCGACATATTTCTTGATAGAAAACTCAGATTTACCAGCCACAAGCATGTCTCAATCTCCTAAAAGCATTTTATCAGACTATGAACTTCTGTTTTTACGCTCTGTAAGTATGTCATGCATCAAACATTCTTTTATTTTTATGATTTTCGAAAAATAATTCTTACCTGCCACAGAAGTGTTGGCCAGGATCCACCATTATGATACGACCAAGGTCTGCACAGAAAGTCCAATGATATTCAGAAAACTCACGTCTGCCACTCGGTTTTTATGGAACGCGTCGACAACAAAGAATAAAGGATACATATGTATATATTAAAGAACTGCAGTGAACTGTTGTAGTGGGAACTCACGTATTCTTTGGATCGCTTCCGGTAATTATTCGCCACTCTTCCGACTCCACAGCAGGGTAACATATTTTGATAGGCATTTGAGCAACAAGATCATCCCATTTGGCTTCAATCAGATTTAATACAGCCTCATTTTGTCTTGGAGTACCCAGAGACGATACAATGGACCAGAGATTTCCGAGGGTGAAGAACCTAAAATCCATGTGAGCTGGCTGCAGATTGCCAATAAGATAACCGCCTGTTTCTGGAATCCAGTGCATTAACCAATGAGGGATTTGTTCAGGATATATGTTGAACTTGTTAGTGGCTTCGGTGGAGTACTCTTCGGTCTTATAACGGTATATCTCGTTGATTTTCTTCAGATCAACCCAATAATATTCCCGGATGTGAAACGACAATGCACTGAGTCTATTATTGATGGCCCTCACCAAATTCTTGGATCCCTCATCTACGGAAAGCATCTCACGAGAGCACCGAAGAGCCGAGTAAAATAGGGACTGGAAACAAAATGCAAAAGAATAATCAGGCATTAGATTTTGATTAAGTACCAAACCGCAGTTAAGAAGTATAAAATGCGTGGAATAAGCTCAGATCGAGGAACTGCTTTCTTGCATAAAGACATAATCTTGGTCGGATGCTCAAGGTATGGGTAGAAAAAATACCGACGGAGATAGATATCAAGATACTACTGCAGATCTAGAATCTTGATTAGGGAATTGAGTTTGATGAACAAAAAGTTGGAATGCTTATGCTTTTAAGTTTTCTCGGGTATCATAGGAATCAATGGATTTCACTATGCTTCTCCCTACATAAAAAACTCACTACTCTCTCTTTGCAATTATTTCTCATGGGCAAGCTACTAAGGTGACTGCTCTTATCGTGTTTATAATTTTCGCTAAAATAAGCATTATTCTCGAAATATAAATCTTGATAAAGGAACCTCAAACGAAGTGGCAGCTCATCATGCTTAAATCCCAATAACAAATGCATGGATCTCGTAACGACTAATCATTCTACTGCATAGAACTTCCAGATCATCATATTTCACAAAAGTTGTTTCTATGAGAACAGCAGGCAGTTATGATGGGGATTCCCTCGTAGAAACTAAAACCTACCCTATTGTCCCATTCTAAAATCTGCTAAGAAAGAACAATTATTTACAGGTTATGCAGCAAACTTACTTGAATCTCCAGTGGATGACCGTGAATACCCATCCTCCGATCTATCATACAGGAACCATCAGTAACAAGTAAAGAAGGAAACATATCAAAACCATCTGACAAACATAGATTTAGAATAAGCTTTATTCCCGTTTGAACATCCACTCGTTCCTGCAATGCATAGTCTCCAGTGAGCTTCCCATAAGCTCGCAATAAGATAATCCACCAGAGTCCTACATAAAATAAGAAGCAGTTGTAACACCACAGAAATTAACAGTAAAAATAAAGCTATTATGTTTCGGCAACTATTATTTGGCATGCAATTCAGTTAAATAGTAGTAACGGAGAAAAGTGAAATGTGAGGCTATAGAAATTAGTTCAAGCAATAACAATATAGCTAAATGAAACAAATTGCATACCAGAATCTACAGGAGCAACACGGCCGATAGCCGACTCCCCAAAATCTGGATCGAGAACTTCTTCAAACTTATTATCATCTAGGGCGACAGATCTAACTTTAAAACTTGCAGGCATTAATCCTTGTCCAGGACTGTAGCAATCCACTGTTTTCTCCCAACTCTAAAAAATAATGAGGGAACATAAGAAAATGAAGGAACATAAATCAAGTTGCCACACCAATGATTAATCAGACATTCATGCGTAGTCAGGAAAGAGAAAGAACAACGTCGAATGTTGTATAATGTGCATCAGAAATTGATACCTTAGATACAAAACTGGTACCTTTGAAATCAATAAAAGAGAAAAACTATGTGTTCAAGGGATTCATGGTATAACACGTAATGATGATATAATAAGTTATCTAATATCAATTGGACAGATACAACTCTAATGATCAAGCTAATCATTAAGGCTGTTTTCATTATATCTGAATAAAGAAATGGGTCTAAGTTGAAGTTACAGCTAATCAAGTTATTCTCCCTTGTATCCTTCAGGAGATGTTAAAAGATCGAACACCTAAGAGGCACCAACATGTGGAATGTGAATGAGGATGCGCTTGGTTTACACATTAGCATCTATATACCTTTGGGTAGAGAAGCATATCATGGTTAAAATGGCTAAAAGAAATCTCTATACCAACCGATCTTCTGCATCTAAAATTTATAAAGTCTAAAAAATTGAAGCTTCATAATTGGATTATCCAAGAACTTACAATGCTAGACACTCTAAATCCAAAATAAATATATTTAAGTTGAATTTCAATTGTCACGTTCACAGATAATATTTTTTCACATTTACAAAAGGAACAAGAACATAAACATGGACTTGTCTTGAACTTTCCGCATTTAGTTTCAGGCCCTACAGTTCATAAGAATTAAGATGTATCATTCTTCAAAGCTCTAGAAGGAGAAAGTAACTGCAGATCCCTGACTAAACTGCTAAAACAACTTTTATAAAAAGAAATTGCTAACAAACATCATTTTAGTTTCTCTTATTTATTTCCAATTCCCCAGTGCTACTCTCTTTTTTATTCCTTATGCATTTTATCAATTCAGAAAAAGGTAAATTCTGCACTGGACCATTTTCTCAAGACTTCTAACACTCAAAACACGGTGTAGAGTAAATATTTACCAATTCAACCATAGCGAAAAGATAGACATTCAGCAAAGACATTCTATGAGTTCTAATCCAAATTAGTCCTTCATAGAATAAATCTTAAGGCTCCATTGTCTAATGTCAACATCCATACAAAACACGAACAGAGAAAGAAGAAATCCAATGCTTATGCACAACGCAAAAGGAAAACATCCATCAAAATAATCGAAAAAACCGAACAACCTGCAGCTGTAGGGTGTGAAGCAAGAAGTTCCTCACGATGTCCCCCTCACCCTTGAGCAAAAACGCAAACGCCGATGGGATGAAATCCCGTATAAAAACCTGGTCATAGTTGAGGGGCATATAATCGTTGGGATCATTCGCCGCCACAGTACCCACCGGACTCCCGCAATACGTGACAATCGCATTCCTCAGAAGCTTCCACGCCTCCTTCTCCACCTCCGACTCCTCCTTACCGACCTCCACATACATGGCCTCCTTCGAGCACCCGTTTTTATGCACAACATCCCCACCCTGAACCCTCTCATCCTCCACTTTCACCACATCCACATCCGGATCGGTTTTCTCCCCCACCGGCTTCACATTGATCCCACCCTGCACATAAATCCTCTCAAAGTTCTTGTCGTTCACACGGTTCTCAACCGACGCCGAGAAAGCCCTCAAATTCGGCGTAGCTCTTGCAACCAAGTAATGTGCCCTCGCTCCTTTGCTGAGATTACAACAGCATGTAGTGGAGAAGATTCTTGATTGGCCACCTGCCGAACTCCGCTTCTGGGCCCGACTGAGAATGGTCTTCAAACCGAAGGGGCCGTGCGCAGAGGCATGAAATCGGAAAGCTGACGAATAATTTGGATTGTTTGAAAAATTAGAGAATTTGGGCAAACGTACACCCAGAAAAGGAGTGTTCTTGGAGGGCAACAAGATTCTACTACATGGCTTCATGTTCATATATTTGATGAAACCTCTCATTTCAGTCGATCAAAACAACAATGATCAAGTCCCAGAATGAAAATTAATTCGAATTCTGGGATGAATTGCTGGGGTGTTAGGTTTTTTTTCTTCTTTTCTTTATGGGAAATGTCCGTATTAATAAATTACAAGAAATAGGAAACGAGAAAATGGGAAGAGGAGAAGGTATTTCGGGGAAGAGTATTCAGAAATGGAGGGAGAAGCCAAGGAAATATAAATGGGGACGATAGATTCTTGGGAATGAGGCAGCTTTTTATATGGCGGTTAGCGCCGGATTTTCTATTCTTACATGTTCATGGATACGGGTCATGTCTGTCTGGTCCCAAACTATGCTTCTCTTTCCATTTTTTTACAGAGTTATCTTTAATAATTGTGTCTTAATTACTGCCCATTTTTTGAAATTCGAATATTTTTATTATTTAAAAAATTATGAAATAAATAAATATTTTTATGTAATAAAAATCTCTTGAGTCATTTTGAATAAATCAAATTTGAGATCTTTTTATTGAATCTTATTATTTAGAGGTTCTTAACTCCTTGTATATAAATATCTTATGGCAAATTCTCAGATGAGACGGTCTCATCATTTTTATTGTGAGACGAATTTAATGAAATGATGTATTTTTTATTGCAAATGATATATTTATTTGTTGCAAATAATATAATTTTTAAAAATGAAATGATGTATTTAACTTATTGAAATGATATATTAAGATCCGTCTCACAATAAAAAAATAATGAGACCGTATCTCAGGAGACAACTAGATATTGGTAGAGTTGTAAAAAAATATATTAAAAGTAGGGCCATCAAATTTAATTTAGAAAAGAAAGTAACTTAAATAATCCATAACTGAATAATCTGAAATATAATATGATTGAGTTCGAAATCATCAATTCGATTAATCAAATTAATTTTTTATTAGTATTTTTAGATTATCATAATCTACTTTTTTATTGTTTAAAAGATGATGAAGTGTTTTAATCACATAAAAAACATCTAAATACTGAATATAAAAATTAGTATATGAATTTATTCTGACGAATTAATCCGAAGATTGAAAAGTTCGAATTAGAGTCAAAAATCTTCAACCCAAATCAATTCAAAGCAAATTGCACATGGCTAAATTGATCTAAAATTCAATTGGATAGTTCATTTGACATCTGTAATTATAAGTTTAATGTATATTTTTTTTTATGGAGTAAGAAAATTAACTTATAGTGTAAGGCAAAAACTTGCGTTAGGCAGGCCTAAACGGTTTAGGCGGGTTTTATCCTATCCAAATGGGTTGACCCATCCCAAATAGGGTTTATTAATTCCAATTGGCAAAAACTTGCGTTAGGCAGGCCTAAATGGTTTAGGCGGGTTTTATCCTACCCAAATGGGTTCACCCATCCCAAATAGGGTATATTATATGGGTCTGGGCTTGAATTAATGGATAAAACCCGCCTAAATTATGGGTTAATGGATAAAACCCGCCTAAATCGTTTAGGTCTGCCTAACCCAAGACCTTCCCATTCCAATTAGGGTATATTATATGGGTTTGGGCTTGAGTTAATGGATAAAACCCACCTAAATTGTTTAGACCTGCCTAACCCAAGACCTTCTCATAGTGTAGATATTGAGTTGACTGATTATCAAACCAAAATTCACTCTTATTTGCCTAATCCCGATTGACAATATATTGAACTTGGTTTTATTTTGGGGCACCCTTTCATGATTCAGTCGCTATCATTATTATTATCCACAAACATTTTTTGGTAAAAGCTTCTATAAATTCCACATTATCTGAATTATTTCTTCCACGTCACTCGTACTTATCGGCCAACATTCCTCGAAGAAAAATGATCATTAAAATTGTATTGTATAAGTGGAAATTATTTGAAATATGTAAATTAATAAAACATATCATAAAAATACTCATTTTTATGAACACATCACACAAATACTTAAAAAGTATAAAATTATGTATGGGAATTTGTTTAAATATGAAATCGATACAATTATTCTTTTGACGATGATGTGATCATTACAAAAAAAATATGTAAAGATATATTTTACTTGAAAAATATAATTAAAATTTAAAACAATATTTTAAAAATATGTAGAGGTCGTGTTGGTCTCGAGATCAGAGTTGATGTACAACGGAAATATGTTTAATCAGGATAGCACGTCACAAACTGGTCGTTGCTCACCAGTTTGTGTTTTAGAAAATGTTTTGTTTAGCGAGTTGAGGTTAATCCAAAGTTCAAATATACGTCAACATAGAGAATGTGTTGAGTTTTAATCCTTGCAAGAAGAAACAATAAAGTGCAAAAGGATTTATAGAGGTTCGGAGCTTAAAGTCCTACGCTCTCTCTTCAAACCGAGGTCTGGAAATCACTAAACTTACATAATACAAAGAGCTCATGATCTATTGCTAGCTGGTAAATGTCAGTATCTAGCAGTCCACTAGTTCACTTGCCCAGGCCTTCATCTTCCTTTCGCTTCGCAGACTTAGAATGTGGGCACACCATGCAGCCTCCTCCTCTGAAGTTTGGAGCTTTTAGGTTCTTCTCGGAACCATCGAACTTGTGGCTAAACGCTCGTGAGAGTTCCTGTTTAGAGATGAGCAGAAATTGTTGTGTTCTTACTAAGAGAGTAAGAACACCAAAAAGTAACTCGAGCTAAGAGGCTACGAGTTTTGTGTCCAAGGATGGCACACGGTTAACTTTTAGAAAGCTTCGAAACTTGAAGTCTAAAATCAGAACTTTCGTAAGTGATTTATGTTCAGTAGTTTCGGATGATTCTTCAAGATTGGTCAGTCAATAAATTCATAATCAGTTGGTTCAGAATCAGCAAGTTCAAAATCAGTAACCTCTCCTTTGGATGTACTTCGTTTATTTATGAATAGAGTGAGACATGTTTCAAATTTGTAGCCGTTTAGAGATACTTTGAATGTTGTCCAATCCACCACCTCTTCCTTCTAAGAAGGACAGGGTGCTTTTTCTCAACGTCATCACCTGCTCTGTCTTTTTCTGACAAAATGTGTTGACTCTGCACTTGTGTCAGAACGGCTCTTCATCAATCCAAGGAACCAAGACTGTTTAAACACCAGGATGTCCAGACTTTATGTAACACCCCCTGATCGCCTTCCCAACTTAGGGGCGCGCTACAGTGAGTTGGGTGGTTTAAACAGCGGAAGACTTGAACAAATAAGTAGAAATAATGGTTCACACCCAATGAGTTCAACAACAATATTGAATAAGCATAAGTTGTAACGAGGAATGCAACCTCGTATACAAGGGGTACGAATAAATGACAATGTGAAGTAGTTCAGATCTCATTAATGATCACAATCAGGGAAGGGAATATATCAGAGTTTAATGCAGCAGAGAGTTACGCAGTGGAGATATGCATATGAAGATGCATATCTCAGGATCAAGGTTCTTGCTCCGTCAGTCATGCCCTCTACATTTCCGCATCCGCATCGCTGCTGTTAACCTGCGCATTTTAAAAATAATGCGAGGGGCTGAGTACCAAGGTACCCTGTGGAGACATGCCCGAAAACATACATTTATAGATATGAATGCTATGCCACACACAGATAAGCCACGGGGTTTTAAGAAAAATATTTGCCGTGTTTATCCAAAATATTTTTATCATTGCATGCAGATTCACTCAAATGAAATCAATATTTCTTTTACCGTTATGTGATTGGAAGTTTCCTACTTCCGAATCACGATGAACAATTGGGAATGGCCGAACCACTCGACCCACTGTCATCATTTAGTGCACTGATCTCAGAACCCGCAGCATTGAGACCACAATCGATTTAAGACACAACGTGTGTCTCTCCTTATATCTCCGAAGGTATCAATACCCCATTAAGTGACCAAGTCTGAGCTTGACTCGAGACAAAGGAGGATCAATGCCCCCAGGGTTTAAGAGTCTTGGCTCAGTATTCCTACAAATCCTGGTTCTGTCCTCGTTAAACCAAATCTCCCTAGTCAACCGTAGTTGGCCAGAGGAACAGATATGAAATCAAAACAGTTTGGCATAGTCAATCGTTTTAAAACAAAATATTTTGCATGCTTTTCAGAAAACAGAGCTTATAGCTCAAATGGCATTTTGAATTTTTACAGAAAATAGTCCCCACCTCGATAGCTTACGGAAATGTGATAAACAATTAAGCAAGTACTGGAAGTCGAGCCTGTTGTTCTGTTGTTCCTTCAATAGCAACACAAATATACACAATAAGTCAGGTGGATTTCCTAGGGTCTAAATAATACTATCCTAGTTGATGTTATACGTAAGTCTAAGGTTCGACCATTGTTTAATCGACTGACACGGACCCCCAATCAATAAGCACTATTTGTAAGTCAGGGTATGCATATAACTTATTTATACATGTTTATTCATGTTAAGCATTCCATGGTTATTAGATTAATCCAATCAAAACACGTATAAATTTTAAATGGCTAAAATCAAATCAACAAGGTATTAATCAACTTCGAAATAATTTAACGTTCAAATACGTACCCAATTTAATTGCGTAATTTACATTATTTACGTACATTTGATATTTAATTTCGTTAAAACTAATTGATTTAATTATGTAG
>JAPKLW010000123.1:591130-603087 GCA_026898455.1 Plectranthus barbatus | reverse complement strand
ATATACATATACATATATATATTAACGGAAGAGAAAGAGCAGACGTGCTGCCTGCGTCATCCGCCGGAGAAGACATCGACCGCCGCCGGCGTGTCGACCGACGGAGGCTGCGTCGATCGACGCCCGTCACCAGCAGCGATGCGAACAGCAAGCACAGCCCGCGCAGTCTCGGCTCGATAGTTTTCAGCCATCCCAGACCACCCCGACTCACCCCCGACCTTAGTACAACATCTAAACATGATAAGGAACAATACTAGATGCTAAATACATGCTTAGATCGAATTACAACTGAGATTTGACAGCAAGAAAACAAGGGAGAAAACCCTTACTTTACAACGATGTTTTTCCGGTGAAATTCCGATTTGCCGGTGATTCGGGATGATCGGATGGTACCAAAATGTTCCCAGCTTCACAAGGAACATGAATATGTGGTTAGATCTCAATTCCATTGTCGTTCGGCAATGTTATGAAATTAACAATAAAATTCGTCGGCTTACCGACGGGGTCTGAAGATGGGGCCGTAACTTACTTATTTCTTAACGAATTTAGGAGATTCCAAAAGCCACACGAAGCTTGAAGCACGATCTTGCTTTGACCTTTAGAAATTGAGACCTAATTGTTGCTCGTTAGGTTGGAAAGCGCAAAGGAACAAAGGGGGTTGGGGGTAGGTTTATGAGGCAACTTGGCCACTTTGCTTTGTGGATAAGAGGCCACATGTCACCTTCCTATTCGCCGAACTTCCGAATTCATTATTTCATGTAATAACTCCGTTAATTAATCTTCATTGATTTTTAATTCGACATCCATTGTCCAATTTGAAAAATGGACATCCGTAGAAATGTTCTGAATTACGAGTTCTACTCGTGGGTTAAATTCCATAATTTTTGGAAATATTTTATTTTCGCTCCGAACTTAATAGTTCGAAAATTCATAAAATATTCCACGGACTTCAAAATCTCAATCCAATTGTTTCTAAAATTCTTATTAATCAATATCAAGTAAGTCCTAGCTCGGTGAAAGAAACGGAGCATTTGGGTGCGAGTTACGATTTTAAACGTATTGAAAATACGCTCGAAATCTTAATTCGTCGCGCTCGGATTTCTTTTGTAAAATTCGTCTGCATGGCCATCAATGGTTCTTGAAAACGTACTCATAGGTATTTAGTTTTCATAAAATAGATATTCATGCCTCGATAGGGGTTAATTTCTGAGTAACGAGCAAATTAAAATAAATTGCTAAATAATTTTTTTTAATTAAACCCCAAATTATGCTTTAATTAGCTTAATAAATCTTAGGGATATTACACTTTAAGTAATCTCCATTCTTTAAGTCTGGTCTTGAAGAATATTCCTCTAACTTGTTCTCTTTGTCTCTGTACGTGAGTGGGAATTTTGTGTAGAAACTGATCCTGATAATCTGGGATGAGCCAAACTGGTTTCTTCCGCCAGTTCTTTTGAACACCAGTTTCAAGCTGGTAACCAGTTCCAGTTTCTCCGCACGTAAGCCAAACTGGTGGATTTCACCCTTGATCCAGTTTGTCTTGAATAGCTCTGCTACAACTAAATGATAATCCTATACAGGACTTTACAAGTTTGGTACTAACTAGAGCGATTCTAGACACGCCCTAAACTGTTGGTTTCTATTTAATTCTTAACACACCAAAATAATCAAACTAAGGTAGGAATGCTTCCTAATAGGTCGGGATATGAATAGTTAAAAAAAATTAAATAAGAATTAAGGTCAGAATCAGGTCAGGATTAGGTCAAAATGGATGTGGTTCTTGAAGTGTCTAAGATGGGTTGAAATCAAGTCAAGATCGAGTCAGAAACGAGTCAAAGTCAAACTACTTGTGAAACTGGTCAATACCGGGTAGGAATCAGGTCAAGATCTTATAAATTGTGTGTAAAACGGATCAAGTGCGGGTAAGAATCCAAGTTATTCTATTTTGATAATTTATTTGTTTTTTTATCGAGGTCGGAATCTGGGTCAAGACCATGCTATTTTTAATATTTGATTTAAAATGACAACTAGGAACGAATTTGGTAGGAATCCCAATCAACAACCTGTAGGAACTGAGTCTACAACAGACAATGCGAATTCTCTTTTTTTATTTGTTTTACCCTTTGATCGTTCTTAGGATATCAATATCTATTAACCTCAGGTGAACCTAGCATGCTTCTAGTATTTAATTGTGATAGATGGATTAAAGGAGTACCTCAACTCCAGCGGTTGATTACTTGAAACAGGATTGCAGTTTTGATGGAATCTAGAGATGGGATCGCGATTAATGCTAGCTTGATCTAATAGATCTGATTTTCTGATCTGTTCTCTTGCTCCTCAGACATCTGGTGATGATATGCTACCGAGTTGCACCTAGACTGAGAGAATCGATTAGTTCTCTCCTTAGTGTAGCCGCCAACCCTCTCTCTCCTTATTATGTATTGTGTATTAAATATTGTGTTGTGTATGTGATCTGATAAGACAAGGGGTATTTATAGTATTAGGGTTTGTAAATCCTAATGTTAATAAGCTAAGAGCAGTTTGTGGGCCAGACCAGGGACCAAATGCAAATAATAAAGTGACTGACCCTCTTTATTAGTTAATTCTTCATTATCCAACCCATAACATAATTAATTACTAAAACATTGATTTGTTTTCACCAAATAAACGAATATTGACTCACCCCTTTATTATCACGTTCTTTCGAACGGGTTGCATTAGACTTGGATGATCCACATATTTGAGGTTCTGAACATTAATTAATTAATTTGACATATGTCAATTAGCCTTAATTAATTAATTTCTTATTTCGTGAGTAGTACCACTAACTCCTTTTCACTTATGCTAGAATTAACAAGTGAACCTGCCCGGTTTAACATAATGAACCTTGTGAGCTCATCAGGAAATGTCCCCAAAACCCAAGATGCAGTTGTTAGAATACATGTAAGACTGGTCATCCTAGCAAATTAAAGTGTGGTAAACTTGTGTGTGCTGCCTTCTATAAAATTAAAATCTGAGCAAGTAAAATAGAGACCTGACTCATTCATATGTCAATGAGACTGGTGCATCTCACTGTTGATCACATCAATACATAAAGATGTACCGACACATAAAGTTGCTAGGATGAGTACACTTATATACTGATGAGTCACAGCTTAAAGCTGATGGATTTATATACTGAAAGCATTATGATTGGTATATTATGTACAAGGTCGATTGGTTAATATACTGAGAATCATAAATGTTGTATGTTCATCTCCTGTCTGAATTAACAAACATGTGTCGCAAACGCAATAATCCTCTTATCTCGTTGATAGGGAGATCATACGGTGTGTAGAAGATCACGGAAGATCGGATGGATCGTTTGACCTAGCGAGATATAAATAGTTATCACAGCTGAGACAGTTCCAGGATAAACTGTCGGTATAGACTGCAGCATACTAAGTAATAAGCATCTTATCTTGGATGACTTGGTATGCTGGTGTGGGGCACACGTTGATAAGGACCTAAGTCGAGATCGATTCTTTTATCTGACATTAAAATAATCTAGATAAAAGAATCTAGATCTCTATGGCTTGACGAGATCCTAAGCCTAAATGAAGGTACAGAAGTATATGCAGATTGTGTATTACTTTGAGTTGCACTGAAAGGCTCTAGTTGAGCTTGTATATCTGTATCTTGGGTAATAGCAGTTTGTGTATGACTGTCTGGTACTGGAACAAGGTAACCACATCCAGTATAGGATGGTGACATTCCCTGAACAGCTCAAAAGGTTCGTTATGCTAAGTCCTGCAGGCTGATTAAGTTCAAGCATAAGTGAAAAGGTTTGAGTGGATTGATTCAGGAATATAAGATGTTAATTAATTAAATAGCTTGTTAGAGCTTAAATTAATTAACGAATGTCTGTAACCTTAAATGTGGGAATATACCGAGCCCATGCAACCCGTACCTCAAAACGTGGTAGCAAATAGGTAGGACAGTATTGATTCTCTGGTGGAATAAATCAATATTAATTAATTAATTATATTCTGGGTTGAATATGGGAATTAATTAATTGATAGGCCTTATTTGCTATTTGCATTTTGGTCCCTGGTCTGGCCCATGAAACTCAAGCCCAATAGGAGTCCAGTATTTTCCTATAAATAGGCCTCAGTTCCTCAGATCTCAATACAACACAGAGATCATAAGTTGCACACAACAAATCAGGTTTTGGGAGCTGTGGTGATCGACTAAGATCTGAGAATGAGGAGGAAATTCTGCTTCTCAACCGGGCAAGGGATCTGATAGAGAATCTTCACCAGATTTTTAGATCGAGTTGGGATACAGATCAGAAGATCAAATCAGGAGGATTTTTCTTCTTCTCTCTCTCCTTGTTTTCGAAAATATTATTATTATTTTCATAGATTTATTTCCTCAATCTGTTAGGAAATTAAATCTTTGTGCGTGGGAAAGATCAAGAGGAATCTCCGCTCACGTGTTCTTCAGGTTTCATCAATCCAGGTATTCCGCATAAACCTTATTATGCATAATAATATAGGATCATGCTAGGATTGATCATAGGCATAGAAATTTATTTTTGATATTCCAATTAACGATCCTTGGCAAACGGACTTCGTGATTCAGTTCACGAATCCCTTCAATTGGTATCAGAGCCAGGTTTAATTAATTGGCTCTATCGGAAAAATAATATTGCCTATGATTATGCATGATTATTATTATTGATTGCATGCAATTGATGGTTTTGGATTGAATTATATGTTTTTCGTCCTCGTGGTTCTCGGGTTAATCCGCCCTTTTATATGGATTCGTTTTTCACCCACGAGATAAATCCGTGGTTAGATTTAGATTTTTTAAATTGTAATTAGGATTATTCCATGTAATCTTTTATTTCAAAAATTAAATCTGTAAAACGAAGAACGAAGAACGCGAAGAACACGAAGAACGAAGGACCGCACGACGGCGCACGATGGCTCCGGTACGCCAGCAGGCCGTGCACGGCGGTCGCGCACAGCAAGGGGCACGGCGGCGCAGGTGCACGGCAGCCACGACAGCGGTGCAGCCGCACGGAAACCCTAGGGTTTCAGCGCGCGACGGCAGCAGCCGCGCGGCCCACAACCGGCCAGGCGCGGTGCGGGGGTCTCGGGACGGCGACGCGGGGAAGCTGGCACCACCCGCGCAGCCCTGCGCGCGTTCGATGGCGGCAGGAGGGTGCTCTTCGGGCGGCGGCGGCGGGACCTGGTTGTGTGGCGATGGCTCGGGAGGCGGAGGCCGGCGACAGCATCAGTGGTGGCAGCGCGACAGCAACCAGCACAAACCCTAGGGTTTGCGGGTGTGAGCCGGAGCGCGCGTCTCCTTTCACCTCGTGCGTGTTTTTCGACGAGCCTAGGTGAGCCGACGATGGAGAAGAAGAGTGAATGGAAGTTCGCGCAATGGTCGGTGCAAGCCTGGGTGGCGGCATGCGAAACGGGCAACGACCGGAGGAGGCGGATCGCGGGCTACAACCATGCACGTACGTGCATGGCTGTTGCGCGATTCCGAGAGCCCTCGCGGCGGCAGCGAGTCGCCGGCGATAGTGGTTCGCCGGTGGTGGCTTGTCGGGCTAGGTTCTCGCAGGCTATTGGGCTTGCAATGTGTGCCTAGGTCCGCGATTTGGTTAACTGACCCAATTGTCCAATTTTCTGATAAATCAAATCTTGGAGGCCCAGATTCAGAAAATAAATTCAGGTCTCAGTCCAAGTAGTGGGAGCCCAGTCGAAGATCTGTATTATTAATTTCAACTTGTAATAGTTAGAATTAATTTTATTTCGTATCATGGGGACACGAGGACATTTTTTATTTGCTTTATTATCTGTCTTCGCATGATATACGTGTTTAATCTAATTGCGCAGCATATAAGCATGTTGTAGATAATAGGAGCACGTTTATTGCCTTTATTTACAGCTTTAAAGCATGCTTTGTGATTTATTTTGTGTAATTAATTATAACTATAAATTCGGGGTTCATGCGATGCATGATAGAATTTTAGCAATGTTATAATTATGGCTACATAAAATAATCTGTGCAATTGAAACTTATGAACTAAAAATTACTAAGCTCATAATTTAGTAAGACCTCCACAAAGCGATCCTTTATTGGAAGTGGATAATTTATTAGGTAAACTTCTACATGTGTAGCTTACTTAATTCATTATTCATAAGTTCAAATAGATAGGATTTCTTAAAACAAACATTTATTTCATGTGAGAAGTGGGAGCTCATGCGTAAACGTCTACATGTGTAGCTTGCGTATTGAATTTTCATAAGTTCTCTAGGGATTGAATTAAATGAGACAGCCTTATTATAGGGATCGGGTGTGTTCTAATAGATCCTTATATGGGAGGGTTGACTTTGGTGGTAAGCTAGCTTAGATGTTATCCAGAGTATAACTCATTTGTGATGTCCCTGCTCAGTAGGATAATATGGTCTTAAGTTAGTCTCCAATTATTAATTCCATTTGTCTAAGGAACCCGGGCATGGATTGGAATTAAAGGACTGGAATTGAAAGATCCAGTCTGGTTAAGTGTTTTGTTGTAAACGTCCACATGTGTGGCTTGCAATAGTAATACTTAGGCAAATTGGAGGAAACATTAATATTGCTTTATCATAAGGTTTCAATATTTAATTGTTTCAATAGTTTGCGACTATGTTTTAATTTCTGTTTTAATTTATTATTTTCAGACATGTCTTTACCGAATGTAATCAATATCTTAGCACAAAACCAATTAACCGGTCCCAATTTCCAAGAATGGAAACGCAACTTGGATTACATCCTTGTCGCAGAGGAGCACAAGTTTGTCCTTGATAAGCCTCGTCCGGCTGATCTCACTAATACATCGACTGATGAGGAAAGGAGCTACTATAACAAGTGGCTCAAGTCAAACAATATAGTGAAATGCTATATGATGACTACTATGTCCAAGGTACTTGCACAGCAACATCATTCATATGATAATGCTAGTGACATAACGGACAGCCTCACAGCAACCTATGGTGAGTCAAACCGAGCAGTCAGATTCAATCTCATGAGGGAAATCGTGGGAAAGAAAATGGCAAAAGGTAGCTCGGTCAGAGAGCATGTGGTCGGCATGACTCACCTCATGGATGAGCTCACGCTGCACGGAGGTGGTATCGATGCGGAAGCGCAGGTTGATATCATCCTCAACTCTCTGCCAAAGTCCTATGAGAACTTTAGACTGAATGCTGTCATGAACAAGAAAGAGTACACTCTTAACGAGCTACTCAATGACTTGATGGCAGCGGAATCAGTTATGCAACCAGAAAAAGTTGCTTTGGCTACTTCTAGCAATCGTCCTGTTGCGCTGGTTGGCAAGAGGCGCAAAGGAATGTTTAAGATGAAAGCCAAAGGTACAACTTCTGGTAGAAAGTCAAAAAGGACACCGGGCGTGCCTGCTAAAAGGGACAAGTGTTTCAGGTGTGGCAAGGCTGGTCACTGGAAGAAAGATTGTCAAGTCAGGAAGACTGGACAAGGTGCGTCATGTGCATTTATAACGGAAACATGTTTAGCATCGGTTTCTACCCATTCTTGGGTAGTGGATACTGGAGCTACTAACCATGTTTGTTATACTTTGCAGGGGTTCAGGCCGACAAGGCAGCTGAAGCATGACGAGATTACCATCTCAACGGGCAGCGAAGAGCGAGTCTCAGCAGTAGCCATTGGAGATTTTACTTTATGCTTTGAAAACAATATTTTGATTTTGAGAGATGTTTTATATGTGCCGGTTTTTCGGAGGAACTTAATTTCAGTTTCCAAGTTATTTTGTGATGGATATTCAGTTATTTTTTATAGTGGAGTTTCTATCATTGGTAATAACGGTGTTATCTGTCATGGCAAACTGATTGACTCTCTCTATATCATAGATTGTATGCATAAATCTTCCGTGAATGTTGCAAACTCATCCAATAATAATAATCATTTAAAGAGAAAGTTTTCTTCCGATGAGGATCAAACATATCTCTGGCACTTGAGACTAGGTCACATCAATCTAAAGAGGATTAAAAGATTAGCATGCGATGGGCTCTTGGATTCTTTCCAAGTAGTACCGCATCAAATCTGTGAGTCCTGTATAGAAGGAAAGATGGCGACCAGCCCTTTTAAGGCAAGTCAGTCTCGAGCAGAGAGTATGTTGGAATTGATCCACTCTGACTTATGTGGACCAATGTCCACGCAAGCTCGTGGAGGTTATGAGTACTTCGCCACATTTATTGACGATTACTCAAGATTCGGATATGTCTATTTGCTTCGCCATAAGTCTGAATGCTTTGAGAAATTCAAAGAGTTTAGGACTGAGGTAGAAAAGAAGCTAGGTAAGACTATCAAGACACTACGATCAGATCGTGGTGGAGAATACCTCAGTAACGAGTTCTTGTAGTACTTGTCAGATAATGGGATTACATCCCAGTGGACTGCACCAGGAACCCCTCAACAAAATGGTGTAGCGGAAAGAAGAAATAGAACTCTCTTAGAAATGGTCAGGTCGATGATGAGTTATGCAAGCTTGCCGATTTCGTTTTGGGGATATGCCTTGGAGACATCGGCCTATTTGCTTAACCTGGTACCTTCTAAATCAGTTCCTAAAACACCTATGGAACTCTGGTATGGGCGAAAGCCAAGTTTAAATAGAGTGAGGGTTTAGGGTTGTCCAGCATATGTGCTGACAAAGGAACCTGATAAGTTAGAAAGTAGGTGTAAGCTGATGCTGTTTGTAGGATATCCCAGACAAACGAAAGGTTGTTACTTCTATTGTCCTGAGAATCAGAAAGTCGTTGTTAGCACCAACGTAAGATTCTTGGAGGACGAATATGTAAGAAACCACAGATCTAAGAGTGAAATTGTCCTCCACGAGCTTGAGGACAAAGAAGCAATTCCATCAGGAAAGCCCAGTGTAATGGTAAATCCACCTACAACAGGTGAGGCTATACCAACACTGCCACTAATGCACGCGTACTGTGCCAACTACTGACACGGTTCAGATGCCTCGTCGCAGTGGGAGGGTTATCCACCAACCCGAAAGGTACATGTTCGTGGGAGAGTCTTCTGACTTGATCCCAGAAAATGGACTGGATGATACCGATCCCTGGACATATGACGAGGCAATATCTGATAAGGATGCAGACAAATGGCTGATCGCCATGGATTCTGAAATAGAATCCATTACGGCTATGGATGTATACCAGAAAACTGATTTTTCAGATGGCTGTCGAGCCATAGGGTGCAAATGGGTATGCAAAAGAAAGAAAGGAGCGAATGGTGAAATTATAGCTTTCAAAGCAAGGCTGGTGGCGAAGGGTTATAGTCAGAAAGAAGGTGTAAACTATGACGAGTCCTTCTCACCGGTAGCCATGCTTAAGTCCATTCGTATACTCCTAGCCATTGTAGCACATAAGGACCTAGAAATCTGGCAGATGGATGTCAAAACCGCGTTTCTAAACGGGTACCTTGAAGAAGGTAGGGACATCTATATGCAACAGCCAGAAGGTTATGTGCAGAAGGGCGAAGAACATTTGGTCTGGAAGCTAAGGAAGTTGCTGTATGGACTTAAACAAGCTTCACGGTCATGGAATCTGCGTTTCGATGAAGTGATTAAATCCTATGGATTTTCACAATGCTCAAACGAGAGTTGTGTGTACCGTCTATATGTCAGCAGAAGCGTGGTGTTCCTTGCACTTTATGTAGATGATATTCTCCTATTTGACGACAATGTGGAAGTATTGTCGGGCATAAAGTGGTGGTTATCCGAACAGTTTCATATGAAGGACCTTGGGGAGGCAGGATACATCCTAGGGGTAAAAGTATTACGGGAGCGCAATAAGAGGATGTTGACCTTGTCTCAAGGATCATATGTGGATACTGTGATTGCCCGTTTCAGCATGCAAACTGCCAAGAAAGGTCTGTTACCCTTCAGACATGGCATATATCTTTCCACGGATCAGTGTCCGGTGACACAAAGGGAGAAAGATGAAATGAGGAACGTGTCGTATGCATCGGCCGTGGGGAGCCTCATGTATGCAATGCTATGTACGAGGCCAGATATCTGCTTTGCTGTAGGCATGGTAGCGAGATACCAGTCTAACCCTGGACAGGCGCATTGGACCGCGGTAAAGCACATACTCAAATACTTGAAAAGGACTAGAGATTATTGTCTCGTCTATCAGTGTGAGGAGTTGTGCCCTGTGGGTTATACTGATTCGAATTTCCAGGCAGACCGAGACGAAAAGAAGTCCACCTCTGGCTATGTGTTTACATTGGGAGGTGGGGCCATGTCATGGAGGAGTGCAAAGCAGAAGTGCATTGCGGACTCCACCATGGAAGCAGAATATGTGGCAGCTTCTGAAGCTTCGAAAGAAGCGGTATGGTTTCGAAACTTCCTTCTGGAGTTGGACGTGATTCCTAAGCTGCCCAAGACAATCATGATATACTGTGATAATTCGGGAGCTGTGGCTAATTCAAAGGAACCACGAACTCACAGAGCAACAAAACACATTGAAAGGAAGTACCTGTTGGTCCCGGATTATCAGGGTATAACTTGGCAGCGGAAAATGTGTTAATTCGTTTCTTGCGCTCTGCTGGTTACTCAGCTGACTGGGACCTTGTCAGCTGGTAAGTCAACTGGCACTCTAAGTACTCAGCTGACTGGCAACTGGCTCGTCAGCTGGTAGCTCAAGACTTAGAATGTTTTTAGCCTTGTTTGCACAGTTATATCAGTTTTCAGATATACACCAGCACTTGGGTGCTGGGTTTTAAATCAATATGAAATGCAGAAAACTGATAAAAGACAAAGGATTTATAGTGGTTCGATCAACTGATCTACGTCCACTCTCCAGTCGTAGCAGTGGAAATTCACTAGAGTAATCCGGTACAAGTGTCCTACGATCTATCTCTAGCTGGTGAATGCCTCGTCCACCAGTTCACTAGATCAACCGCTCCCGGCCTTGTTTCCTTCTTCAACTCTGATCAGCTGGTGGAGTGCGAGCACGTCACTTCAACCTCCACAGCTGACTGGGTGTTTAGTTCTCCCAAGAACGTGAATCCTTTGCGGCAGAAATGCCCGTAATAACTCAGGTGCTGGCTGGCACAAGAGCTGCTGTGAACTTCCTCGGAAGAGAAAGAACACCAAAGAGATCAATAACTTACAAGCTGGAAGCTTGAAGTCTCGTGTTTGAATAAATCAACACACGGATAGCCTTTAGAAAGGCCTCGAAAGTTTTGCTTGCTTGCTTGAGCGTAATAAATTTTCAGTCTTTCGGTAGGTGAAGAGTATTGAATGTTGATGGATCCCAGGTATTTATAGACGCGGGATCCCATTCAAATTTCTAGCCGTTTGGACTCATCCGGAAAAGGTCTCTGTCCTCGCATGTCCTTCTGACGGCGGCAGGTAGGAATTTCCGGAAAGCGCCATGCTTTTGTCCACTTTATCTGACATTGATCTCTTTATGTCAGAACGGCACTATTTGTCAGTACGAGGAATCGGAACTGGTGTCTTGAACTGATAGACTTTAAGGTATCCTCCCTTAAAAGTCATACGTTGTCAGTTTATTCCTCAGACGAATCTTCTTTTTGTCTCTAAGACTCTGGGAGAGCGAATCTTGAATTCTGCTGGTAACATCCGACTGGTAGAACATGCTGGTGATCTTTGTGCTGGCAAGTCTCTGCTGGTGACTTGCGTTGGCACAATCTAAGTCTACCAATCTGTCTGATGTTAACTCTTGGAATCTCCCATGACTGGTGGCTTCACCGCTGGTGAACAGTGTCAGTGAGAACACCTATTCTGCTGGTGAGTTTTGTCAGCCGCCTGCTGATGAAAACCTTCCCAACTGGTGAACAGTGACCAGCCAGTAGCTCTTCTCATGCTGGTGAACAGTGTCAGCACGAGTCTTGTCAGTCGCTTGCTGGTGAGACTT
>JAPKLW010000123.1:548316-586130 GCA_026898455.1 Plectranthus barbatus | reverse complement strand
GATAAGGAACTGTGACAGCGTTTCGTACCAAGCCCTGGGCGCCTGTTTCAATCCATACAGGGCCTTTCTCAGCTTGTACACCTTGGTGCCAACTTCAAAGCCTGGAGGTTGCTCAACATAAACCTCCTCTTTTAGCTCGCCATTCAAGAAGGCGCTCTTCACATCCATCTGGAATACTGTGAAGCCGTGATACGCTGCATACGCAAGGAACAGCCGTATCGCCTCCATTCTGGCAACTGGTGCGAAGGTTTCATCGAAATCGATCCCTTCACACTGCCTGTAACCTTTGGCGACTAAACGAGCTTTATTTCTGACCACGGTGCCATTCTCATCTCGCTTGTTCTTGAAAACCCACTTGGTGCCAATCACTGACTGATGTGATGGTCTCTCCACCAAGTCCCAAACATCATTGCGAGTGAATTCTGCAAGCTCCTCTTGCATGGCATTAATCCAATCAGCAGATTCTAGCGCAACTCCTATGGAAGTAGGTTCCATTTGAGAAATAAAACAACTTAGGAGTGCACTGCCGTGTCGAGTCTGGACAGAACCTTCCGGATTACCGAGAATAGCATCGGATGGGTGATCCCTCAGCCATTTGGGAGGACCAGCGACTGCTGGTGTCGGCTGTGAAATAGGTTCTTCTGTCCTGATAACTGGTGCTTCCACATTTTCACCAGTCGGAGCTGGAACTGCAACTGGCAGTTGACCTTCACCAGTCGGAACTGGAATTTCAACTGGTGGTTGACCTTCGCCAGTCGGAACATCTTCATCAGCTCCACTGTCTGACTGACTTCCCGAACCTTCACCATTGACGTCAGTATCAGCTGGTGCATCCACTCCAGCTGGTTCATTGTCATCTTCTGACTCAAGGTTTCCAGTCAGAATTCCCCCTTGATTGTTGCTAGATCCACTCAGGGAGATTGAGTGTAAGGTCTCAGCAAGGTCATTTGCATCACCGACCCTCTCAGGTTGCTGATGGGCACCTGAGGGAACTGGTTGTGAAGATCCAGTCACAGGTCTAGTCGAACCAGTTGGTTGAGCATCGGAAGAATTCCTGCCCAACTGGTCGCTGACATCCTCGACCTCAGGAACATCTTCAGCCAGTTGGCGTAAGGTCCTGCGCACTAAAGTAGCTTCATCAAAAACAACATTGCATGTTATTTCCACAAGCTGGGTAGTCTTGTTAAATACTCTATAGCCCTTGTGAGAGGGATGTCCATATCCGACAAACACACCCTCATCAGCCTTAGGCGAGAAAGCATTTAACTTCGACTTCCCATTATTATGGATATAACATGGTGAACCGAATGCACGAAGATGAGCTATAGAAGGCTTACGACCAAAATACACTTCGTAGGGAGTTTTCTGGAGTCTGTCGTTGATCCCGCTTCTATTCTGAGTGTAGCAGGCAGTCACCAACGCTTCTCCCGAGAAACTCTGTCCCAAGCCGGACTCAGCCAGCATGGACCGGACCGCTTCTTTCAGCGTCCTGTTCCTACGTTCTGCCAGTCCATTCTGCTGCGGTTGCCTTGGAGTAGATCTCTCATGCTTGATCCCGGCCTCCGCGCAAAAATCCATCAGCAGACTGTTGCAGAATTCAGTCCCATTGTCTGATCGAATTCGCTTTACCACAGCTTCTCTCTGTTTCTGAGCTTGGATGATCAATTCTGGAAGAATGATCTTCACCTCATCCTTGGTTCTGAGAAGCTTTACCCAGGTATAGCGCGAGTAGTCATCGACTACCACCAGCGAGTATCGTCTTCCTCCAATGGTTTGCGGTGTTACTGGTCCAAACAGGTCCATGTGTAACAACTCGAGTACCTGACTGGTACTGGGGCAGACTGGCGACTGGTTCTTGAAGGACTTCCTAGTTTGTTTGCCTTGCTGGCAAGCTTTGCAAATTCCTTCCTTCTTGAACCCGCCCTTGGGAAGACCATCTACAAGATCATGCTTGGTTAGATAATTAATAGTTTTGAAATTTAGATGACTTAACCTTTTGTGCCACAGCCAGTTAGTTTCCATGGAACTGGTGGCTACAAAGCATGTATCAGTCTTCCCGCTTTGCCAGTCAACAACATAGAGACCTCCTTTCCTGACACCTTTCAGCTTGGTCTCGCCAGACTCTTCATTCTTGATCTGGCACCCTGATTTGTCAAACACAATGGTATAACCATTGTCGCACAGCTGACTGATGCTCAGGAGGTTGTGCTTCAGATTGGTGACAAGGGATACATTCACAATTCTGACATCATCCTTCTCGATGCAACCCTTGCTGATAACTCTGCCCTTGGAGTTATCACCAAAAATAACTGGAGGTCCTCTGACCTTGGTGAGCTCAGAAAATAGGAACTCCTCACCAGTCATATGAGCCGAGCAACCACTATCTATGATCCACTCGCTCGATCTCTGAAGCTGTGTTGCATGATCCTGTTCCTGCAAGAAAATGAAATTATTTAGGTCCCCGATCATCAGCGGGTCCTGCAGGGTTAGATCTCTGGATCATTCCTTTTGGAATCCAGACTTGAGTAATCTTCAGCTCGGTGTTACCCTTGCTGACATCACTTGTGGCATTTCCCTTCCTTTTAAAATAATGCGTGGATTTGTTTTTGGAAGGTGTGGCTGTGTGTGCGGTTCCTCTGGAAGTATTCTTCCTCGGAGGGTGTCGGAAATTTCTTTCCGACCGCATGTGTTGCCTTGGTGGTCTCTGGAATTGTGGACCACGATGATTAGCCTTCCCAGCCCTTGAGAAAAGATTTTGATTGGGCTCAGGCCTCCGATAGGTGTTCCTCCTATCGGGAAATATCCTTCTCTCAGTATTCCGCTGAGATTTGGATCCCTTGTAAGCATGCTGGCAACTGGCATACTTGTAAGGTTGGGCGTGGAATCTCTGGACAGCTGGTGCTGGCTGTCGGATTCCACTGGCAGCTGACGCTGACTTCCTTGCCTTAGAATAATTCGGCTTAGTCTGCGTCTTCGGGTATGCTGGGGTCCTGTCAGCAGAGGATCTTGCCAGTTGAGGATTTTGTCTTGATGACTCACCTATGTATCTGGACTTATGGTTCCTATGCTGATCAGCCACACGGGACTGACTGGTATTACCAGCTGGTGCTGATGCATTTACCAGTTTGCCCTTACCCTTACCAGTACTGATTCGTTCGGGCTGATTTATGCTCAAATCTTTTGTAAATCCCAACCCGGACTTATCAGAAGGCTTTCTCCAATGACTTAGAGCTGCTTCCAAGTCTTTTGAGCCTTTATTTAGAAAATTTATTCTATTTTCTTGCTCCAGAACGAGATTGTGAAAATTATCTCGCTCAGTTTTTGTAATTTGAAAATCTTGGAGCAACTCAAAGTGATTCTTTTTCAAAGTGGCTAGCTCTTCACTGACTGACCTCGATTTTTCAATCTCCTTGGTCAAAACAGAAATTTGATCTTTCAGCGAAGCATTTTCGCCAGCCAAGACATTCTTTATTTCATAAAATTTTAAAAATTCTTTTTGAAGAATGTCTATAGTGACAGCTTCTGAGTCGGAGCAACGCGACTCAGAATCGTCTAAACAAATAGAAGGCATGATATGCATTGGGGAAGCTGATGATTGTACCTGATCATCAGCTGCAAGTGCCTCTTCACTGTCAGCACTTCCTTCAGCTGACTCCTCGCCAAAAGCTGCCATGAGTGCCAGTAGAGCTTCCTCTTCTGACTCCTCGTCTGACGCATACTCCCCATCATCATGGTCGGGTATGTCAGGCACTTCAGTCCTGGTCAGCATAGCCTTGGCAACAGCCTTGGAGGGGCGCTCTTCAAAGAGCTTCTTTAGCCTTGCCCGCTCATTTTTGTCCACCTGTGGACATTCAAACTTTAAATGATCAGGGGATTGGCACTGGTAGCAAGCACGGGGAGCTCTCTTGATGAATTTTCCGTCAGTTGAGCTCAGAGATACTCCCTGCTTTGACTTGGCTTTCTCCAGAAGGACAGCCAATCGTTTCATCTGTTGCTCAAGTTCTGCGATAGAGCTCTCGCCGTCTTTTGAGTTAGATCCCGATGTGGCTGGGATCTCTTTCGGCTGGTTGTGCTGGGCAGCAGATCTGTCAGCATGGAAGGGCTTCTTGTGCTTCCACTTGAAGTCCTTCTTGACGAAATAAGCTTCGTCTTGAGCTTTGATGCTGGGGGATCCGATGTTCCGGATGGCCTCATTTTTGTTCACCATCTGGATGTCCCACTCGTGTGCCTGCAACTGAGCAAATAACTCCTTGGGAGTCATCTTGGACAGGTCCTTCTCCTTCAGAGCTGTGGTCTTCACGAACCAGTCCTCCTTGGGCATCTTGGACAGGATCTTGGCATTAAGATCTTCATTTGAATACTTCCTGTCCAGGGACTTTAGCTCGCTGACGATGGCGTTGAATCTCGCCTCCATCTCCTTGATGGTTTCTCCAGGCAGCATCTGGAAGGACTCATACTTGTCCACCGCAACCTGCAATTTGTTGCGTTTCATTTGATCAGTTTCTTGACATAGACTATCAAGATAATCCCATACTCCCTTGACATTGTTGAACTGGAGTGCATCCTCCATCAATGACTCTGGAAGACATGCCAGGATCAGTTCATGAGCAATGGAATCTAACTGATTCCGCTTCCTGTCCTCAGCATTCCATTCGTCTTGGGGCTTTGGGATCACGGCAGCTGGACGATCTCCTAGCTGGTGCTGAATCTTGGTGATCTCAATCGGCCCTGTCTCTAGCACATCTTTCATCTCTGGATGAATGCTCTTTAGAGAGATAAGAGTCCTCTTTCGCCATGTATCATGCTTCACAGACTTGTAGTCGAGTAGTTTCGGAATATTCATCTTGATGTACCTGAGCTAATCAAACAGACAAACAAAAAGAGAGCGCAAGGAAACGTGGATCACGGTCCTAAGCGACTCAGATACGAACGGTCTATAAGAACCGTCCGCTCTGATACCACTTGTTGGTCCCGGATTATCAGGGTATAACTTGGCAGCGGAAAATGTGTTAATTCGTTTCTTGCGCTCTGCTGGTTACTCAGCTGACTGGGACCTTGTCAGCTGGTAAGTCAACTGGCACTCTGAGTACTCAGCTGACTGGCAACTGGCTCGTCAGCTGGTAGCTCAAGACTTAGAATGTTTTTAGCCTTGTTTGCACAGTTATATCAGTTTTCAGATATACACCAGCACTTGGGTGCTGGGTTTTAAATCAATATGAAATGCAGAAAACTGATAAAAGACAAAGGATTTATAGTGGTTCGATCAACTGATCTACGTCCACTCTCCAGTCGTAGCAGTGGAAATTCACTAGAGTAATCCGGTACAAGTGTCCTACGATCTATCTCTAGCTGGTGAATGCCTCGTCCACCAGTTCACTAGATCAACCGCTCCCGGCCTTGTTTCCTTCTTCAACTCTGATCAGCTGGTGGAGTGCGAGCACGTCACTTCAACCTCCACAGCTGACTGGGTGTTTAGTTCTCCCAAGAACGTGAATCCTTTGCGGCAGAAATGCCCGTAATAACTCAGGTGCTGGCTGGCACAAGAGCTGCTGTGAACTTCCTCGGAAGAGAAAGAACACCAAAGAGATCAATAACTTACAAGCTGGAAGCTTGAAGTCTCGTGTTTGAATAAATCAACACACGGATAGCCTTTAGAAAGGCCTCGAAAGTTTTGCTTGCTTGCTTGAGCGTAATAAATTTTCAGTCTTTCGGTAGGTGAAGAGTATTGAATGTTGATGGATCCCAGGTATTTATAGACGCGGGATCCCATTCAAATTTCTAGCCGTTTGGACTCATCCGGAAAAGGTCTCTGTCCTCGCATGTCCTTCTGACGGCGGCAGGTAGGAATTTCCGGAAAGCGCCATGCTTTTGTCCACTTTATCTGACATTGATCTCTTTATGTCAGAACGGCACTATTTGTCAGTACGAGGAATCGGAACTGGTGTCTTGAACTGATAGACTTTAAGGTATCCTCCCTTAAAAGTCATACGTTGTCAGTTTATTCCTCAGACGAATCTTCTTTTTGTCTCTAAGACTCTGGGAGAGCGAATCTTGAATTCTGCTGGTAACATCCGACTGGTAGAACATGCTGGTGATCTTTGTGCTGGCAAGTCTCTGCTGGTGACTTGCGTTGGCACAATCTAAGTCTACCAATCTGTCTGATGTTAACTCTTGGAATCTCCCATGACTGGTGGCTTCACCGCTGGTGAACAGTGTCAGTGAGAACACCTATTCTGCTGGTGAGTTTTGTCAGCCGCCTGCTGATGAAAACCTTCCCAACTGGTGAACAGTGACCAGCCAGTAGCTCTTCTCATGCTGGTGAACAGTGTCAGCACGAGTCTTGTCAGTCGCTTGCTGGTGAGACTTTTCTCAACTGGTAAGTACATCTCATGCTGGTGAACAGTAGCCAGCATGAGTCTTGATCAGCTGCGACTTACAACTCAAAAGACCTAAACAGGACTTTACATTTGAGATCTAGAGCTATCTAGAGACAACTGACGCTGGTAGGACTTAGGATTTGATCCACCAAAACACCAAACTAGAATCTAAACAAGTAGCTACTGGGGAGAGGAAACTTAGCCAAATTTCCCAACAGTACCATATTATACGAGAAATCGTAGCAAAGGGTGATGTGCTAGTAGAGAAGATTGATACAAGAAATAATCTAGCGGATCCATTCACAAAGGCTCTGCCTCAGAAGGTCTACGAGATGCATGTACGTAACCTTGGGCTGAGGGCAAAGCTATCCACGTAGAATGTTTGATGTAATAGCTAGATTAGTTTAGACGCGTTATACTCTGGAAAGCACCTGTATAATGCTTTGAGTATAAGTGGGAGATTGATGGATTTATATACTGAAAGCATTATGATTGGTATATTATGTACAAGGTTGATTGGTTAATATACTGGGAATCATAAATGTTGTATGTTCATCTCCTGTCTGAATTAACAAACATGTGTCGCAAACGCAATTATCCTCTTATCTCGTCGATAGGGAGATCATACAGTGTGTAGAAAATCACGGAAGATCGTATGGATCGTTTGACCTAGCGAGATATAAATAGTTATCACAGCTGAGACAGTTCCAGGATAAACTGTCGGTATAGGCTGCATCATACTAAGTAATAAGCATCTTATCTTGGATGGCTTGGTATGCTGGCGTGGGGCACACGTTGATAAGGACCTAAGTCGAGATCGATTCTTTTATCTGACATTAAAAGAATCTAGATCTCTATTGCTTGACGAGATCCTAAGTCTAAATGAAGGTACAGAAGTATATGCAGATTGTGTATTACTTTGAGTTGCAGTGAAAGGCTCTAGTTGAGCTTGTATATCTGTATCTTGGGTAATAGCAGTTTGTGTATGACTGTCTGGTACTGGAACTAGGTAACCATATCCAGTATAGGATGGTGACATTCCCTGAACAGCTCAAAAGGTTCGTTATGCTAAGTCCTGCAGGCTTATTAAGTTCAAGCATAAGTGAAAAGGTTTGAGTGGATTGATTCAGGAATATAAGATGTTAATTAATTAAATAGCTTGTCAGAGCTTAAATTAATTAACAAATGTCTGTAACCTTAAATGTGGGGATATACCGAGCCCATGCAACACGTACCTCAAAACGTGGTAGCAAATAGGTAGGACAGTATTGATTCTCTGGTGGAATGAATCAATATTAATTAATTAATTATATTTATGGTTTGAATATGAGAATTAATTAATTGATAGGCCTTATTTGCTATTTGCATTTTGGTCCCTGGTCTGGCCCATGAAACTCAAGCCCAATAGGAGTCCAGTATTTTCCTATAAATAGACCTCAGTTCCTCAGATCTCAATACACCACAGAGATCATAAGTTGCACACAACAAACCAGGTTTTGGGAGCTGTGGTGATCGACTAAGATCTGAGAACGAGGAGGAAATTCTGCTTCTCAACCGGGCAAGGGATCTGATAGAGAATCTTCACCAGATTTTCAGATCGAGTTGGGATACAGATCAGAAGATCAAATCAGGAGGATTTTTCTTCTTCTCTCTCTCCTTGTTTTCGAAAATATTATTATTATTTTCATAGATTTATTTCCTCAATCTGTTAGGAAATTAAATCTTTGTGCGTGGGAAAGATCAAGAGGAATCTCCGCGCACGTGTTCTTCAGGTTTCATCAATCCAGGTATTCCGCATAAACCTTCTTATGCATAATAATATAGGAGTATGCTAGGATTTATCATAGGCATAGCAATTTATTTTTGATATTCCAATTAACGATCCTTGGCAAACGGACTTCGTGATTCAGTTCACGAATCCCTTCAAAAGCAACAATCTATCTGGGAGTTATCTCAACCGTGATACTATTCATATCTCGCTAGGTCAACCGATTCATATGATCCTCTATGATCTCCTACACACCATATGATCATCCCTATCAACGAGATAATTTGATGTAGTTGTTTGTACCGTATGTTTGTTATATCAGATAGAGACCATGTTGATGGTGTAGGAACTGAGTCTACAATAGGCGATGTGAATCGCCATTTATTTCTTAACCCCTGATTCATTTTATGGATATCAAAATAAATGCTATGACAAATAGTAAATACCCTATGCATGCTCCTATTTAATTTAATGCGTAGATTCAAAGGAGTACCTCAAATCCTGCGGATTGAATAACGACGGTAGAATCGTTGATGGAGTTCCTACATATCTGATCTTCTGATCTGTTCCTTTGCTCGATCCAGAAATCTGGTGAGGATGCACTACCGGATTGAAACAGTCGCCCACTCTCTCTCACTCTCTAGGGTTTCTGATTTGAAACTTCAAAACTTATGTGGGAAGGAGAGAATTGATCTATTTATATAGCTTTGGAGAATGGGCTATTAGGATTTAATAAACTCTATTGGGCTCTGAGCAATGTTGGGCCAGACCAGGGATCAAATGCAAATAATAAAGTGGGACTCCTATTAATTAATTTCATGTTCAACCCAGAACATAATTAATTAATTAACATTAATTCATGCCACCAAAGAATTAATGCTGACCTACCCCGTTATTACCACGTTATTAGGAACAGGTTGCATTGACTTGGTTAATCCCCATATTTAAGGTTTCAAACATTCATTAATTAATTTAGCATATGACAATTAGCTGCAATTAATTAATCTCTTATTATTCCTGAGTAGTACCACACAACTCTTATCGCTTATGCTTGAATCGATGATTCAGCCTGTAGGACTTAGCAAAACAAACCTCGTGGCGGAAACCTCACAACATAATTGATTGAATATATCAGTAGTGAAGAGAACTTTTGGGATAGATGATGAATCTTTTTATTTAATTTTTACTTTTGAGTTTGGAGTATATCACTTTTTCTTCACTTAAGTATCATTGGAAAAACTCGAACTTATTATTTCTCTTGATCACATGTATATTAATGATGAAGAATAATCCTCCTTCATCTCATAAATATACTTTATTACTTGTATTTTATTATGAGCCAAAATTTTCATTCATATATTACTCTTTGAAATTATTAAAATCATGTATACAAACTTTATTATTTAAAAAAGGTAACCAATATATTTTTATTCGTGCAATATTGATAATGTTATTGTTATGTGTGTCTTTTTATTATTATGTCGTGTTTGAGTTTAATATGTTCGTCTTTTTATTGTATAATATTGGTGTATAAATTACTTTCAACTCCATTCTTTATTTATTTTTTTATAGATAAAATTGTGGTATTTTGTTAAAACTGGAATACAATATTAACATGAAAGAGGAGGGTATTCACGAGAATTCATGACTAATTGGTATAAGAAAAGCAAACTTTTTTCAAATACATTCTTAATTTTTCTAATGTTGTTCCCATATAATATTGCACAAAAACTAATTTATATAAATCAAAATTTCAATATTTTTTCAAGAAAAACTAATAGACTATGTAATAATTATAATGTTTAAAAAAATATACTTATATTTTGTGGTAATACATGCAATTAATCATTAGAAAAAATATCGGCAAAAAACTATTCAATTGGACCGAAGGAAGAACAGATTGTATTAGATTCTAGCTAGTTAGCATAAAGCGGTAGTAGGCCCCTAAAGTCGCGTTTCTCGTAGAATTTCTAAAAGCGCTATTAAGCGTTTCTCTCTGCAACTGTGAAACTATGTTTATCTTCACAGATACGAGATAATCCATCAAACACTCCCACTCAATGGCCATCGTCACATTCCACCCACCGCCGCCGACGCCGAAGCTACGAGCGTTGCCGAGCTCACACGGAGTTGTGGCACGTTGTTTTTCAGTAGCAGTAAAGTCCACCTCTTGCCAATTACAGGAGGTCAGTCCTCCGCTCATGGTTTTTTTGCCTACTTTTACAAAACCGTTGTAGATAACTGTTCTTCTGTATTAATTTCTTAATTTTGTGGATTCTGGGTGCTTCTGTTGATCCTTTAATATAATGTTTGTTTCTTGTTCATTTGAGCGGTCTTTCGTTAATCTATGTGATTATAGGGGAGTGAGATATGAAAATCAAGGAAAACACTTATAATGGTAAAAGTAACTTCTCCTTGCAAGCCAGGGAGAAAATGTGATCTTAACATTATGACTAGTTAATTTGTGATTGTTGTTGCTGTGGACTTAGAAGGAGTTGGGATTGATATCCTTGAGTATGGTGTATTTTGGAATCTGTCACTAGTACATCGTTTCACGATATTAAATGCAATTAGGAGACCAGCTTGTAAGGAGACTTGATACCTCACAATTAGTGGTTCATGCCTCTTTAGTCAGCCAACGCGGGACATTTAACAAAATGGATTGCTCACTCTAGTAATCATCCTAGAATGACCACTGCAGTATTGACATATTTAGGAGCATCATACAAGCAAAAAATGGTTTATTGTGTCTCGATTGTTGGATTCTCATGTTCCTTAATGAATAAATCATCAAGATTAAGACCTGTTTTAGCATTCATCATCCATTAGTAGGGAAACAATGCTATTGATTTGCAATGGTAAAACATGCTCAATATGCATGCATAATTCATTTCTCTATGATTTGACCTAGCATACCACATCTGATTGGAATGCTCACCTTTGCAACTTGCGTGTGCCTATATTGATTGGACTGATCCCTATTCATATATATGGCTGATATTGAACTTGGAAATGAAAGTTTTGGTAGAGTTGATAAAACTCACTTAATCCCTGATTTTGTGTATGAGAAGAAATGGTATTCATGTATTGATTTGTGTTTATAACATTAACGGCGTTGAGAACTATAAGATAATGTAATATTTGTCTTGAGCCTTAAAATGAATTATGATTTGTCATGTCTAGATCATGATTCACCCTCAAACTACTTCTTTTCCTTCTTCCCTATGCTTTCTTTATCACAATCAACTTAAATTCTTGATGAAGTGATGTCATTTTACTCTAGTCGTGACATTATGTTTTGCCTTGCTTCTCAGCAGACTAATTCTAATATATATAACCAGAGTAAAGATTTTGCAGTTCCAAGACGGAAAGCAATGGCACTGGTTCTATCAGGTTTCGTCTTTTCACAAACCGGCATGTGCAGTGCTTTCGCAAACTCTGTTGGATTCAGGGAATACATAGATCAATTTGATGGCTACTCTTTCAAGTACCCTCAGAACTGGATTCAAGTCCGCGGTGCTGGTGCTGATATATTCTTCAGGGACCCATTTGTTCTTGATGAGAACGTCTCAGTCGACATATCCTCACCTTCATCTTCAAACTACAAAAGTGTGGAAGATTTAGGTCCGCCAGAAGAGGCAGGGAAGAAGGTGCTGAGACAATATCTGACCGAGTTTATGTCTACAAGACTCGGTGTGAAGCGTAAATCAAGTATTCTGTCTACCTCATCAAAAGTAGCTAGTGATGGAAAGCTATATTATGAAGTTGAAGTATGATCTTAGCAAAGTTTCAACTATCCTACTTATATTTTCTCCTCAATTGGACTGATATCGATGATATTGGCTGGTGTTGTGTCTAGGTAAACATAAAGTCTTACGCAAACAACAATGAACTAGCCGTGATGCCTCAGGACCGGGTGGTGCGGCTGGAATGGGATCGTCGTTATCTTTCTGTGCTCGGAGTTGAGAACAACCGGCTGTACGAGCTGAGATTGCAAACACCAGAAAAGTCATTTGCAGAAGAAGAAAGTGATCTTCGAGAGGTTATGGATTCTTTTAGGGTTAACAAAGTCGCTGCTTGAGAGTGATTCATCCCCCTTCCAATGGCTACTTTTATTTCTTTGATCCATTTTCTTGTTGCTACCAATTCTTATATTTTCTTCTGTGAACTGAGTTATGATGGATGCTTCCATGTCAAATTTTAGTTGCTGCTTTTCCACTTTTTCTTTTTATTATTTAATATATATTTCAAGGTAACATACGATACTTTTCAGTTGGGATAGTTGTATTTAATTCTTAACTTTTGATCATTTTAATTAAAAATATATATATACGTTGATGCTTACAAAATAATTTAAATTCATACGTTTGTCTATTTTTTAATTTATTTTTACAATTTAATTCCCAGTATTTATTCCTTCATTCATCAATATATTTCTCCATTAATTATTTCTTAATTTCATCAACATATGAGCATTGAAATTAGAAAATATTTATAAATTATAAAATATGGAATGAAAATAATAGAAATAAAACTCTAAATCCTAATTATCCACCGCATGTTAAAATTAATATTCTCGTACCTAACGCTAATTTGGAATAGTTACGAAATGTAGGAATGTTGTTCATGCTTTAAATAAGTGTTTGGAATATATTTATCTAGGATGTTTGGATAAATATCGATTATGACTTACTTTGTTAAAATGTTTAATATTTGAAATATATAATAAAAATAATAAAAGAGGTCAACTGCTTAAAAACCCATCTAAACCCTGCTTAGGCGCTAGATCTCTCGAATATCCAACTAACATCTAACGAGTATTACAATATTATATGTATGGCTATATGCTCTTTCTTTGATGATGGTGAGACTAAGATTCACCCAACATATAAATCTCATCTATATCTCCAGAGAAGAACCCAAAACACACATTACACACACCTGCAAGTCATGCTCCAGAGCTGCTTGATAAATGTTAAACAAAGACACTGCCGAATATTCAGACAGAACAATTAAGCTCACACACTTGATCCTCGCCTTTTGAGTCAGAGAAATCATGATCTTACTTGAAACTCACCTCCCCTGGTAAGAGCCCGGAAACCTTTATGCGGTCGAACAAGTGGACTGTTGATGTCCAATTTATCTATTTTTAAGCCGGAGAGAGCCACTCCCATGATCTTGAAACCAACTTGGAATGTGGGAAACACTTGAAGCCGCTCCATGCCCGTTTCAAGCACTAACGTACCAGACATGGAGGGAGCTTTGTCTTTTGGCATCCGCCCGATTGTCCATGAGCATGTCTGGAAACACAGGAGAAGTCAAAATGCAGCATATCAGCAAACCATTTCCATTTGCAATCTAAAAATTATATAAAATAGAATGCAAATGAACAATTTTGAATTAAACTGAACCCAGGCCATTTTACACATGGACCTTATTTACTTTGGAGGATTGAGGATGGAATGTTAGATTCTTCAATGTCAGTGTTTCCTCATTTCAGATGGGTGATCTAACACCATTGATTGTGTTGATCTTGAGAATTTAAATGAAGGATATTACTCCCACCTCAAGAGGTGGGATCTCTTTCTTTCTTTTTGATACATCAAAAGTATACAATGACAGATTTATTAATTTTTCATATCCACTGAACTTTAGCCTTAACTAGAGAAATCAGTACCTTGTCCGCAAGAACATTTACTGCTCCGTAATTTGAAGAAAGGTCAGATGACAAGACACAAGGTGGTAGTCGGAACTGAACTGTTATTGAGTCAATTGTCTTCCCAGGATCACTCCGAATTCCAACTAAAACACTAACACGACATGTCCCTGAATCTGAGGTGAATTGAGGCTTCACATAGATTGGAGTATTCTTCAACTTCTTTACCCTAAATGATAAACACGTAAGTTCAAAACAGAAGTGTGGAGGTTGCATCTGATACATTAACTTTGAAAATCCATCAGCGCAGAAGATCTCAGAAACACTGCAAACCTGTAACTCATGAGCTTAAATTGTCCATCAGGTGGCACAAAGGATAACATCTGGTTCGATTCCCATCGACGAAGTCTAATACAAGGGTGAAATCTTACATCATTAAAAATTGAAGGGTTTGCAAATGAAAGAGTGAGATCCGGGAGACCTGGTAAATTTGAATTTACTTGAACTTCACCATATATCTCACATTTCACCAGATTCCCATCTCTAAGCAAGAAAAAATGAGAAGATAAGAGGACTAATAAAAAACAATTTAATAAGCAGAGATAAATTAAATTATTTATCAGCTAAGCTTTGCAAGTGAAAACAAGCATTGCCAGGAATTATGATTTGAAAAATAGTTGAACCTTGAAAAAATTTAACTGATTCAACAATTAACACTTTCTACAACAGGACCACTCACACCACCATAATGTATTCTACTGCTGTCCAACTCACCAGTATTTTACATCATCACAAAGAGTGAATAACAGAAGTAAGGTTAGAGTTAGGTCCAAACATCTGCATTTAGAAGCTCACATTTGGAATAGGCTTGGGAGAGGAGCAAAAGTTAAGAGCTGTTGAAGAATGTGTCATTTCAAGAAATATAAAGTGAATGCTCTGTTTAAGTGAATGCATAGTGCGTGAGTCCGGTATCGTTGAATTGGTGAGCTCTAGATAAAGTTGAAGGTATCCAGATATAGAAACTAACACAAAAAAAGAAAAGAAAAGAGGTAAACATAAGACAAGCTTGAAAGGGTTTATCCGTGCACCTGTTTACAGTGGCGTCCATTTCTTCCACAAGATCAACATAAACTTCATTGGTTGTATGCTTAAGATCAGATTTTCTCCATGGAACACAAGAAGCAGTTGCCCCTGGAAGTGTATTGCTCACATTTGATGTGTTACCAGTGACAACACTTAGAACCTTGCTAACAATGTTTGGTGGAGCAATCATTTCCCTTAGTATATTAGGTTCTGTAGTTAGAGGGAAGCCATTGTCTATCATCTCATCTAGCAGCTGCATAGTTCATTTGAATTTGGTCAACTTAGAAGTCTACAATAGCTTAGAAGGATTTCAAAAGAATTATAAATTCAAAAACATAGTTGCAGTAAGAACAAAAGCTGATGCATTATTCAAAAGTTACCAATCAACTGTTACTGTAGATAATGGTCCTCATTTCCCTTCTATATATTGTCTTACCAGATCCCGCGACAATACTTCTACAAAATTATAATAAGACCTATATAACTTATAGCAGTAAAACCTCCAGCAACCTTACACGCATTAATTCCAAAAAACTCCCGGCAAAAATATTGCAAGAGATTCCTTAAATGTTTCTTTGTCACATGAGAGAATGACCCCATTTGTGAGCACAATAGCAATAAGACCAACCAGATAGACAAATGCATGCACATATGACATAGTTATAAACACCATCCAAAATGTTGATAGAGACTTTCATAGGTTGAATCCTAATGCATGCATACACATATTGTCTTATCTCAGTTAATCATACTACTTACCTTCTAGAGTATGGATTTGTACAAAAAGAATTAACACAATAAATGGCTCAATTTCCCAAAATAAAAATACAGGATTCATACAAGCTAGTGGAGTAAGGGATTATCTTCTCTAAGAAAACTTCACAGCACCAAAAAAGATAGTGTAATAATCAATATGTGATCGCTATGAAACAAAACTAACCAGAATCACAATCAAGAAATGAAGAGAAAATTGATGAAAATAGGTAGCTGATTAACTAAGTATGATCTTCTAAAAGTGGCTAAAGTGATTTGAAAAAAATAAGGGTGAAATGTATGGGCCAATAAGAGAGTATCATTTATCAACAAAATATAAAAAGTCTGAAAAGTATAGAAAATAGATACCTCATAAACAATGACAAAATTATCCTTAATCAAATCTTCATTTAAGCCATCCAAATAACTTGAAAGAACATCAGCAACCCTGCAAAGGAACTAGAAATCAAACTGTCAAGTTTTTGTGAGTCCTAATCTAATAAATATTTCTTTCATTAAAAAAAACCCATATTCTATAGCATGGTTTCGCTATACAGAAGGGCTAAGAGTCATATAAGGGAATCCTCAAGAATGTTAACAAAACAGTAATGCTGGCATTTCATACCATTGAAATGTGAGTTTTCTAATCAGGGTCAAGTTGCTTAAATAAAGGACAAATCCATAAAAATTAATATAATGAACATTCCAATAATAGAATATACATATTAAATAGCAGTGAATTTCTAGAGAAGTCTTTTTTTTCCCTTGAGGATGACCACAGTAATTTTACACCATAGATGACATTTTTTGAAGTTAAATATGAAACAAGCCAGTACCGATTTGGATCCCATATTCCTCTGGGCTCTATCATAATATATATGTCTCAGTCTCTCAGATGGCCAACAACCTAGAGTCATGCATGCACACACTCTATAAATTTGCATCTTGCCCATTGATCATGTGTACCATGTTTCAAATTCCCTTTCCTTACGACATCGAACAAAAATACAACAATTATTTTAATTTGTTCAGTATATTAACATCATGCAAAGTATCATATTGTAACTCTCATGGATTTACAGCATCAAAGATTCCAATAACATTATTATTTTTGGATGCTTGTGGCTTGCAAAGAAAAGATCTATGCACTTTAATCTTCTTCTCAAGCTTAAGTTCATTGTTCAGGAATAAGAGTATCACTAATGAATTCATATGGTAGTTACGATTACTGTTTCTTGTTGCTGCATTAAAATTATCAAATTAGACTTTCTAGGATTTTTTTCAAATATTGTTTTAGCCTATACCTTATGTGCTTGTCAAGCATACAAACAGATAGTCATGCCTTACAGAATGGCATTGTTTCTATACTGGTTATATATTAATTCAACATTATTTCTGAATAATGCCTCAATAACCAGTCTTTATTATCTTCTTCAATTAACATTTCTCTAAGCATTGTAAAATCCAAATTCAAAAAGAAAAAAAGTTTAATATTATTTTTTTTAAAAAAATAAGATGTTCTCCATTGTTGTTTGGTATCAACACCGGAGCTTAAAGAACACACACAAGTTATGTCTCATTTTGTGCCTCAAATCAGTAGTAGGAAAGTTGTTACTATTCTACTACATGTCGGTAACTCACTTAGTTTAAAAAGGCACGAGGCGGTGCGATGCGATAAGGTCAAAAAATGCGAGGCGATGAGGCGAGATGCGAATGCGAGCGCATCATCGAAACGAGGCGACCATTTCCAAAAAAATTGTAAAAAATTATATATACTTAATATTTTGTAATTTAAATGCACAATTTCAATATTATTAACACAACATCAAACAAAATATATATATATCCTAGCAATAAATAATTTATACACCAATAAATAAGAAATATAAATTTGAAAGTAGATTCAACAATAGAAATTCAACATCATCCCAAATCCAAGTTCAACAAACACACAAATTCTAGTTCAACAAACAACAAAAATCATAAGTTTTCCATCAACTACATAAAAGCAAAGCAAACATAATTAAAAACTAGTCATCACTGTCATCTTCCCCACACGAAGACATTCCAATATCCCCTTCTTCTCCATCCACCAAATGAATTTCAAATATGATACCTTGGTGGGTCGAGCAGCAGCCGAAAGATAGGAATGAGCAGTCGAGAATCGCAACAGCCGAAAGATTGAACGAGCAGTCGAGTAATCGCAGCGCAGCAGTCAGGAAGGATTAAAGAAACAGGGCAGAACTTCAAAATATGAACGAACAGTCGAGCAGGCTGGAGGAGAGAGCAAGGCGTCCGCCGCGAGCCTGCTGTCGGCGACGCCGGCGCCGAGGAGGTGGTGGGCAGTGGGCTGCGACGCAAGTGAAGGGGTGGGCAGTGGGGGCAACGCGATTCACGTGAAAAATTGCGACACGGTGGGTGGGGAACGGCTCGATTAGGTTTTGGGTATTAGATTTTTAGGAAATAAGGGTTTAAATATAAAATAATATATATTAAAATTAGGGTAATTTAAGAAAATTCACACGTTTTTTCCTATTTTACAAAAACTGTCGCCGTGCATCGGGCCGCATCATCGAAACCGCGCGCATCGGAGGGAAAAAGGCGGTCTAGCCCATTCTGATGCGCATCACCTCGCCTAGGCGCGCCCCAGGCGCGCTTTTTTAAACTAAGGTAACTCATTATATATTTCAAAGAATTGAAATTGTGAAATGCCAGTTCCAGTTTCAGAACAGGAGAGTCTGCATCCAAAATTCATTCAGAGAGAAAAAAGAGATGACATGAGTTGAATAAAAGAACCATAGTACGCACCTCAATTGCCATCAAAGGTGGCATCTCAACTTGGGTGCAAGCCAAGAAAGTGATCCCATCACGCACCACTTGAAATAGGTAGTGGGTTGGTGAAGCAATAACAGGTACAAGCTATAATATCACAAGAGAAAGAAAATGCACATAAAAATAGCTCATTATCAAAAGTAGCATCAACAGAACGAAACACATCAGAATGGCAACATGTAACAATTATAACAGCTGAGGTACCTTCAAAGAATCACCTTGAGTGAGCATTTGGTCCCAATACCAATCACAAATGGAGCGGTCAACCCGGTGACCAGTGAGCTGTTTTTCAAGCATCACTTCCCTGAAAATTTCAGATCATATCTGGATCATCAGCAGATATTCTTTTTGTTAATTCAGTTGCCAAAATTTTTCAAAAATATAAAACTCCCTTCAACGGGATTCTCGTTTGAAGAAACAAAATTCTAAAGTTGAAATTAATCTGGATCCAAAAACAATCAACTGTTACCTACATCAAATATTTTCTGTTTCTGTTTCATTAACAATTTCTGGTAGAGTAAAATTTGGTAGTCTAATGACGTTTTCAGCAGCCAATACAAAAATAAGCTTTGAGTATGCAATCCGAATACACCAAGATTTCAATTCTACATTACCAATAACAATATCATAACGCATATATTATAAAAAGACTAAAGGGGAATGAAAATTTGAAATCACACCCGGAATCCGACAGGAGAAATATACACTGCAACATGATTTCTCGAACTTCTTCCTATAATCTTGTCAAGCACCTTATTCCCTCATCCGATCCGTTGTCGAGTCTATTTAGTTTATCAGTATTTTGCTCCAATCCTTTTTTTTTTTTAAAGCGTGAAATTATTATGTGGGAAATCTAAAACAGTCCCCCTTTATCAATTCTTATGGGCTTTCGGCCCAATTTTCATAAATTATAAATAGAGATAATGGTCAATTTAGCAATCGATTATTCTGTTTTATAATTTTATTTTAAATTTTAAATTATTTATTATTTTATACATTAATTTAGTTATTTTTTATTTATATTTTTAATTTATATAAATAAACAAATTAATAAAATAAAAAATACATTTATTAATTAATAAATTTAGTATATGAACTAAACATACTTATTATTATTTCTCGTTAAAAATATGAGTTGAAAAAAATATTATTTTCAAACTCATTTTATTGGAATACTCCAAATATTTAGTTAAAATACTTATTATCATTTTATTTGAATACTCCAAACATTTATCTTTTATACTCTATTTTCAAAATTAATTCGATATGATACAATTATTTAAGCGATAATTGTGAATTTGTGATATTATTATTCTTGGTTTATTTCATAATTTGATTTGCACGAATAAATAATTTTATTGGATGTCCTCTCTTCAGGTGTCAAAATGAAGAGGGTGACGAGACTATTAAAGTACTGTTGTTGATTTATATTGAATTTTTTCATTTTATATTATTTTTCTAATCACGAATTAGTTAAACATTTTTAATTGTGGCATTTGAATAATTAAATTTATTGTCATGGCATTTGAATGAATTATTTATTTGTAATAATAAAAAATAATTAATATAACAAACCAAATGCCATAATGATAAATTTTAATACATTTATTTCAACTCATATTTTATTTTTAGCTAAATATAATAATAAGTATATTTTTAGTTCATAAACCAGATTTATCTATTAATGTTGTATTTATTATTTTATATTTTATTAAGTATTTTTATTTATACAAATTACAACTATAAATAAAAAACTACTAAAATTAATATACAAAATAATAAACAATTGAAAATTTAAATAAAATCATAAAACAAATACATTCTCTCCCCTAATTAGGGTAAAACAATAATTTTTTAATATGAAGGGTTAAATTAAGCTAATTTTAAAAGTTAAAGGGCCTAATTGAACCAAATAATCAAGCAGAGGCTAAAATGGTCGTGTCAGAATAGTCGGAGGGCTAAATTGATCCTTATCTCTTACAAATAAGATAAAAGTTAGACTACCCACATCAATAACCCAACCCAACCCAACCCAACCCAATTTTTAATGAAATATATATATCTCTCTCCTCCACCTATACAACCCATAAATTCATAACCCAATTCAAAATTTTACTCCCATCAATGACTCTAACCTAATCTTAATTATCTTTCATTTTTATTTTAATTTAAATATATATTATTTATATCAAAATGTTAATATGAAAAGTATTTAATAAAGTATATGAAAAATATTTGATATTTTAAGTTTATGATTATAATAAAAAAATATTATTGTATACTTTTAAAATTACTTATTTGAATTAATAACAAAATAGAAATTACAATTGTTAAAATATAAAATTAAAAGAGCTAGGAAAAAGAGTTTTAGTTTTTATGTGAAAATATATCAATGTTAAACTCTATTTATGAGAAAAAATAAATATGAATTTTGATAATAATTTTATTTTATTTATATGAATAATTATGTATAATATTATAGATATAAAATTAATATATATAAAATTAAAACATCTAATTAAGTAATGACAAATGGCAACATTTTATTGGATAACCTAAAAAAAGCAAATGACTGTTTGGTGACTTAAGTCATCGACATTGCCTCTATTTAGTTGATTTTTTATTTCAATTTTTTCTTGTCTTTTTTTATGACCTTCATCCTAAAGTCATGGATGGGGTAGCCTTAAAGCACTTTGATCAAGAGGTCATGAATTCAAGCTTTTATGGGGACACATAAGGTGTGTATTTAAATTAATGTGATAAAATTTTAAAAATAATTTAAATTCATTAACCAAAATCCAGTCATTTTTATATGGAGAATTAAATTTAAATTAGTATATTTTAGGTTTATAATAGATTTTACCTAATAATTTGTTAGATTGTTGAATAAAGGGTAAAGTAGGGGTGACTATTCTATTATTTCGAGCGTTAAAATAGTTGAATGAAATAATTGAATTATTTTTTGAGATAATTTGAACTAAATAGAATAATTGAAATAATCGAACTAAAACTTTTATTCAGTTTTTGATTAGGTTATATGTATCATGCATATATATTACTCCCTCCATCCCATAACATTAGTCTTATTTCATTCCGGCACAGATACCAATGCGAGTAGAGATAGAGAAAATTAATATTTTATTACTGAGTGTGTATTAATTTTTCATTTTAGGAAAGATGACTAATGTTTGGGACAGACAAAAAAGGAAAACATGACTAATGTTATGGGACAGAGGGAGTAATATAATATAAGTATATGTATAAATTCGGTTATTTTGGTTCGAAAAAAATAATTGAATCGAAAAGAAAAATAATTTAAAAACTAATCAAACCAAACCGAAAACTGAAATAATCAAACCAGAATTACCGAAATTTATTCATTTCGGTTCAGTTTTTGTTTTTTTCATTTCTTGTTGTTGGTCCCAAAATCAGAGTCAAAACTATGTAGCGAAAGGTATAAAATATGCAGCGGGAGTAAGTATGATAGTTGCACTTATTCAACGAAAATAGAGTATAGTCAGTTTTGTGTGTTTGAAAGACTTAAGCTTAGTCCTGTCCTGGTTAAGTCAGTTTCACAGTATATACTCTTCAACACTTGAAGTATTGAAGGTTTCAAAGTCAGTTTGTGAAACAGAAAAATAGAGCAATAAGTAAATAAAGCTATAAAGAACACACATGACTTATAGTGGTTCGGATCTCAATATCCTACATCCACTCTTCAGACCCAAGGTCTGGATAATTCACTAAGTAGATACAAGTCTCCTTACGATCTATACATAGTCCGTTGACACCTCCGTCCTTCGGTCAGCTGTGGCACTCGCCTAGGAACTCCTTGCAGACTCAGTCTTCAGGTTGAAGTGAGGACGCACCCCGTAGCCTCCTTCCCGGTGGTTGGATGTTTACTTGTTCTTCCTAGAACTCAGGTAGTTGGCATACGCCCGTGAGAATCAGAATCACAGACTAGAAAACTGACTACTGCGAATATATCTCAGAAAGAAATATTCACCAAGAAGAGCTTCAGCTTAAAGCTTCAGCCTCGTACTAGGAGAAGTTAGTACGGTGGGTAACTTGAGTCGGAGACTCAAGTCTCGTGTTAGAAAACATGGAAACTTTGAGAGTTTGGCAGAGAAATGGCCTGAAAGAATGCCCTTTGTCTTCTCAAGACTATCAGATTTTGAATTCTGTTCAGGTAACTTGTTAAGGTTGGGAGGGCAGGCCTTTATTTACAGGAGGACCTTTGGCAATTTGAATTTTTATCCGTTAGACTCATAAATCCAGACGTTACACTCATGGATTATATTGTCCAATCGTAGCCCATGCCTTAGGTCTCCTTTCTGCCCTGCTCTGCAGCGACAGTGTACGATACACTAATTTTATGTCAGACTTCTTTTCAGCCCGAGGTATCATAGTTTGGATAACCTCGTACTGATTTGGGCATATTTGAATGCCCGAGTCTCACTGAGCTTCGATAACTTTCGAAATGCTCAATCTTTAAAGGTAGAGGCTCTTATACTGACTTTTAAGAGTCAGTATAGCTTAGCCCTCATACTGACTTCCTAGGGTTTATATGGTAAACCCTCATACTGATTGTCCACAGTCAGAATAAAAAACGCCCTTATACTGATTTCTCCTTATCAGTATGGAAAACCCTTGAACTGACTTCTCCTTAGTCAGTTCGGGAAAGCCCTCAAACTGACTTCTCCTTGTCACTATGGATGGACCTTAAACTGAGTGCTCCAACACAGTTTTGGGTCAAGGCTAGGTGTGGTGATAGTCAGTTCTCGAGCATTCTCCTTTGCTCGGTCTTCAGCCTAAGTTCTATTACCACTCGATTCGATCCTATACAAGGATTACAATTTAGAACTTTAGAAACTAGAAAAATTGACTAAGATGACTTACAATCTTTGACCCACCAAAATAGCAAAAGGTAAGGAAGAATTTCTCTAACAAAAATCCTAACACTTGCTCACCCTTAGGGTAAAGAATCAAATATATTATCTTTTATATATATATATTTAAACAAAACCGTAAGCAAAATATGGTAAGTTTTAGTTACATTAATGGTTCATCAAATGAACTATTTAGTTAATTATGAAGCGAAAGATTCCATATATAATAATATTATAATTGTATTATAAAATGTTATAGTACTTTATTATATATTGTTTTTTTAGAAAAATATTAAATCAAATTATTTTTGTAGTAATTAACAGAACTTCATATTACAATTTATTTTAGTTCAGCAACAAAACTGGACATATTGTGAAAATTGGATTAATTATAATTTAATCTCATGTAAAATTTAAAAAATTAAACATTTTTATGTTTTATTAAATTAATTGATCAATATAGAACACTAACTTAAAATATCAATTAGGAGACTGCAAGTAATTTGCTTATGATATCTTAAAACAAATTGACCAAATAAATTTAAAATGTCTATTAAATACTCCATAATTCTTTGAATAATTCTCTATTTAGCAATAGATATTTTGGCAATAATTCACTCCCGATACATCTCCTTTCACCTCTGCTACTTCTCCTCGAACTTCAGATACTACACTCCACACATCCTCCACTTCTCTCCTTATTTCAGCAACCTCCATAGCCACTTTCTCAGCAATGGCTATGGGAATTGTAGTGGATAGGGCATGTTGAAGCGCAGTTTGAACAGGAGCATGAACACATGAGTGAAAATCAGATGAACTTACAGAGCTTACAGGCATGGCATCCAAGGAAGAAGTTGCTAACACCAATTCGCCGCCAGTAACAGACTCGACTTCTTCCATTTGAATATCAACTTCGCCTTGGGCCGCCAGGTACATAGCTTCCTCGTGTATGCGCTGATAACGCATTTCGCAACGCGCTAAAGCTGCAAGTGTACAGACCACTGCAGAGGGCAAGTAATAATTTATCGAACTCAAGGACTACAGGCTCGAAATATAACCAAGCACTAAAACGTAGATACCGTACTACTATCTAGGCGAATCAGAAAAGAGATTTGGTTTTTATTTAAACTAGCAATGATTTTAAAGCAAAAATAAAATAAAGATCAATTAATGATTTTAGAAAACTTATGAGAAAATAGGATTCCAGGGTAATCCACTTTGAATATTAATCAAACAACTTTTCATGCAATTCAATCCCAATTTAATTCCCAAAGATGTGAGCAATCACAAATATGTTATCAGGTGATCCTCTCGGACTCTAAACCATAACATGGAAATAAAAGATCAGAAGATTCCTCTCGGACATACAAAAGACTTTTACTCTTGAATTAAAACCTTAGATTTCAAAACCCTTTAAAAGTTCAATTTCCTCTCGGACAATTGTTCTAATAAATCTAATTTATTTGCATCTTAATTGATAACCTAGACCTCTCGGTTCAAAAACTACCAATTCAAATCGCAATCAATGGCCAGTATCTCGCAATTAGTGAAAATCCCAAATAAAATTAGAACATCAATGGAACAGGAACATTGAATTACATAAATTGTTGAATGAATAAATACAAAGTTTCAAACCCTAGAATCCATGAATAAACTTAGCCAATCATGCTAAGTTCTAGAAAAACAAAAAGATGAAGAGTCACAAGAACAGGAAACATAGAAATTAAAAACCCGGGGTCTTCAATCTTCGATTCCTGGAGTGCTCTTCAAGTTCCCCTGCTTTTGCTCTCAATCCTATGCTTCTCGTTTCAGAAAAATGGAAAAAGGGAACTTATTCACATTCAGGGATCTCCTATTTATAGATGGGGCTTTTTAAATCTCCAAAAGATATGAATTTTGGGCTTCAGATTCGTCAGAATACGTCAAACTTACACAACCGGCGAGCGAAATTACCCGAACGGCGATCGCCGGTCGCGTATGTGGGTCGCCGATCATGTTTCGAAGCACACAGGCATTTTTGCGCAACCGGCGATCTGATTGCGCAACCCACCAGGTCGCCGTATATTCCACCGGGTCGCCGGTTGCGTAAACTGGGTCGCCGGTTATGCAACCGGGTCGCCGGTTGCGTTACGACTTGCGCAGTCTCACGGTTTTGGCCATAACTTTCGCTCCCGAACTCCGATTGACCTGATTCCAGTTGCATTGGAAATATAACTCGAAGATCTATCTATGGGAATGCTCCATTAGCTCGAATTCCATGTGTGGAGGAATTTGTGACTGTTTCTTTGAACATAAACTGCTTTCGGGACGGGTTTCCATTGAATTTTGGCCTAAAACATATTTGGGCGCAGTCTTTTCTCACTTCTTCCTCTTCCTGATGCAAACAAACATCGATTGGCTCCACGGCACTCATTCAATCCTTGTAAACAGCTCAAATGTGCGTGAAATCTGCATAAACAACCACAAACCAGACCAAACGTAATAATTCCTAAAAGAATATGGGTAATGTATGAAAACACCACGTAGTAGTCCAATCTAAGGTCAAAAGTGAGCAAATCCACATCAGTAAAATGCACAAAATGAGTGTTTATCATGCGCTCGGCCTCCTCCATGTTCCAGACTTTCTCCATGGCCTCAGCAAGTTCAAATGTCTCTGCTTCATCAGCATGTGCAGTCAAGTAGTGAGCCTCCTCTGCCAGGCGCTTGGCTTCCTCAAACCTCCATGCCTCCTCCATGGCCTTTGCAATTTGGGCTTCTTGTGCTTCTGCTATTTCAGCCGCATGTGTAGCTCTAGCAACTTCCAAGATGTTATCTTTCAAGAAAAGTGCAAGCATGTTCTCCGCTCTGGTCAGCTCACAACTCTGGTTCTGTGCTAGCTCCTCTTGCTCTCTAGCGGCAGCCATCCTGCCCAGCAGTCGCTCCTTTTTCTGAGATTCATACTCAGCTTGACGCCTTCGGTACTCAGCAGCTGCTTTAGCCTGGCGCTTGGAAAGCTCAATACGAGCGTCGGAATGACCATCGGGAGCAAAGTTGGACTTCGACAGAGATTGAGAAGTTGAGAACATCCGGTGAACGCATATAGCCTGAAGTCTTGCTAGGACTTGCTTATCAGAGAATTGATTAGTCCCGGGCACTTGATCTATCCAATCGTTTGCCCATTGTTCTTCCTTTCTCCAAAAATTAAGCCCCTTGGTTGTTATGACCAGCATTCTTTCCTCAAAACAGAGTTGGTGCATGATATAATCATAGAATTTCCATCTCCTGAACTTAGTGCTCAACAGCTTCCCTTCCTTTGTGGTGTCATCCAATTCAACATAGAAGACATTGACAATGTCGCGCTCTATCTCCGCCAAAACAAATTCTTCGATCTCAGAGATCATAGGAAAAAGGTCAGTGTTTACCTCTTCCTCGAGAAATACAGGAGCACACCATTGTGCTATGCGCCTTGTCTTGAATCTGCGTCCTGGGAGTCCTTTGAAATGAACTCACAGTATCTCGTTGGTGTCTGTCAGAATCTTCCTTAGGAATCTTGCATCATAGACATCTTCAGATTCGCCATTGGAATTAGAATCCGAATAACATGAGGCTAAGAAACCTTCATCATTTTCTTCGTCCTCGTGCATCGCCTCAGCAGATGGTGGAATATCCGTACTAGGCCTTGCTTCAGCATTCGGACCTTCAGCTCCACCACTGCTGGGCCTCTCCTCAGCATTCTGCGAAATTTCAGCACCGTCTTCAGCAATGCTATCACCTTGCTCAACATTCTGTCCTGATCCGGATGTTCCAACATCCATAGCCTGAGCAGATTGAGCAGCAGGCTCCCGAATAAGAACTCCTCCTTGTCCTTCAGGACGTGCAGGAGCATCAAAGACTCCTGCCTCCAACAGTGTATGTAGGTCCTTATCGGACAAGACATCATGCTCGGGTAAAGGAGTGGTGGTGGAAACCTGAACAACTTGGTTCCCTTTGTGCTTAGCAGCCTCCTGAGCCTCATGCTCTGCTGCTAACCGGCTTGCTTCCTGTGCTGCACGGTCTAGTAGACCAGCAGCTTCCTTTGCTGCTAGCTCGTCAGCAGCCTTCTTTGCTGCTAGCTCGTCAGCAGTGGCCTTCACTTGTTCAAAATTTCTATCTCTTGCTTCAAAAGTGATCCTTTCCATTTCTTTCTTGAACCTTTTCCTCTCATGCACTCGCTTGTTCAACTTCCTCTTCCTGTTGTTCTCCCTTATAACTTTCAGTCTTTCGGAGAGTGGTTGAGCGGAGAGAGGAATTACTTTCTCTAGTTCTGTGGCAGCAGGAGTTTTTTCAGAAGCTTCTTTCTCAGCGGTTTTGACAAGCCACATTCGTGTCTGCTTCTTCTTTTCAGGAGAAGCAACGTCTGTTCTCTTCCTTTTGGGAATCTCAGCAGCAAGCTGACCCAAAATCTGAGCAGGTTGCTCTTCTTGCTTCTTAGCAAGAATTTCTTCTATCTGCTCTGAGGCAGATCTCCTAGCTTCTTGATGTCAGCGAGATCCTGAAAGCATTTCTCGATCTCCGCAGCCTTCTTGGCAGCAGTAATCTCTTCAGCAGTCATGGGGATTGCTTGCTCCAACTATTGAACTGCTAACTCTGCTGGATGAACGTCATCAGGAGAGGTAGGAATGTTGGGGTCAACATTGGATTTCCCTTTCAGCATGAGCGGACAGGAAAGGTCGGCAGGGGCTGGCTTCTTCATCGTCTGAGGAATGATGTCTGTAGGCAAAAGAGACTTGCCCCTGTCAAGCTTCGACTTGTGGAAATACATCTCGATGAACCTGCTGATCTTCAGCCCAAAGTTCACATTCGATGTGAAAATCCCATCCTTCTTGATCTTCAAGTTTTTCTTAGCGTGATCCAACCACCGCTCAAAGAAAAACTCTTCCCAGTTACCTTTAATCCCATCCTTTCTTGCCAGCGTAACCAGCTATGCATATGGAATCTCATCTTCTACATCATCTTTCTTCACAATCCCAGTAAATTCAGGCAAATGCCTTTCGTGAAGGGGTGCAGCAACAACAGAAGCTTGAGAATGAGTGGGGATTCATTAGATGAATCCGACATATGGGATTGAGCGGGGGACTCGGGGTTGGTAGACATATTTCAGAGGATTCGGGAGAATTTGAGAGAGATTTTCCTTTCAGAGAATGAAGCTAAGGATTCAAAGATTTAAGGATCAGAAGGTTTGCAAATTTGATGAAGTGTCGTTTAAATACCTTCTGAGTGCTGGATCTGACAGTTGGGGGTAGACCGCTTCAGATTCAATCGATGGTTCAGGAAACTCGAGACTCTTCTTATGGTGTCCCACGCCCAAAATGCTCGAGTGCTTTTGACGTGTTGGCTCCTGGTTCGTCGCAGCCAGTTGCACGCATTAAATGCATCGTGTCACATACACTTAGTGGATTTGAAATTCAAAAAGTTCGCGCTTTGACTTTCGGAGATTGCTGAGAGCTTGGGCTCAGCAATCTGCTAGCATTGGGATCCTTAGAAAATGCACAAACTGCTGAGAGCTTGGACTCAACATTCAAATCCTAGCATTCCAATATTGACTGCTGACGGTACGGACTCAGCAATCAATCTCTAGCAACCGTCTGTCCCACTTACTGCTACTTGCTGAATATTATAACGTAGCATTCTGACGAAATGCTGAGAGCTTGGACTCAACATTCACTCTCTAGCAAATGTCTGATCCACTTGTTATAATATTATACTCCTTAGAATTTGCTGAGAGCTGGGACTCAGCATTCCACTTGTTGCATATTACAGTGTAGTATCACACTACTTAGGATCTGCTGAGAGCTTGGACTCAGCATCCAACCTTAGCAACCATATCTCAGCAACAAAAAATTCAGCATCTCAAAAACGTACGATAGGATACGTTTCTCTCCTTGAGAAGATGGAGAAAATTCAAGAAATCCAGAAAGAATGAGAGTTGGAACTCATTCATCCCCATCCTTTTCTAACTCCATGAGGCCTAACTTCAGACATAATTCTTTAAATCTGGCCTCAGCACGCGGCTTGGTGAAAATATCAGCAAGCTGATCTTCTGTGCATATGTATTGAACATCAATATCATTCTTCTCTTGATGATCCCTTATGGAATGATGTCTGATGTCAATATGCTTCGTCCTGGAATGATGAATAAGATTCTTTGTAATGCACCTAGCACTGTTGTTGTCGCAGTAGATTGGCACACATTCTGGAGCAATATCATAATCTTGAAGTTGCTGCCGAATCCACAAAATTTGCACACAACAACTTGCGGCTGCTGCATATTCTGCTTCGGTTGTAGACGTCGCCACAGATTGCTATTTCTTGCTAAACCAACTTATTAGCTTGTGTCCAAGGAATTGGCAGGTGCCACTCGTGCTCTTTCGATCAATCTTGCACCCTCCAAAGTCTTAGTCTGAATAACTACTGAGTGCTAGCCCATCAGACCTTGAATACCAAATTTCTAGACCTTTGGTGCACTTGAGGTATCGGATTATCCTCTTAGCAGTATCCAAATGCGACTTCTTGGGATTTGCTTGATATCTCGCGCAAACTCTTACGACATAGGAAATATATGGTCTTCTAGCAGTGAGATAAGCAAGGATCTGATAATACATCTGTAAAGAGTAGGATTCACAGGTTCTCCTCCTTCATCAAGAGAAATCTGGCAGCTCGTGCTTATGGGAATCCTCAAGCTCTTCGTCTTCTCTGGACTATACTTAGCAATGAGATCTCTCGTATACTTCCTCTGATGTATAAAGATCCCTTCACTCGATTGCTGAACTTGTAGTCCCAAAAAATAAGACATCTTCCCCATCATACTCATCTGGAAGTTACTTTGCATTAGCTTTGAGAACTTCTCACATAACACTGGATTCTTAGAGCTAAAGATAATGTCATCGACATATATCTGCACAAGTAAAATGCTTCCTTCATCCTTAATGCGAAAGAGAGTCTGATCAATCTTCCCTTTCTTAAAACCATTGTCCAGCAGGAACTTAGACAAGGTTCCATACCATGCCCTTGGTGCCTGCTTCAAACCATACAAGGCTTTCCTGAGCCTATATACTTGGTTTCCTTGTTCGAAGCCCGATGGTTGCTCAACATAAACCTCTTATTTTGAGCTCACCATTAAGAAAGACACTTTTCACGTCCATCTGCAGGACTGAAAACTCATTATGGGCAACATATGCGAGAAACAATCTTATTGCTTCCAATCGAGCTACCGGAGCAAACGTTTCATCATAATCAATTCCTTCGCATTACCTGTATCCTTTGGCTACTAGACGTGCTTTGTTTTGGTTGACTGTACCTGATTCATCCTTCTTGTTCTTGAAAACCCACTTTGTTCCAATAACACTTTGATGCTCGGGTCTGTCTACTAGATCCCAAACATGATTGCGTGTGAATTCAGCTAGATCCTCCTGTATAGCATTCACCCAATCTTCGTAGGCTCCTCATGCGATATATAACATTCTAGCATCGCATTACCTTGTCGCGCCCTGATTGGATCATTGACGTCATCATTGACAGTATCGAAAGGGTGATCTCGTAGCCATCTCGGTCTTGGATTGCTGGTTGCTAGGGTTGCATTGCTAGCATTGCCTGCTGGATTGTTCTCTGCTAGAACATTCTACTCAGCAATCACCTGATGTTCAACATTTGGTACCTCAACATTTGGCATCTCAGCAACATGATTCTCAGCATTCTGAACTTCAGCAGCTGGAATCTCAGCATTTTCCTTGGCGATCTCCTCATCAACGCCCAATCTTCCTTCAGCAACTCGCCCTTGATCTGGGATTTCTTCATCATCTTCTTTGAGCGATCCCAGAATCTCCAAATTATCATTGAGATAAATTTGGTTGGTGGCCTCAGCATGATCATTAGCATCATCGGCCGATTCAGCAGTTTGGTCACCTGCTGAATGCACCTGAGTTGGATTACAATCACTCATCGACTTAGTCAGATCAATCTGCAAATTTTCGAAAGAATTCAAGATAGATTGACCATGGACATCATTAGCCTTATGATTATTATCCATTTTCTCTCTTAAAATCCTGCGCACTAGAGTAGACTCATAAAAAATAACATTGCATGCTATTCCCACAACTTGAGTCATCTTGTTTAACATTCTATAACCCTTGTGAGAAGGATGTCCATATCCAAGGAACACACCTTCATCAGACTTAGGCAAAAAAGTGTTAAGTTTTGACTTCCCATTGTTATGAATATAACATGTCGAACCGAAAGCATGAAGATGAGTCAGAGATGGCTTACGACCATTGTACACTTCATAAAGAGTTTTGTTGAATCTGCCATTGATTGCACTCCTATTCTGAGTGTAGCAGGCAGTCATGACTGCTTCGCCCCAATACTTTCCACTCAGACCAGAGTCGGCTAGCATCGACCGCACTGCTTCATTCAATGTCCTATTCCTTCTCTCTGCTAGACCATTCTGTTGGGGAGTCCTAGTAGTGGATTTCTCATGCCCAATTCCAACTTCGGTGCAAAAATCCATAAAAATGCCATTGCAGAATTCAGTCCCGTTGCCTGATCTGATTCTTTTAACGGTGACCTCTTTGCTATTCTGCTCCTTGAGGATCAGCTCTCGAAGGATGAGCTTTACTTCATCCTTGGTCCTTAGCAGTCTGACCCACGTGTACCTGGAAAAGTCATCAACAAGCACAAGAGTATAAACCTTTTTACTTACAGTGGCTAGAGTGACTGGGCCAAATAAATCCATGTGCAACAGCTCAAGGATTCTTTCAGAAGTGGCCTTCTCCGGGTTTGACTTGAAGGATGCCTTTGTCTGCTTCCCTTGCTGGCAAGCTTAGCAGACACCTTCCTTTCTGAAGGTTGCCTCAGGCAATCCTACAACAAGATTGTGCTTGGCTAGGTAGTTAATTGTTTTAAAGTTCAGATGAGTTAACCTCTTGTGCCATAGTCAATTTGTCTCTTCCTTGTTGAATGCTACGAAGCATGAATGCTGTTGGCCGCTTTGCCAATCAACAGTGTATAAGCCACCTTTGCGGATGCCTCTGAGCTTCACTTCACCTGTAGCACTGTCAACAATTTCACACCCAGTGTTAATGAAGTAGACATTGTACCCATTTTCACATAGTTGGCTGATGCTCAGTAGATTGTGCTTGTGGTTGGAGACGAGAGCAACGTTGATAATTCTCATTACATCTTGCTCGATGCATCCTCATCCAATCACTCGTCCTTTGCTATTGTCACCGAACATGACTGTGCGGCCATAAATTCGTTGAAGTTATGAGAATAACTCTTCTCGCCCCGTCATGTGGCCTGAGCAGCCACTATCTAGGATCCATTCATTTGACATTCCTGATGTCTTCGCTCTTGGATCCTGTTCCTACAAAAATCAACAATTTTGTTTATGGTCCTGCAGGATTAGCGTGGATCATGGTCCCTTTTGGAACCCACATCTTGGTGATATTCAAGATTTTCTTCTTGATATCATTCTTAGCAACTTTCTCGACCTTCGTTGGATGAACAAACTTCGCATAATTAGAACGAGGTGGAGTAGTGTGCTTAGCCTTCATAGTCCTTTGAAAAGGAAAACGTTTGGACTCAGGCCTCACATAGGTGTTCCTCTATGTGGTGTGTATTTAGGATACTGTGGTCTTACAACATGGTATGCAACCTGCTTGCCTCTAGTGAAGGTAGGATATGCTATCCTAGCATTGAATGCACAATGCTCAGCATGCTTGCTATGCCAATCTTTCTGCTTAGCAGTTGACAACTCAGCAATTTTCTTGCCTTTCTCAACATTGACTTTTCCAGCAGAAACGAATAAAATCTTTTTCTGCTTAGAAAATTCAGCATTTCTACTCAAGCCTTCCTTAGAGGATTTTCCTACGGCTTCAACACAACCAAGACCCAATCCTGATTTATCAGAATGTTTTCTTTGTTGGCTAACAATGGCACTTAGAACTGCCTTGCTGGATGTGTAAGCATAAATGCAATCCTCCTTAGGTTTATTTTTCAAAGCTAGATTCTCTTTTTCAATAATTTGAAAATTTTCAGCAAGCTTGGAGTAATCAGCTTTGAGTTTCAAAAGTTCCTCACTATCAGACCTTAGTCTTTCGACTTCCTCGGTCAAAGATGTAACTTTTAGTTTCAGTGAGGTATTCTCTCCCACAATAGCATTTTTTATCTCGTACATTTTTGAAAACTCTATTGAAAGCTTAGTGAGATAATCATCCTCGGAATCTAAAGAAGAATCCTCCGATTGATGCATGATTGTTGAACTAGGAATGCTAATAGAATGTACCTCCTGAGCATCGACTGCTAGAGCCGACTCAGCATTCTGCTCAGCTTCAGCATCCTGATCATCAATGATATCCGCCATCAAGATCAGCATGGCCTCCTCATCATCCTCTTTTGATGAATAATATTCCTCATCATTGTCAGGAATATCTGGCACTTCTGTCCTGGTCAGCAGCGCTCGGGTGACTGCTTTGACAACTCTTCTCTAAAATCTTTGCTTGAGGCGCTCTCTTTCCTCCTTTCTCACCTTTGGACACTCATGCTTTAGATGATCTGACGAATTGCATTCGAAGCACATCCTAGGCTTCCTTTCTGCTGATCGGGAGGAGGATGTGAGCTTTTGAAGCTTTCGCATCTGCTCTTCGAGCTCACTGATTTTGAGATCTACATGCTGTGAGCTTGAGGTTGAGGCAACCTCCTAAGTTGATGAAGCTGGTGCAGATCTCTCATTGTTGTGGAAGGGTTTCCTTGGCTTCCACCTTCCAGCATCTTTCTTAACATAGAAGGCCAAGTCTTCCGGGGGTACAACATTTGATGACGAAGTTTGAGCAACAACTGCTTCGTTCTTTTTCGATTGCTGTATTATAAACTCATGAGCTTTAAGTTGAGCAAATACCTCAGATGTAGACATTTTGCTGAGTTCTTTCTCGCTCAGACTCGTCATCTTCACAAATCAATCACTCCTTGGAAAGAGTTTGGGGATGATCTTGTTGTTCATTTCTCCATTGTCGTATGTCTTTTCCAAGTTCCGGAGCTCTCCAACTATGGTATTGAATCTTTCCTCCATCGCTTGAATGGATTCACCTGCAAGCATATAGAAAGACTCATATTTATCAACAACTACCTGAAGTTTGTTTTGTTTCATTTGCTCGGTCTCCTGGGAAGATACGCACACGTAGTCCCACATCTCCTTAGTTGTATTAAAGTCTAGAGCCTTGTCTGCCATCAACGGAGGCAAACAATCAAGTATAAGCTTCTTTGCTAGATATTCTAGCTAAGCTCTTTTCTTATTTTCGATCGTCCATTCATCGAACGTCTTCTCGACCATTGGAGGTGGTCTCGGTTGCCCCTCAGCAACTGGACCGACGAAGATGTTAGGCTTCATGATCTTTATGGGCACTTTAGAGAGAACGTCCACCATCTCCGGATGTATACTTTGGAGCTGGATGGTGGCCATCTTCTTCCATGAGTTGAACTTCTCCTTGTTATACTTTGGAAGAGTATGGTTCATCTTGGCAAGGTGTGTGTTCCTGAGCTAAACAACAAAAACAGTGCAAGAAAAATGTAGATCTGGTCAAAAGCGACTCAAAAGCAGTAAGTCTTACGACCTCCTGCTCTGATACCACTTGTTGGTCCCTGATTAGAGTCGTGATAAGTAGCCGAAAACTACTTAGCAAATGCAGCGGAATGTTAAAGTTATCTTGCACTTAGTTTTCTTTTCCAAATGTTTAGCTCGAGGTAGGTGTTAAGATTGTTTCAGAGATATACTCTAGCAACTTGAGGTTGCTAGGTTTTAAAATAACAAGTAGAAACAATAAAACAGTAACAAGAACACAAGGTTTATAGTGGTTCGATCCTTAAAGATCTACATCCACTCCTCAGTCGAACACTGAGAATTCACTAAAAAGATATGTTCAAGTACAAGGAATAGCCTATCTCCTGTAGCAGGTGGTGAGCTTTCGAGCCATCCACTGCAAAGCTATCCTTCGTTACTTGGATCTTTCAGTCGGCAGCTGCGGCTAAGTCAAGGGCGCACTTTCGTAAAACTTGCCTTACTGCAATGGAAGCTTTATAGTTCCTTCTAAACTTTCCTGGGGGTTTCGGCAACAGCCCATCTTAGTCAATCTCTTTTCAGAGATGTGACTGCTGGATGCTTCCTAGGATGGAAGTTATCCCAATGATTAGATTCTTGAGCAAAGTCAGGGAATCTCTTCAATGTAGTGTCAAATATTCAATGAGGGGGACACTATGGTTGTTGAGAGCTTTGAATTCTTCTCTTTAAGGAGCTCTCAATTGACTCTCTCTTTTTGCTTTTGTTTGCTTGTAAAAGGTATCTCTTGCGATTTGCAGTTGTGTGTTGTAGTAGAGCAGTAGTAGTCGTAAGGGGTGCTCTCTCTTGTTTGGACTTCTCTTTTAAATCTGGAGATTCAAACTTTGAATCTCCAGACCCGTTAGACACAACGGTCCTCCTTGTCCAAAAGAGCTTCTACTTTTTCCGTCCTTTTTGGCGTAGTACAGTGCTTTTCGACCTACTTTGGGAAAGCTTTCGTCCTTGGTTGTACCTTTTGTCAGAAAGGTAGTATTAATAGTTGCTGCTGGATATTTTCTTGCTTAGCATTCTATCGGAGAATGCTGGGAACGATCTGCTAAGTATTTCGACTTTTGATTGCTGAGCTCTTCTAGGAATCTGCTTTGTTTCCAATTGCTGTCTCCTCAGCAATTGTGTATTCAACACTTGGGTCAATTCCTTATTACTATTACGTCTAGCAATCTTTTGAGTGAATAGTGAATGCTGACTCCTTCAGCATTCTGCTATCTCTTTTCTTCCGATTGCTGAGTAAATACTCCTAGCAATCATTTCTTCAGCATATGACTACTAACACCTTAGCAGTCATTCTTCTAGCACTTGTCTGCTATCTCCTTAGCAATCATCCTATCTGCCGACTTCTCTAGAAATCTACTTGACTGCTGAGAACGTTCCTAGCATCCAGAATCTCCGAAGTCTTCATATCAACTGCTGAATCCTTCAGCAGTCTTTCACAAGCACTTCTAATCTATTACGGCTCGAAATATTTCCTAAACAGGACTTTACACAGAGTTGCTAGACTATCTCAATTTCAGCAATGATCGACCAAACTAACTAAGGCTTTGATTCAACAAAACCTTTACAATTTGATCATAAAGGGAGATTTACAATATAAATCAAGGAATATTTTCCTAACATGAATCATTTCTTCTAGATGACAAACTTCTCTGCTGAGTACGGTGGAAGCTTTGTAATATTCATTTTGATTGTATAACCGGCTCACTAGTCAAGAGAAAAAGTGAAAGGAAATGGATCCGGTCCTTAGTGAATCAAAGCAGTTCAGTTTGTGAAGATTGACCTGTTCTGATACCACTTGATGTTCACGAGATTAGAGTTGGTTCACAGTAGAAATAAGTTTAATCGAACTTGCACTTCACAAACTGGTAGTTGCTCATCAGGTGTTTATGAAAACTTATTACTTAACGAGTTTAAGGTTAATTTCAGTTTCAAGTATACTTCAACGCTTAGAATGTGCTAAGTTTTAAAATCCTTGCAAGAAAGTAAATAAAGTATTAGAATGCAAAAGGATTTGTAGAGGTTAGGACAATAAATTCCTATGTCCTCTCTTCAGACTATAAGTCTGGGAATCACTAAACTTCAGTTACAAAGGGACTCCCGATCTATCGCTAGCTGATAAATGTCAATGTCTACCAGTCCACTAGCTGACTCGTCCAGGTCTCTGCTTCCTTCTACTTCTCAAAACGTGGAGTGTGGGCACACCATACAGTTTCATTTCTGGAACTTGTGAGCTTTATAGTTCTTCCCGGAATTGTCGAACTTACAGCTAGATGCCCGTGATGGTTACAATTTGGAGATAGGTAGCAACTGTTGTGTTCTTACTTAAAAGTAATAACACCAAGAAAGTAACTCGAGCTGGAGAGCTACGAGTCTCATGTCCAAAGATGGCACATGGTTAGCTTTAAAAAAAGCCTCAAAGTTTGAAAGCTTGAGTTGAAACTTGCAGAGTTTTTGTAACTTTGGTTGAAAGTCTTCAGTTGTGGTTAAAGCTTGTAACCTCTTCTTTGGGAACACTTCGTCTATTTATAGATGAAGTTGGGCGAGGTTTGAAATTTGTAGCCAGTTAGAGATAGTTTGGATGCTGTCAATCTAGTGCCTTTCTTCTCTGCGAATAACAAAGTGCTTTTCCTGAAGTTCTGCACTTGCTCCGTCTTTTTCTGACAATAGTTGTTGACTTGTAGCTTTGTGTCAGAACGGCTCTGTGATCACTGTAATTTCTACAGATTGATTATAGAAATAGTGGCAAATAAATTTGTAAACCCTAAGGTTATCGATCCAGGGGAATGAAACATCGAAAAAATCCTAAATACTAAATCAGACGTTCTTAAAATACTGGTTA
>JAPKLW010000123.1:505252-533588 GCA_026898455.1 Plectranthus barbatus | reverse complement strand
CCCAGGCTGCTCAGGCGGAGCAAGCTGCAAGACTGGCAGAGTTGAACCATAGGCAGATTGTGGTTCCGCAAAGATCCATCTTGGATCGATTTCTTCCACAGCAAGCAGAGGCCGGATTCAGAGTTGAACAAAACCCTGATTTTGAATTCCTCAAACAATGAATTTTAGAACCATAGCTAGTGCATAGGATAATTTCCCCATACAATTCCCCTGGATCGATAACCTTAGGGTTTACAAATTTATTTGCCACTGTTATTATAATTAATCTGTTAGAAATAGCAGTGATCATGAGACAAGAGGATACCATTGTTCATACATGTACGATTATTAACAGATAGGAGAAATAAACCGTTGTATACTCATTGTAATAAATGCTTTCAGCATACAAAACCCATCAGTTATCTAGGGAAATGGAATCTAAGGCATCAGCAAATTCAATAGCATCACCAGTCCTCTCAGCGGTTTCAACACCAGCTGAGGAAACTGATAGTGAGGAGTTTTTAGTTAGAGATCTGGTTGGAACAATGATCGATGCTAAAATCGCATACAATTATAGCAAAGAGGCATATAAATTTATAATCCAAGTGTCATAAACCCACAGAGAATGTATAACCAATCTATTCTATTTACTAGCCATGGTCTTCAAATCTAGTTTTTTTGAGTACTTGAAAATAGGTTTTTGGTTTGGAAATTTAAAGATGACAAAATTGAAATTTAAAGGGGATTTGAAAACAATAATTAAATATACAGTTTCCAGGGTAGATAATTAAACTATCAACATGCAAAATCCATCAACTCAACAATGAGATAAAATTAGATTCAAATGGATTAAACTCCTTGTTTGGCAATTTAAAACCCTAGATTACTAATGTGTGACTCTCTTCCTTCGGTCTGAACAACACAACATTAATCAATATCGATAATTATCTAATTTAATCCTGCCATCAATTCTTCATTTTGAGACATAAATAGATTATATTTAATTTTCTCTTCCTATTACCAATTTTCACCTTTCAGTCCTTCAATTGATAACTACAAACCTAGATTAATTTTATCTCTCGATCCTTCATTAATTCTATATTCAATTGAATTAAAACGAGAAATTAAACCATGCTATCGAGTTGAATCATTTAAATATGCATCAAGATGATTATCAAAACCCTAGAACCTGCTATTGTTTCTAGCCACTAAACATGGATAGAAATAAAACAAACATATTATTAAAATTCATAAATTTACTTGCAAAAAATGGGAACCTTGAAAAACTCCAATGCTAGAAATTATCTAAGTCTAAAACTAACTCCTTAATTTTCAAACTACAAGTTGTATTTATAGAGGAGAATTTGTGACTCAATTAGATATTGGGTTTTGAATAGAAGATATTCCAAATCTGGTCAAATTTTCCTTCTCGAGTCGCCGTGTCGATCAACACACTACGTGTCGATGGACGTGGAGTCCTCATATCGGTCTTCTTCTCGGCTTCAATTTCGATCGTTACTTCTGGTCGACATCGACCCTCTATGTCAATTGACATGCTTCTCGTCAATCGACATAGAGGGTTTTGCTTAGGTTTTCGGCTTGTCTTCCATCTCTGTGAACATCCCATGTGTCGATTAAAACAACAGCTTCGTCATTCTGGCTCTTTTCACCACTTAGACATGTTTTAGCCTCAAAACCTGCAAAATCTCACCATCACAAGCATAATATCCTCTATAACACGCTCATGCACGAAAATAACTAATAACTTAACCTAAATTAACTAAAACGATGGACAAAAACATGGATTAGTGAGCGTAAATGCGAGCTTATCAAACAACTGGTTCAAGATCAAAATTTTTGGAGCCCAATTGTTCATCAACGTTATCGATCTCATGAAACTCTTCACCCAGTTCTTTCATGGTCCTACGCACTAAAGTAGCTTCATAAAAAATAACATTACATGTTATTTCCACAAGTCTGGTGGTCTTGATTACTCTATATCCCTTTTGAGAGGGTTTACATAGCCAAGGAAAACACCCTCATCAGCTTTGGGAGAAAAAGTATTTAATTTCGACTTCTCATTATTGTGAATATAACATGGTGAACCAAAAGCACAAAGATAAGCTAAAGAAGGCTTACGACTATGATATGCTTTGTATAAAGTTTTGTGCAGACGACTGTTGAGTCTGCTTCTATTCTGTGTATAGCAGACTGTGATGATAGCTTCTCCCCAATAACACTCACTTAAACTAGTTTCTGCCAGCATAGTCCTTAGCCTCCTTGAGAGTGTGGTTCCTTCTTTCCGCGAGCCCATTTTGTTGTGGAGTCCTTGGGGATGACCCCTCGTGTCCTAGCCCAACTTCAGCGTAGAAATCCATCAAACAACCATTGTAGAACTCGGTTTTGTTGTCAAATCTGATCCTCTTTATTGTGACTCCTCTGTTATTTTGGACAAGCATCACCAACTCAGGTAGTATGAGCTTTAATTTGTCCTTGGTCTTGAGAAGCTTCACCCATGTGTATCTCGAGTGATCATCTACGATTGCTAGAGAATATCTTTTTCCTCCAATTATAGGTGGAGTCACTGATCCGAAGAGATCCATGTGCAGCAACTCTAGTATCCGCTATGTGCTTACACTGACTGGCTTGTTCTTGAATGAGGCTTTGGTCTGCTTCCCAAGTTAGCATGCCCTGCAGATGCCTTCCTTTTTGAAGATTCCCTTTGGCAGACCTGTTACTAGCTCATGTTTAACCAAATGATTGATAGTCTTAAAATTCAGATGGTTTAGCCTTTTATGCTACAACCAGTTTGTCTCACTTGAGCTGGTTTCCACAAAGCAGGAGCTTGACTGTCCACTCTGCCAGTCTACCATGTAGAGTCCTCCTTTTCCTTATGTCTCTGAGCTTGACTTCTCCTGAAGTTAAATCTCAAATTTGACATTCGGACTCAAAAAGGGAAACAACATAACCATTTTCAGTAAGCTGGCTGATGCTTAGTAGTTATGTTTCGGATTGGTGACAAGGGAAATGTTCTTGACAATGATTCCATTATGTTCAACGCATCATTTCCCAATTACTCTACTTTTAGAGTTGTCACCAAACATGATCGTTGGTCCTTTGACCATTATGAGATTTTTAAGGAGATTTATTTATGCGGTCATGTGCGGAGAGCATCCACTGTCTAATATCCACACGATTTTTTGTACTCAAAGTTGGTTTGTGGATACATGTTCCTACAAAATATAAATTATATCTTAGGTCCCTAATTAGTTACGGGTCCTACGGGATTAGTACGTTAGATCCACACTCTGGGAATCCAAACTTGAGTTACTCTCATGGCTGGTAGCTTTCAAAGCTTTTTCCTGCTACCTTTCTCTTCCTTCTCATATAATGCATGATATTTGCTTGAGAAATTGTGAGAGTGTGTGCAGTATTTTTGGAAGTGTGTTTCCTTATAGGACCTCAAAAAACTAGTTCCGCATGTGTGTAGAAACCATGTGATTGTTGATCACTATGGTTAGCCTTCTTAGCCTTTGAAAAAGAAGTTTTATGTGGCTCAGGCCTGAAGTTGTTGGTTATTTGATTATGAGAGTAACCAGGTTGGTTGTTTGACTTTTGCCAGTCTGAAGCTGGTTTTTTTGTCAAACTGATTGTTGAAACTAGCTTCCTTGCAGTAGGAACACACTGCTTCACCAATTTCTTGGGCTGAACTAGCATTTTCTCAATTCATGATTTGAGCCAGTTAGGGAATATACTGTTTACCAGTTATTTCCATAGAACCTAACTAGCCAATTTAGGGTTGCTATCACTCCAGTATTTTGTCTTTCTACTAAGAACTGGGAAATTTTTTGCTACCCCTTCGCCCTTCAATATTAAACTGATCACAAGTATTTTATTTTATAAAACTGATTTTCTTTCTGCCTGTGTCAGTACCTGAAGAAGATGCAAAATTACTCAAATCGTTTTCATTAAAACCTAGACCCGTTTTATCTTTGGGGTCTCTTTGAATACAGAGCACTTCTTCAAGTTCTCTTGAGCTTTTTGCGAAGGAACATTTACAAGGTTCCTGCTCATGGTTTTCTATTTCAAGAAATCTCCATCTTAAAATTTTTAAAAACATTTAGAAGATTGGAGTGTTCTTCCTTTAGTTTGGTCAGTTCCTTGTTGATAGACCGAAACTTTTCAAGCTCATTGGTCGAAATTGAGATTTTCACTCTCAGCGAGGAGTTTTCACTAGCTAAAGCATTTTTAGGCTCATAGAATTTTGAAAATTCTCTAGATAAAAACTCGAGGGAAACATCTTTTGAATCGGAGCAATACAATTCAGAATCCCTGGTAGAGAGTTGGTTACCTCATCACCAGTAGCGGTTAAACCCATTTCTGATTCTACATCATCGTCATTTCCTTCCTCGATGGTGGCAAAGAATACCAACTGAGCTTCTTCATCCGACTCTTTATCTGAAGTGGTGTATCTATCATCATTATCGGGTATGTCGAGCACCTCTGTTCTTAACAACATCATCTTTGCAACAGCCTTTGAAGCTCTTCGCTCAAAGATCTTTTTTAGCCTTTCTCTCTCCACTTTGTCCACACATGGACAATCAAACTTGATGTGGTTTGGAGAGCCGTATTCAAAGCAGGATCGAGGTGATCTTTTCACGAATCTCTTGTCCTTTGATTAAGGAGCATTAGTCTTGACCTTTGCTTTCTCCAAGAGCTTGGCCAGCTTCTTCATCTGCTCTTCAAGCTCTTCTATAGAGCTCTCTCCTTCCATCTGTTGGGATTATATACTGAAAGCATATATGATTAAGTGTTTTGTACACTGGTCTTCATATATGTGTTGCTACAATAATGCTTGCTGTCTGATGAAACAAACATACAACGAACCATAATATCCTTTTATCTCGCCTATAGGGATGACCATATGGTGTGTAGGAGATCACATATGATCATATGAGTCGTTTGACCTAACGAGATATAAACAGTATCACAGCTGAGACAGTCCCTGGATAGGCTGTCGGTCTAAGCTGCGGCACATCGGTTCATAAGTGGGCTTATCCTAGCTACTTGATGTGTCGGTACATAGTTATGTATTGATGGGATCAACAGTGGGATGTGCCATTCACATTGACATACGAATGAGCCAGATCCCTAACATACATCCTATGATCTTAAACCTAACTGAAGGATAAGGGGCACACACAGATTGACCATACTTTGATTTACCAAGGTGGCGAGTCTTACATGAACTCTTATACCCGTATTTTGCGTGTTGGCAATTTGTGTGTGGCCTGCTTAGGCTGGTCGTTTAGGTAAGCATATCCGTTTCAGGATGGTGACATTCCCTGAGGAGCTCACAAGGTTCATTATGCTAAACCCTGCAGGTTGAATTATTTAATCAGGCATAAGTGAAAAGGAGTGAGTGGTATTACTCAGGAAATAAGAGATTAATTAATTATGGCTGATTGTCATAAGCCAAATTAATTAATGAATGTCTAAAACCTTAAATATGTGGATCATGTTAGTTTGGTGCAACCCGTTCCTAATAACGTGGTAAAAAAGGGGCGAGTCAGCATTGTTACCGTGGTGAAGGTTAAAATAATGTTTTATTAATTAATTATGTTCTGGGTTGAACAAGGAAGGATTAATTAATAAAGATGACCCACTTTATTATTTGCATCTGGTCCCTGGTCTGGCCCATGAACTGCTCAAAGCCCATTAGGGTTAGGGTTTCTCAAAACCCTAACACTATATATAGGCCTTCTCTCTATCAGATCAGTAGAGGTTTTTCAGTATATTGAAAATAGAGAGAGAACGGCGGCGGCTATCCAGAGGGAGAAACTGATCGATTTCTCAAGATCTCGGATCCAACTTGGTAGATAATCCTCACCAGATTTCCAAGGAGCAAGGGAACATATCAGAAGATTAGATCTGTAGGAACAACTTTCAACACCATTGTTCAGATTCATATCCAGATCTATTTCATCGTTGTTGGCTCCGATCTAGACCTGTAGATAAAACGGTGAAATCAGGTATTTCTGAATTCCATCCTCTGCAATTAATTTTGTAGGAGCATGCATAGGATTGCATGATTTATTTAATTGAAATTTATTCCTGATATCCTGAGAACGATCCTTGGCAAGAATTTAATAATGGCAACTCGTGTTGTCCATCGTAGACTCAAACCCTACACCATCTGGTAGGAGGTTGATGAGGAGGGCATTTTTTTCACCAGATTTTACTAACCGGCTAGTATGTCAATTTGAAATGGCATCTTTGGCCTCCACTTTGTATCCTTCTTCACGAAGTATGCAATGTCTTCGTGATGGTGGGTTGGTGAGCTAGCCACTTAAACGACTTCATTCTTGTTCACCATTTAGATGTCCCAATCGTGAGCTTGGAGTTGAGCAAACAACTCATTTGTAGAGATCTTAGAAAGATCCTTCTCCTTCAGACTAGTTGTCTTCATGAACCAGTCCTCTTTAGGCATTTTGGATAGAATTTTGGCGTTGAGATCCACTGTTGAGTATACTTTGTCCAGTGCCTTGAGCTCTCTCACGATCGTGTTGAATCATACCTCCAAAGATTTGACGTCTTCCCCAGGAAGCATCTGGAAAGATTCATATTTGTCGACGCAGACCTGGTGCTTGCTCCGCTTCATTTGCCTTGTCTTTTGACACAAGCCACCAAGGTAGTCCCAGACTTCTTTGGTGTGGTCCAACTGCATAATTTCATCGAGAAGTGTCTCTGGTAGAGCTGATAGAATCAACTCATGAGCAATGGATTCCAATTGGGGGCATCATTTGTAGTATGGGCACACCATTCAGCCTCCTCCTCTGGAGTTGAGATCTTTATAATTCCTCCCGAACTATCGAACTGTTTGGCTAGACGCCCGTAAGAATCATTGCTGGAGATCTGCAATGACTGTTGTGTTCTTTCTAGGAGAGAAAGAACACCAAATAACTCGAGCTGAGAAGCTACAAGTCTTGTGTTCACTAAAATGACACACAGGTTCTCTATTGCACTCCCTAAATAGGGTTCTCAAGGCTTAGAGATATCCTTGATGATAGAGACGGCCAGGTTTTCACCTGAGCAGAGTTTCAGTACTTTTTCTTCGTTTCTATATTTTTTTATTACTTTGAGTACTTCGTATATTTATAGACGTAGTGCGAACAATTCAAATTCCATTAACTTGTTATCTTTGTCTCTTTGTGCGAGTAGGAACTGACTTTGTAAACTGAAGGTGATCCAGGCTGGTGTCGTCCGTCAGTTTCTTTGAGTCATCAGCTCCAGGCTGGTAGATGGTCTCTCCTTACTCTTCACGATACAAACTGGGGCTTTGTATTTTCACCCAGTTTGTCTCGATTAGCTTTGTCACTTTTGTTACAACTCGATATATCCTAACAAGATCTTACAAGTTTGTGAATTAACTTAATCTAGAGACACTCTTAACTTGGTGATTTTTATACAAACTTTTGACACATTAAAATAACAATTAAGTAAGAATACTTCCTAACACTTTTTTTTCAGGTTAATTTATCTAAATATGGTATCTTAACATCTTAACTTCAAAGAGCAATATGCGTAAATTGAACTAGAAATAAGAGAGTTATAAATATTGAAAAATCTAATTTTTTTTCCGAATTAGATAAGTGCAAAGTAAATAGGTATATAATATCTATTTTATAAAAAATTAATTAAATTGTCAAATAAGAGAGTGCCTTTTTAAATAACAATAATCTTGCTATTGAATCAACATATCGTACAATGGAAACTCATGGATAACGGATACTTTAACAACATGCAACAAATAAAATAAAATGACGAGTCAATTATACAGGAAACAATTATAAACCTGAGATTATATGAATTATGTGAAAAAAGAAAAAAATAAATTTAAATCATAAATATTATCTTCTATCTTAACTAACCACATTAGAAATACAAATTATAGGGAAGGTCTTGGGTTAGACATGCCTAAACGATTTAGGCGAGTTTTATCCATTAACCCAAACTCAAACCCATATAATATACCCTAATTGGGATTAATAAACCTTAATTGGGATGAGTCAACCCATTTGGGTAGGATAAAACCCGTCTAAACCGTTTAGGCCTGCCTAACGTAAGTTTTTGCCCAAAATATAAATTAATAATATGAAAAATCGAGAGGCTCAATTAATTTAAAATTTTAGAAACTGAAAAATCTAATTGAGTTAAATGATTACAGAATAGATAATTTGTTTTACTTAGAATAATCAAGGAGTAAAAGTAAAATTAAAATGTTAGCCATAAATTAATAAAATTCACAATTAAAAAGTGAGATTGCTATTATTACAAAAATTACAAATGGAAGACAAGAAAATACAATTATTTATAAAGTTTGGGCAAAATAATATGGAAGCAAGAGTAGATAGAGGCATAGCGGTGGAGAAAATTGTGGATATGATGGAGGCTGTGGTTAAGAGTGTGTCTTATCCCTATTCTAAGAATCACACACTCTTCCAAATTTATAAACCTCATACAATATTTATTTATGGCCCATTTCAGTTGTTTCTTCTCTCAACCAACTAACTGATCATCACGGTGCTGCTGGTGGCGGCCCTCCATACTCATCATGGCAAGTTTGGTGGTGGTGCAGCACAAGCAGCCGTCCTCCGTCGTCCTTTCATCTTCTCTCTCTGACTTCAATGGCGCCAGGATTACTTCCTCGGTTCAGGTGCACCCACAATTCAAAATGCATGCAGAGACTACTACTACTTAGTGTGCACAAAATAAGTAGATTAGATTGCACTTTATGGATATGTTTTACTCATTAATTATAGTTCCAAGCTCCTCTCTCATTTGGGATTCTTAGTGAGAGAGTGCATACTTATAATCTACTAAAATCTTGTCCTTGAGTTCCATGATATTGTAGCCATCCCAGCTTTTTCAGCAAGAGATGTTGATTGTTGAGTGATCAATTGGTCATTGGTTTAATGTTTGAACACTTTCCTTCCCATCTAAATGGTGTAGTGACTCGATTTAAGGGGAAAAAAAAAAAAGAAGCTGCAAATTTTGTTGAGTATGCAAGAACTAGTTATTGGGTAGATTATTTTATGAGGTGTGGAGTTGATTAATATTTTTGGTGCAGTTTAAGAAGAGAGTATGGCAGCCAAAGGGAGCATTACGTGTTAGTGCATCGAGTGCCAAGAAGATACTGATAATGGGAGGAACTCGATTCATCGGCCTATTTTTGTCTAGACTCCTTGTGAAAGAGGGCCATCAGGTTCACTCTTATTGTTTTGCATCACCATTCTGTGTTTTTTTTTTTCTTTTTTTGAATTACCTTAAAGGACTCGAAAAATGCTATGTGCAGGTCACACTTTTCACTAGAGGAAAAGCTCCCATTGCTCAGCAATTGCCTGGCGAATCTGATTCAGATTTTTCTGATTTTTCCTCCAAGGTATGATACATTCCTCCTGTCTTGTTGCTTACCCCTCATATATATATATATATGTATGTATACATTAATGGTGTGATGGAGGTCTCTTCAATTTGGTTTTTTTTTTGTTCAAGTAGATCTTGCACTTAAAGGGGGACAGGCAAGACTTTGATTTTGTGAAGAGCAGCCTCTCTGCAGAAGGATATGATGTTGTGTATGATATCAATGGTGTGTTTTCTTGATGCAGTTGCTACTATCTCCTACACATCGTATTTCCTTATACTTTCTCTGATGCCACAAACTCCCCTACATTTTTATGGTTGTTTGCATTTATCAGGGCGTGAGGCTGTTGAAGTTGAGCCTATTCTTGATGCTTTACCAAATCTAGAACAGTAAGTCCTTTGCCCGGCCTGTTCGATCCGAAGATGAGCACAATTTAATGTGATAAATAACTAGCCTTTCCTACTTCAAGAACCAGTTTTGAGGCAACTCATTTACACAAGTTAAAAGCTCATGAATCATGATCACTTGTTCTATTAGCCCTTGTCTTCTTGTTATCGTCATAACTCCTCTCGAGTAGACAAGATCCCTTCTTATGTCCGAATGATTGGTAGTATGTTAGTTCTGCTGTTTTTTTCCAGGTACATTTACTGCTCTTCAGCCGGAGTTTACCTCAAAACTGATTATCCACCACACTATGAGGTCAGAGTCTTTTTTTTTAGACATTTTTGTTTGAATCTCTTAATGTTTATCAAATGAATGAGCAGTTTGAGGTCTTAGCAGCAGATATAGGTCTTTAAACTGGTTGGTTTGGTTCATTTATTGAAAGGTTGATGCTGTTGATCCGAAGAGCAGACACAAGGGTAAGCTTGAGACGGAGAGCTTGTTGGCATCACGCAATGTGAACTGGACGTCTCTGAGGCCAGTCTACATCTACGGTCCACTTAACTACAACCCCGTTGAGGAGTGGTTCTTCCACCGTCTGAAAGCCGGCCGCCCCATCCCCATCCCCAACTCCGGCATACAGATCACACAGCTTGGCCATGTCAAGGTTGTTTTTGCAGTTCAAATTATGCTACTGAAACTGAACCTTTCCATTCTCATCAAACTGAAGCTCTGTGCAGGATCTTGCCACGGCCTTCATTGCTGTGCTCGGTAACCCGAAAGCGAGCCAGGAGATCTTCAACATATCTGGAGAGAAATATGTCACCTTTGATGGTCTAGCAAGAGCATGTGCTAAGGTAACACTCGAGTAAATATATCTCCTAGCTAGCTCCATATATAGCTTATTATTAACAAAAATCAGATGAGTTAACAGGCTGGTGGCTTCCCTGAACCCGAGATCATTCATTACAACCCGAAAGAGTTCGATTTTGGCAAGAAGAAACCATTTCCTTTCCGTGACCAGGTATATACATATGTTGTTTGAATTGTAGAGAGATAATAAGGCTGCAACATATATGTATATGCTGAGATAATATAATGTTACTTTGGATGCAGCATTTCTTTGCATCAGTTGATAAAGCCAAGAGTGTGCTGGGGTGGAAACCAGAGTTTGATCTGGTGGAAGGCCTTACAGACTCTTACAACCTAGATTTTGGCCGGGGGACATTCCGGAAAGAGGCCGATTTCTCGACCGACGACATTATTCTGGGCAAGACTCTTGTTCTCCAGAGCTAGAACCACCCCCATTGCTCCTCTTCTGTTCTCTTGTTACTATATTGTTCTTGCATCTTTTGTTTAGGTTTCTTTCAATTTTTTTGTTATGCCTCATGCTTTTCATAGAATAACAATAATGCTTTTCCTTTCTACATTGTTAGTAGCAACAATCAAATTAGAGTGAAATTTATTTTGCAGTTGTTTGTTTACAAACTAATGTAAAATTGTGGCTTTATACCTACATTAAACTTATTTATTATTCTTATTTTTGTTGGGTCATCTAAGACCATTCACATCGGTGACTCGTGGATTGAGTCATGCTTAAAAACTAAAAAAAAAAAGTTGATATTAAAATTACTAAAATATTGGAGAAATGTGATAAGACTTGTGATTTAGGGTTGTCTTCCACTTTTTGACGCCCTCCCATTTTTTCCAATTTTTAATACACATGGCAGCTATATTGAGTGTTACTTTTTATTTACATATTTTAATTCATTATCAAAAAAAAATATTCATATTTATATTTTATATGCAATTTATTATTCATTCACTTCTAATTTAATTTTATTTGTTGTTTGTATTTTTTTAATTTCTATTTCATTTTGTTTTTATGATACTAATGTTTATTTTTCAAGTAAATTTTGACGTATAATAATTTATTATTATAATTATGAATTTTAATTTTTTACATCTTATTAAAACATAGAGAATTTAAAATTTTAATTATAAGTTTAAGTTGGATTGAGTTGGGTCATTTAAGTAAAAAAAAGTTGTAGATTATATAGTAGATGAAAAAGAAATAAATATTTTAATAAATGGTTAAGTCAATTGATATGTGTGAAATGATCAATTTATCGATGCGTTTGAGTTCTTGTTTGTGCTTATTTCACACACATATCATAGGTTTTTGGTTGTTTTTGTCGTGTTGATGTTGTGTAGGGAAGCAAATGAGCATAATTCACCAAGTTTTGATGAAATTTCGACTCATATCTTGCATAAGCTAAGGAGATCTCGACCCGGATGAAGCAGAGGAGCAGCAGGGTGAAAATAGAGCCAAATCCTGGCCCAAACCCGTTCGGGTTCGGCCAAGATTTACCTCTGTAAGGCAGATCTCGAAAGAACCCTACAGAGCTCGACCGGGATCTACCCTTCAGCGGTAAATCTCGGTCGAGCTGATTTGGTCTCGGGCGAGATCCTGCGAGTGCTTTTGGCAGTTTTTTGAGTTTTGAAGGATCCTAGGCGAGATGGATCGGTGTCGGGCGAGATTTGGATATGTTCACTTAATATAAAAGATGGAGAAATGCATTTGACAAGGACTTTTGGCAAAATTTAGACGGTTACTCACTTGAATTTCACTTCCCACTCTCTCCAAACTTCAATTAACGTGGATCTAAGGCCAATCCAATCCAAGGGGAGATATGAATATCGCATAGACCAAGACCAAATCCACAACATTTAGGGGAAATTTCTTACTTATTTTTACTTTGTATGAATTTTTGTAATTTTTCTTATCAACTAAACCAAATTGAAGGTATGTGTAGCTAAATTCCATTGGATATTGGTTGAATGAAACTTTGGATCGTTTGATTTGAATTGGATGCATGTTTACCTTCACCTAATTGATTGCGCATACTAGAGCCTTCTACTCACCTAGTGTAGGCATTAGCCAACTATGTGTGTGTTAGGCTCCAAAATTGAAGCCAACACGTGGTTCTAGGAGCCGTGAATAGTATGATAGCATATAGGTATTGAACTAATCCCTGTGCGGTGATAGCTTATAGGTCAATAATCTACGATTCATTTTGAGTGAGGTTAGACGCAATAACGTAACTGTTTGAGTGTCTAGTGTCATCAACTCCTAATTCACCAACGCAAAGGGGATTAGGAAGTATAAGGTAGATTGATCATCGTTAGGTGAATTAAATGATTGTTTGCATCATTCTATTTTATCTTGTTGATTTATTGTAGATTTCAAACCAATATCCTATCTTACACCATTTGTGGAACTATATTGCCTTGTGCTTGTTCTTCTATTTGTGATTGAGTGGGAAGGTGATTGTTGAGTAATGATGATGATTGTTGTGATAATTCATGTTTTGGTTATTGCTTTCTTAGTTAGATAGATAGATTCATTTCATTGCCTAGAATAATTACAAAAACTCAACGATGAATCAAGCTTAGATACAAAAGCAACGCATCATTAACTAGTATTCTAGCGGGCGAACTGAAAAGAAACTGGATTTGATATGTTATTCTTGTACCGTGTTAGTTGAATAATTAGCACGCGATCAAGTTTTAATGCCGTTGCCGGGGACTTTATTGTGAAGGTTGCTAGATATTGGTGAAAGTGTGTTGCTTGTAGTCCAAGTGTTTGTTAGATTGTCGATTTGGTATTTTTGAATTGTGCGAGGTGTTGTATGATTAAAAGCTCAAAGATTGGAAGAGCAAAGGAGTAGAAGAGAGCTTGAAGGAATTGAAGTGGAGATGGAGAACAATTCAAGAACGACCTCGGAGATGTTGGATGAGTTGGAAAGACAAGTGAAGGAGATGAAAGCACGTCTCTATGAAGGCAAAGACCGCGAAGAACACTCCGAAGTGTATTTGAGAAGATGTCGGAAGGCGATTACCAATGGCTGGAAGATGGAAGAGAGTACTAAACGGTGAAGTCCGTGAAAAAATCTAGTGAGAATGACTTGTGGAGAAGCAAATTAGATCTAATGCAAGAAAAAATTAATTTGTTGATGAGGACAAGTCAAAAGAGTAAGGCGGTGAATGAAAGAAGGATTGAGAAGAATGATAGGATACTTGAGGAGACTCCGATGCAAGTATCGACCATTGCCAAGAAAACGTGTGAAACAAATCAAGAGGAGGAAGCTTCAAAGGATACGGAAATAATCTCGAAGATGAGTTGCAATGTGATTAATGAAGGCATGGGAGATAAGAATGCAATCATTGTGATGAAATTCGAGGAAAGAATGAGTGATGTTGAACAGAAAAAGGCAATGGAAGATACGAAGGTGAAGAGGATATATGAGGTCAAGGAAGAAGGTGTAAAGGAGTTGCAGGAGGAAGAACCACTAAAGAAAGGTGAAGATCCACTTGAAGGAGATGAGGCAAATGAAGAACCAAGGAGGAGATGCTAGTCATTGAAAATGAGAAAAATAGTGATATCGAGATACCTTCCCATGAGGAAATGAAAAAAATCCCAGCTTTGGTACAACTTTTGAAGAGAAGAACGCGAAGAAAACTATGTCGGGAGGTCCATGTGGAGAGATGGTGTTACCTTTCCTTCTCGGTTGATAGGCAAGTTTGAAAACAAGGTGGTGCCAAAGAAGAAGGTGGATGAGGTTTGTGAGTTGTTTGAGAAAGGAGTTAGATTGAACAGATTGAGTAGTTTTGATAGGGTACTTGAAGAGTCTTAAGTGATTGAGACATGTTTAGATGGTATGTGGATAGCTTGCTTGTCTCAATCCACATACCATCTAAACATGTCTCAATCACTTAAGACTTTTCAAGTACCCTATCAAAACTACTCAATCTGTTCAATCTAACTTCTTTCTCAAACAACTAACAAACCTCATTCACCTTCTTCTTTGGCACCACCTTGTTTTCAAACTTGCCTATCAATCGAGAAGGAAAGGTAACACCATCTCTCCACATGGACCTCTCAACTAGCCCCCACAGACGGCGCCAATTGTTGATGTACGGGAAATAGCTCGATTGAATACTGGAAAATATGTGGAGTTCGTAGAGAAGGTACTGTCCTTTATTTCATTCACCTGACTACTATTTATACATATGTTGCATGATTGCTACAATAAATGCCAATAATGAGCTCAGAAACGAGCAGTTACAATGATTGAATTTAAAGCATTTAAAGCCACGCTCCGGCGGTTACAGAATACCAAGGGCCTCGTCTGGAGCGACCGTCGAACTTCTAGGACGATCCATCGAACAAACACCCGTCGAACTGCGAGGCATCTCATCGAATGTGGACTCGTCGAGAATGGCTCAACAGTCATATCTTTTCGATTGTGAGAGGCGAGATTGAGAGTGAGAAATCTAGAACTTGCATCCATTTTCTATCTATTAGTATGAGCTTTTAACAAGAAAATGATATTAGACCATCGATTCCTAGTCCTACCTTGCACATCGGGGGTATAAGGTGTTATCTTTGATCGTTATTTGCCTTTCATACCGTTGTTCTTTGTGATTGAGCTTAATGGATGAATTTCTTTGAGATATAATTAGGAATAAGTTTGAGGGATGTGTGTTTGAGAGTGAATACAGATGTTGTGAGTATGGGAATGGGAATTGGTTGTTTGGTAAATTTGAATCCCATTTATTGAGGCAAATAAAGAAAAGAAATTGAAGAGTTGAAAAGAAATGGTGCAAGTCATGAAAAATGAGCACCAACGAAAAAAATGAGAAAAAATTGATGAAATGAAAGGAAAAGAAAACGAAAGAAAAGAAAACATGCAAGACCAAGGTGAAAAAAGAAAAACGAACAAAAAAGAAAGTGAGTTGAATAAGCATTGGGAGTGGTTTTGTTGAGAAAAAACTTGGGGGTTTGGGAATTTGAGGAGTTTAGTTACTTCGGCCTAAAACAACCTACCTTTAGTCAACCACATTATAACCAAATCAAAGACCTTCTTGATTCTAGAATCTAGCTCGTTGTAGTATAGTGGTGAGATAGGATGCAAGCCTATGAAAATTGAACTTGATATCTCGTGCTTGAGTGAACGGTCTCTAAACACGCGAGGTAGTGAATTTCATTGCTTTTATCTATCTTGTTGAGAGGTTTGAGTCTCTTGCATTATCCATTGCACAAATTTAGGCGACAATCTCATTTGATTGAGGAATGCTATGATTAATTGATGAGCTATGAGGTATTGCACTAGGTAGGATGATTTCTTTACTTTGTTTTGATTGAGGACAATCAAAGGTTCAAGTTTGGGGGATTATGAAATATGTGTGAAATGACCAATTTATTGATGTGTTTGAGTGCTTGTTTGTGTTTATTTCACCCACATATCATAGGTTTTTGGTTGTTTTTGTCGTGTTTTTGTGTTTTGTCGTGTTGATGTTGTGTAGGGAAGCAAATGAGCATAATTCACCAAGTTTTGATGAAATTTCGACCCATATCTTGCATAAGCTAAGTAGATCTCGACTCGTATGAAGCAGAGGAGCAGCAGGGTGAAAATAGAGCCAAATCCCGACCCAGACCCGTTTAGGTACGACCGAGATTTGCCTCTGTAAGGCACATCTCAACTGAACCCTGCAGAGCTCGGTCAGGATCTGCCCTTCAAAGGAAAATCTCGGTCGAGCTGATTCGGTCTCGGGCAAGATCCTGCGAGTGCTTTTGGCGATTTTTGAGTTTTGAAGGATCCCGGGTGAGATGGATCGGTCCCGAGCGAGATTTGGGTCTGTTCACTTAATATAAAAGGTGGAGAATTGCATTTGGCAAGGACTTTTGCCGATTTCACTTCCCACTCTCTCCAAACCTCAATTATTGTGCATCTAAGGCCAATCCAATCGAAGGGGAGATATGAAGATGAAGGCATAGATCAAGAACAAATCTATAACATTTGGGGGAAATCTCTTACCTATTTTTACTTTGTACTGGATTTGCTTAATTTTTCTTATCAACTGAACCAAATTGAAGGTATGTGTAGCTAAATTCCATTGGATATTGGTTGAATGAAACTTTGGATCATTTGATTTGAATTGGCACCTAAATGATTGCACACAGTAGAGCCTTTATCGTAATCACCTAGTGTAGGCATTAACCAGCTATGTGTGTGTTAGGTTCTGAAATTGCAGCCAATACGCAAATCTAGGAGCCGTGAATAGTGTGATAGCATATAGTTAGTTAATCAATTCATGTGCGGTGATAACCTATAGGTCAATAATCTGCGATCCATTTGGATTGAGGTTAGATGCAATAACGTAACTGTTTGAGTGTCTAGTGTCATCAACTCCTATCACCGGTGGAAAGGGGATTAGGAAGTCTAGGGTAAATTGACAATCGTTAGGTAAATTAAATGATTTTTTGCATCATTTTATTTTATCTTGTTGATTCATTGTGGATTTCAAACCAATATCCTATCTTACACCATTTGTGGAACTAGATTGCCTTGTGCTTGTTATTTTATTTGTGATTGAGTGGGGAGGTGATTGTTGAGTAATGATGATGATTGTTGTGATAATTCATGTTTTGGTTATTGCTTTCTTAGTTAGATAGATAGATTCATTTCATTGCCTAGGATAATTACAAAAACTCAAAGACGAATCAAGCTTAGATACAAAAGCAATGCATCATTAACTAGTATTCTAACGGGCGAACTGAGAAGAAATCGGATTTGATATGTTATTCTTGTACCGTGTTAGTTGAATAATTAGCACGCGATCATCAATCACTATTGAGAAAATTGGTCTAGACGCCTTATCCAATCCGAAATTGTAGAATTGACTACGTTAGACATTCTTTTTACTGTTTGGCGTCTAGGATACTAGTAGGCCTAGACATTCTATTTTATATTATTTTTTAGAAAACAATTAAAATTTATATAAATTCACAAAAGTTTAACTAACCGAAAATCATTATTTCCGATGGGCTAGCATCGAAATCAAATGACTTAGATTGGAGTCAAAATATTTAGCCAAAAAAAATATTGCCGAATCGACACAGGCCGTATAATCCGCAATATGATAGTACTAACCCGTATCTTAATGGATTAGTGTGATTCACATTCGTAGTAAAATTTACCTAAACCTTGCATAGACTAGTACATAGAGGTGTAATTGAACTGAGTCGTACTACGTAGTTGTTGGTCCTAAAATCAGAGTGCAAATAGGTGCAGGAAAGGTTTATATATGCAGCGGAAGCAAAAGTAAATACACTTGCACTTGTTCAGATAAACAGAGGTAACTCTGTTTAGTGTGTAAAAAGACTTAAGCTTAGGTCCACTGTTGTTAGGCCAGTTTCACAGAATATACACTTCAATACTTGGACAAGTATTGGAAGTTTCAAAAGTTAATTTGCGAAACTAAACTAGACAAAAATATAAATAAAGCAGTAAAGAACACACAATATTTATAGTGGTTCAGATCTAAATATCCTACATCCACTCCTCAGACCCAATGTCCGGATAATTCACTAAGTAAGTGCAAGCCTCCTTACGATCTATACACAACCTATCAGCTCCTCCGTCCTTCGGTCAGCTGTGGCACTCACCTAGGAACTCCTTGTAGGCTCAGTCTTCAGGTTGAAGTGAGGACGACACCCCGCAACCTTCTTCCTGGTGGTTGGATATTTTCTATTCTTTCCAGAACTCAGTTTGTTGGCATATGCCCGTGAGATCCAGTATCCCAGAGTAGGAAACTGATTGCTATGAATATATCTTGTAAAGATATATTCACCAAAGAAAAGTTTCAGCCTCGTGCTAGGAGAAGATAGCATGAAGTAATAACTTGAGTCAGGGACTCAAGTCTCGTGTTAAGAAATACAGAAACTCAGAGAGTTTTAGCAGAGAGATGTCTTAGCAGAGTGCTCTTCTTAGAGTGAGAATTATTCAAATTTGTGTCAAAGTTCGTAAAAAATTCATAACCGTTTAAGGTCAATGTGTAGTCCTATTTATAGAGGACTTTCTCTGGAATTTTGAATTTATGCCCGTTAGACATGTAAATCTAGTCGTTAGACTCATGGAAGATGTTGTCTAATCGTAGCCCATGTCGTAGGTCTGCTTCTTCTCTCCTCTGCTATATCAGTGTACTATACACTAACTTTGTGTCAGACTCTTAGGAATCTAAGTTTTGGATAACCTCGTATTGACTTTCACTTGGGTATGAATATGCCGAAGTCTGACCGAGCTTCGATGTCTTTTGGATAGCTCGTGTTTTAAATGTAAAGGCCTTATACTGACTTCCCAAGATCCAATAGCTAGCACTCATACTGACTTAACATAGTCAATATGGTTGACCCTCATACTGACTGCCCACAGTCAGTATGGAAAATGCCCTCATACGGACTTCTCCTGGTCGGTATGGAAAATCCTCATACTGACTTCTTCTTGTCAGTACAGGAAAACCCTCATATTGATTTCTCCTGGTCAGCATGGTAAACCCTATACTGAGTCCCCAAACTCAATTTTTGTCTAGGTTGTACTTGGTGTAAAACAAAGTTTCAAGGTGTGCAGTTCTTCTGTTTTCGAGCATCTCCTATGCGCGGTCTTCAGCCTAAGTTCTATTACAACTCGATTGATTCTATACAAGGATTACAGTGTTTAGAAATCTAGAAACTGAAAAACTGACTAAGATGAGTTTTACAATCTTTGACCCACAAAAACTCAAAAAGTATGGAAGGATTTCTCTAAGAAAAATCCTAACAATGTCCCCCCTTTTGGTGTGGTCAAAGCCATCTTTAACCTTAGCTGACGAGGTGTGGATAACTTTAGAGTTTTTACAAATTTGACAAATAGTCACATTAACTAAGAAAAGTTCCCCCTCAAAGTAAGCGTTCTACTTAAGATCTTCCCCTTATAGATTTGGAGAGATATTGCTCGATTGATTTTCAAGTCAGTTTAGAGCAATTTTAATCTTAAGTAGAAGAGAGTTAGAAGCCTGTTGATTACATTGGAGAGTGTAATTTCAGCGTATGAATAATGAAGACCTTTGTTGGACAAAAAGAGATTTTCATCAACAAGTCAGTTTATCCTTTAATATTTTCGTTACAAGCACAGGGATAAACTTACAAAAAAAACCTATTATAGAACAATTACAAGTCTATATTACGCTGCTTCCAGGTTTCATGTTCTTCAAACTGGCTACTTCTGAGTTTCGAACTGAAATCCTCATCCAAGAAAAACAACTGAAAAGGGTGACCAGCATTTCACCGTCCTTGGACTTTCGTCTTCCGGAAATTCTCGGACTAAGAAGTCGTTGATCCGTTGAGATGTGCTCTATGTGACAAGGAAAATTTGTCTTTCCTCTTTCATCTCAACGTCGCCTTAGGGAAGCAGGTTTGATATGCTGACCTGCATTCCACTTCCCTCATGCTGGCTTCAGCAGTTCTGCCTCGGAGGTGACTCTCTCTTTTTCACCTCTGGGCCTCATCTTCTTCACCTTCCCTAGTCTTGATGTCTGCATTTGTAGACCATCTGAAGGGGAAGAATCTATGGGTGATTGTGCCCTGCAAGAATCTGCTGGCATGTCACTTTTGAGCAGGGAGCAAGGTATCTGAGAAAGAGCTTGGATCTTCTGATTTCTTCTGCTCCTTCCCAGGACGAAGACAACTGTTGTGCTCTGATTTCTGATGACTTCTGCACCTTCCATACTTCTTTTCCCCATCTTTGACCGCACCCAGAAAGAGTGGTGAAACTAAGTCTGGTGACTTGGGCTCCTTTTCCATAGTGCCAGATTGAAGGGTAATGGAAAATGAAACTGAAGTATAAACTCGGAAGGAAGGGTTGGACAGTGAAGAAAATAGAATGAACCCTATTTATAGCAGAGAAAATAATCATTTAAATTAAGTAAATGTACTGTATGGTCTTTTGGTTTCTTGATTTTTGGGGATGATTAGGATACGTTGCCTCGCGATATGCATTTTACGATTTGACTGGAGCATCATGGGAAGAGACGTTATCCACGTGGTAAATCCTGATTCATCAATGAAAGATATGCATTAATAGTGTTGTAACCGATGCGATTGCTTTTAGAATTCAAAATCCTGCCTTTCAAACTTTCGAACTGACTAAGAGTCGATTTATAAACTGAGAGTTGGAACTCTGTTTAAATTCGCATCCGTCCTTCAGAAATATTCTAAGTGTTAAAACCAAAGCTTGGTTTTCTTCAGCAAGTCAATGAGAAACTTAGTTGTAGTAAGTTTCGACTTTTTTGGGTGCCTCAGGTAACAATCTCTTATGCTTTTGTGTATTTGAAGAACTTCATACTGTGTTGCGTAGGCACCACTTGAAGGAAAATTCTTCAAAGATTGAATATGCATGAAGTCTTCATGTTGATTAATGCTCCAAGTCTATAAAACTAAGAGTTTGAACTTAGTTTTAATGAGCAGGCAATCTTTCTTTAAGTTCATGAGCAGAACTGAGAGCTCGGACTCAGTTTTATTCAGCATTTACTCCTCTTCAATATAGATCTCATCGATCTCCAATAGACCAAGTTTGGTGCAAAGCTATTTGAATCTGGTCTCTGGGAGTGGTTTGGTGAAGATGTCCGGTAGTGGATCTTTAGTTCGGATGTACTTTACGGACACATTCTTCTTCTCGACATGATCTTTGATGAAGTGATGCCTTATGTCGATGTGCTTGGTTCTGGAGTGATGAAATACGTTCTTTGTGATGCTCATTGCACTGCTATTATCACAGTAGATAGGCACATACCCAGTTTAGACATCATAGTCGAGCAATTGTTGCTTGATCCAAAGCACTTGAGCACAGCAGCTTGCAACTGCAACATATTCAGCTCTGGTTGTAGACGTGGCAACTGAGTGCTGCTTCTCGCTGAACCAACTTACAAGCTTGTGACCTAGGAACTGACAAGTTCCACTTGTGCTCTTCCTGTCAATTCTGCTTCCTCCAAAATCTGAATTTGAATAAGCATTTAGAGTAAGCTCATCAGTTTTGGGATACCAAATACCTAGTCACTCTGTCCCTTTCAGGTATTTGACTATTCTTCTGGCAGCCTCCATGTGCGACTTCAAAGGATTTGCTTGAAACATCGCACATACTCCAACTGAGTAGGAAATATTTGGTCTACTTGCAGTTAAGTATAGGAGTGACTCAATAATGCCTCTGTACATAGTTGGGTTGACTGCTTCGCCTTCTTCATCAAGATTAATTTAAGCGTTTGGGCTCATCGGAATCCTCAAGGGTTTTCTCTGGACAAAATTTGCTGATCAAGTCCTTGGTGTACTTCTTCTGGTTGATGAAGATTCCTCTTTTGGACCGAATGACTTGAAGACCCAAAAAGTAAGCCAGTTTACCCATCATGCTCATCTGGAAGTTGTTTTGCATAAGTTGTGCAAACCTTTTGCACATCTTCAGGTTTTTGCATCCGAATATAATATCATCAATGTAGATCTGCACTAGAAGGATGGATCCTGAATAGCGTTGTGTCGAATTTCCCATTTTGGAAACCATTCTTGAGGAGAAACTGAGACAACATCTCATACTAAGCTTTGGGCGCCTGCTTTAACCCATAGAGAGCCTTCCTCAGTTTGTAAACTTGATTTCCTTCTTCAAAGCCAGGGGCTGTTCCACATATACTTCTTCCTTGAGCTCCCCATTTAGAAAAGCACTCTTCACATCTATCTGGAAAACCATGAAGTTGTTGTGGGCAGCATAAGCAAGAAATAGTCGAATAGCTTCAAGTCTGGCCACTGGAGCAAAAGTCTCATCGAAGTCAATCCCTTCGTATTGAGCATACCCTTTTAATACTAGCCTTGCTTTATTCCTTACTATATTCCCTGTCTCGTCTCTCTTGTTCTTGAAGGTCCATTTGGTGCCAATAACTGACTGATGATTTGGTCGATCCACCAGATACCAAACTTCATTTCTTTTGAACTCAGCAAGCTCCTCTTGCATGACGTTGATCCAGTCAGTTGACTTCAGAGCATCTCCGATCTTCGTAGGTTCTTATTAATGAGAGATAAAACAAGTAATCAATGCTTTTTCTTGTCTCCTGTGAACTGGGTTGGCAACTTTATCGAGCACGACTTCCTCGGGATGGTTTCTCAACCGTTTTAGCTTCTGGAGTTGGGTTACTTCAACAAGTTGAGTGAATGCTCCAGGATACTCAGTACCGTCTGCTCCCGAAACTGGAACTTGAACTAGATCTTCATCACTTTGACTGGAGTCTCTATCTCCACTGATGATGTCCACAGACTGCGTTCCTTGGTCTTCTTGATGCTTGAGCTTCTTTAGAATGAGCATCTCCTTCTTCTGGTAGGTGATCGCTAATTATTTTATCAGCAACTTAGCTAAGCTAATAATATAGCGGTGAAATAAAATTATCGAATCCCAGAGGAGTGAAATAACGAAAACCTTATGTATTAAAACACAGTTTCTTGAAATACTGGTTAGGGAAAATCAAATTTTGGGTTTGGTAGATTTTTAAAATTAAAATAACTTGCAATTGAAATATAAATGAAAAAAAAGAAAGCTTTGCGAATTCAGATATGGGAAACACAGATTCCAGGGTGTTCTACCTATCAAGTATTACATGCAATGATAAATCCGTCAATTTCCAATTTAATTCCTATTCGTAGTGAAATATCAGAAAATTATTATGAATCTCTTGGTTAGAAAATTCACAAACTAGATTCACTAAATGCTTCTTATCTTTTCAGTCTTGAGAATGATTTAGTTAACTCCACAACCCTACAGATCTGTTCCTATAATCTATTTCCCTCTTTTCAGACATGAATTTAGTTTATATTATGAAAACTCTTTCCATTGAAAATTATTACATTTTAGTCTTTAATTCTCAACTGATTAACCCTAAGATGTGGCCAGCAACTCAAGATTACAGATAAGCATAGAATTCATAAACTACGATGGGAAAGGAAAATTGATTTAATTAATCAAACATGCATACTCGATATTTCGAAACCCTAGAATCTAAAAAAATGTTTAGTTACACATATTCGTAGTAAAAATCATCAAGGATAGATAAAACCTGAAATTCATAATCATAAACTGAATGTAGAAGTAGTCCCACAAATATCCGTCTTAAAAAATACAATCACAATTGCTGCTTGGAATCTCTAAACTTGAACTCTAAAATATGGCATGTTTCTAAAAATCGAATTTACATGGCTTTATATAGTGGTGATAGATGTATCATAAAGTATCTAAGATTAGATCTATCTAAATCTTCAAACAGGATCAAATCTTGGAAGTTACGGATTTGCATCGATCGACGCAGAACTCGCGTCGATCGACGTACTTGATAAGTTGGTGAAAATACGAACTTATTAGTAGGTCAGTTTGAGTAGGCAACTTTGTTCTAGTTTGACCTTCAAACTGAGCTTTGTTTTGATCTCCTGAATTTCCCCCTTGATTGATGCCCACATTCATCGTTAGTAACCAATAACCTCAACAGGGTCGATTGCATCATCGACCTCGTCCTCTGGAGTACTTGGGTGATCATTCACTGGTCTGGCTTGAGAAACTTTATGTGTATTTTCTTTATCAGAAATGAGTTTCTCACAGCCATTCTTGTCCTCATAATCACCAAGTTCCAGATCCTTTAAGGTCCTGCGCACTAAAATAGACTCATAAAAAACAACAGAGCATGTTACTTCCACAAGTCCGGTGGTCTTGTTGAGTACTCTGTATCCCTTGTATGAAGGATGTCCATACCCAAGGAACACGCCTTCATCCGCTTTGGGACTAAAAGTATTCAACTTAGACTTTCCATTGTTATGGATGGAACATGGAGAACCGAAAGCACGAAGATGAGTTATAGAAGTCTTACGACCATTGAAGACTTTGATAAGCTCGTATTTTACCTCACTTATCGTTTTGATTTCTTTATTATTTTATGCATTTACATTCTTTTTTAGTTAATAATCGAGCATGAACTGTTTATAGGGGATATTACACTTGTTGTGCTCAGTTTTGTAGGTAATTGAGGCTAAAAGTGAGCAAAAGGTGAAAAGAGCCGAGTTACACAGAGTTGCTGCTTCGATTGACACACGGGAATCCGACCAAGTTGGAAGACGTGCCAAAATCCTGAAGCATGACCTCTGTGTTGATTGACATGGTGCATGTCGATCGACACAGAGGTCGGATGTCGATCAAAGAAGGCAGGAAGAAGAAGGCTCGACATAGAAGTTGGGAAGATGGATCGATAGGAAGGCATACCCGGATGTCGACTTGCATGTGTGTCGATCGACACAGAAGTCCAGAAAGGAAAAATTTATCTCAAATTGGGGATTTTCCATCTCAAGCCCATTACCTTTTGAAGATTCAATTTCCTCCCCTATAAATAAGACTTTATTAGCTCGAAAATTGGATCTCTTTATGTTCAATTCCTAGTTATTTTTACTTTAATTTTCAACACTTTAATTTTCCAGTACTCTTTATTTTCATTGTTACATTTGGATTCAAGTACTTCAAGGTTCCAATTTCTTTAATGAATCGAGTAAGTTCCTTTATGTTTCTTGCAATCTTTATTTTCAATATGTTAGGCTAGAAACCCTAACAGGTTCTAGGGTTTTCACCATCCTCTTTAGCATGTTTTAATTCAATTAATTCAAAACCCCAATTAATTGGTTCAAATTATATGATTTTCAATCCAAAATCTATTTTCAATTGAAGGATCGAGAGATGAAAATTAAATTAGGTTTATAGTTATTAGTTAGAAACCGAGAGGAGATCATTAATAATAGGAAAATATAATTTGATACAATTGTTTTATGTCTCAAAAGGAAGAATCAGTTGTAGGGTTTTTAATCAGTATCTTTATCGAGATTGACAAGTTTGTGTTCTTGAGACCGAGAGGTAAAATTCACTTTCTAGTAATCTAGGTTTTAATTGCCTAACCAAGGAATTGATTCCAAAATTTCATATTTCCCACCTAAGTGATTATTTTGGGTTTGAATTGATTGTTTATGCATGTTGAATTGGAATGGTTGATTTCCCTGGAATCTGTGATTTTATTATTGAATTTTATTCCCAAATTATTTTCTACATTGAAAAAAACAAAACCTTTTTCAAAATTGGATTTACTCAGACAACGAATAGATAAACTATGTCAGTAGATGAAATAATCTCGTCGCACTATCCTTGTGGGTTCGACATTCCTTCGGGTTATAAATTTATTCGCATCGCTATATTATAATAAATCTATTTAATTTTAACAGCGATCAGACTTCGTACGGGGTTTTGTCATGGCGACTATTGATAGCGCTTCTATTCTGAGTATAGCATGCCGTCATCAAGGCTTCTCCCCAGTAGCCTTCTCTTAAGTCATCTTCAACAAGCATAGTTCTGACTAGGGCTGGCAATTTCTGACACGACACGAACACGCATGATAAAAGCAAGCACGAACACAACACAAACCTGTTAAGCTAAAAAACGAACACGACACAAACCTGTTAAGCTCAAACATGATAATGACACAACACGAAAATGACCCGACACGATAAAAATTAACCTTACTAAAATTGCCAGCTTTACACTTGGGACTAAAAAATATAACACAACACGATAACACGACACGAACACGCATGATAATAATGAGCATAAACACGACACGGACCTGTTAAGCTCAAACTTGAACATGACACGAACCCGATAAGCTCAAACACGATAATGACACGACACAATAAGACACTACACGATAACGACCCAACATGCACAAATTGCCAGCCCTAGTTCTGACTACCTCCTTGAGTGTTCTATTTCTCCGTTCGGCAAGACCATTCTGTAGGGGCGTTCTTGGAGCTGACTTCTCATGAGCAATGCCAGCATCAGCACAGAAATTCATCAGAGGACCGTTGCAAAATCAGTCCCGTTGTCAGATCTGATTCTCTTCACGGTGACTCCCTTGTTGTTTTGCACTTGAAGAATGAGCTCTGGAAGTTTAATCTTCACTTCGTCCTTGCTCTTCAATAGCCTTACCCATGTGTATCTCTAGTAGTCATCTACCACAACGATAGTGAATCTTTTTCCTCCAATGGTAGGCGGCTTGACTGATCTGAAAAGATCCATATGAAGTAGTTTGAGGATCCTGTTTGTGCTTGCTGTGATGGTTTGATTCTTGAATGAAGCTCTCGTTTGCTTTCCCATCTTGCACGCTCTGCAGACACCTTCTTCATTCTTGAAATTGACTTGTGGTAGGCCTTCCACAAGCTTGTGTTTGGCTAGGTGTCTGATCGATTGGAAATTTTGGTGGCTAAGTCTCTTATGCAATAGCCAGTTGACTCATTCTTGGGATCAGCTTGTTGCGACAAGGCACGTGTCAGGCTTCCCGCTCTCCCAATCCACAAAGTAGAGACTTCCTTTCTTTACACCATTCAGCACAGTCTCTTTGGAGTCTTTGTCGTTGATCGAACAATCTTCTTCAGCAAAAGTCACCTCATATCCAGATTGGATAAGCTGACTAACACTCAGCAAGTTGTAGTTGAGGTTGATGACTAAGGATACTGTATGAATTTGCCGGTGAACCGAATCACCAAATCCAAATAAAGCGGATCATTTCATGGATGTTGAGAGCAATAAACATATGATAATCCGAGAATGCTCCTATGAATTTAATGTCATGGTTATACGAGTTTACCTTAACTCCGTCGTCTTAGATCCGATCTTTCGCATTTGAAATCCAATCTCGATTCAACCACGTGATTTGATTAACACTGCAGAAACAGAAATTAGAACCAGATCTAATTTCAAGAATTAATCAAAATAAAAGAAAATGGAAGAATAATCTATTCTCCAGATTAGGCCTTCAGATCTGTATCCCAATGCTGGTCAATCTTGCTAGTGGTGAGAATTCCACAGGACTGTGAATGTGTAGGCCAGAGTCGAAAAATTCGACTCCCAAACACACCAGAAGCCGCCGCCCTTATCTCTATCTCCCTAGGGTTTAGAATTGATTTGAATGTTCTAAGGTGGCTAGGGTTTCAGAGAGAGATCTATCTATTTATAGACCTAGGGTTTAACCTTAATGGGCTGCTGGGCCTCTTTTCAGCATATATAATGAGAGTGTCAAAGTTTTTGTAAGTACAACATTGAGATGTTTGAACATCGCTATGTTAGACTTAAACAGTACTCTGACACTACGATGTTTATCTTACCCTTCCTGCAAGCGGTTACAACAACCTCCTAAGTTTTAGGGATTGTTTGTAACCCTAGATTTCCACGATTTTTCAGTTCCAATAAATCTGGGAACGTGTATATAGTTATTACTAACCTTATATTATTTTATATTGTTGTTTATTTTGTGTTGGGAAAATTATCTAAGTTTCCCTTCCCCAGCTGATAGCTTAGATCCTTGATTTGGTGTTTAAGTGTTTTGGTGGATCAAATCCTAAGTCCAACCAGCGTCAGTGTTGTCTCTAGATAGCTCTAGTTCTCAAAATGTAAAGTCCTGTTTAGGTCTTTTGAGTTGTAAGTCGTAGCTGATCAAGACTCATGCTGGCTACTGTTCACCAACATGAGATGTGCTTACCAGTTGAGAGAAGTCTCACCAGCAAAAGCGACTGACAAAGACTCATGCTGACACTGTTCATCAGCATGGAGTAGAGCTATTGAC
>JAPKLW010000123.1:480301-502019 GCA_026898455.1 Plectranthus barbatus | reverse complement strand
CTTTCTCTGCAGTCGTACCAGCATCTCCGATGACTTCACCTACAGCTTCGTTAGCTACTTCTCCGGCCACGAAGCCCTCCACAACAGATACGTGTGAAGTATATGATTCAAGTAACAATTGTATCATGTTTGGAAGTAGGTCCAGTGATAACTGTTATCAAGCCGGTCAAGAGGGAAAATGCTTTCTCTCCAAACCAGACGAGGCTGAAGTTTGGCATAAAAAAATGGGACATGCAAATATTCGAAGTATCTAGAAGTTACTCAAACATGATGCCGTTAAAGGAGTGTCACCACTGAAGTTCAACACTGGTAAAATTTGTGATTCCTTCTTAAAAGGTAAGCAGACCCATGCTTCACATCCTATTGTGAAAACCATTAACACAAATTCATGTTTTGAATTACTGCATATGGATCTCATGGGTCCTATTGAGGTCGAAAGTATTGGTAGAAAAAAGTATGTTCTTGTTATTGCTGACGATTTCTCACGATTTACTTGGGTTGAATTTCTAAGAGAGAAATTCGAAATCTTCGAAGCATTCAGGAAGGTGTAAAGGAGAGTTAGAAAACTTTATCATGCCGATGTTGTACGAATTAGAACTGATCATGGAAAGGAGTTTGAAAATGAAAGTTTTTCTAATTTCTGTGAAAGAAAAGGAATCTCCCATGAGTTCTCTGCTCCTAAAACACCCCAACAAAATGGGGTAGCCGAACGAAAGAACAGAACTTTACATGAGATGGTGAGAGTAATGTTACACTCTAAACATCTCTCGAAGAGATTATGGGCAGAAGCTATAAGTACTGCATGTTATCTTGTTAATAGAGTTTATCTAAGACCAGGAACTAAAATGACACCATAAGAAATCCTTAATGGAAAAAAACCAAACCTCAAACATCTGCATGTTTTTGGTTGTGTCTGCTATGTCTTAAATGATAGAGAATATCTGACCAAGTTTGATTCTAGATGCAGTAAGGCATTGTTCTTGGGCTACTCCAGTAATAGCAGAGCGTACAGGGTGTACAATTTGAATTCTAACACTGTCCAAGAATCTGTGAATGTTGTTTTTGATGATGCAGATGATCTTTTGAAAAAACAGGACAAAGGAAATGCCACGGATCTGGTTGAAAATGGACCTGAATTATCAGCTGAAGATGATCCTGTTGTTAGACTTCCTCAAAGTCCAACATCAGGTCCAACATCTGACTCGGATGAAGAATCTACTCTAGGGCATCAAATCACCAACATAGAAAGAAGAGAACCACCGCTGAGAATAAAAAGAATCATCCGACATCGCAAGTCATTGGGAATGTCACTGAAGGCATTCAAACAAGAAGAAAATCTCCCGTGAACTACAAGGAAATGGTAAGGCTGGTATGTTTAACATCCAAGTTTAACATCATGTATGTTGGTTGTTATCTCTCACTTACTGAACCTAAGACTGTTGCTGATGCTTTAAAAGATGAAAACTGGACTTTGTCCAAGCAAGAAGAACTAAACCAGTTTGTTGCAAATGATGTGTGGACTTTAGTACCTAGACCTGAAGGGAAGAATGTTATAGGTACAAAGTGGATTTTAAAAAATAAGAGTGATGAACATGGGAATGTTATTCGAAATAAGTCTAGACTTGTAGCTCAGGGCTACACACAGGTAGAAGGCATAGACTTTGAAGAAACATTTTCCCCTGTGGCGAGGTTAGAATCCATTAGACTTTTGATTGCAATTGCTTGTGCCTCGAATTTTTCTCTATTTCAGATGGATGTTAAATCAGCATTCCTTAATGGGGTACTAAATGAGGAAGCATATGTTGAACAACCAAAAGGTTTTGAAGATCCTCACAAACCACACCATGTCTATAAACTCAAGAAGGCTTTGTACGGGCTTAAACAAGCTCCTAGGGCTTGGTATGCTCGTCTAACTGAATTTCTTCTTTGTTTGAAATTCACTCGAGGTAACGCAGACAAAACACTCTTTGTTAAGCACATTGGTAATGATTTCATTATTGCTCAAATATATGTTGATGATATAGTCTTTGGTGCCACTGATGTTAAATTGGTTGATAAGTTTGTTACCAGCATGTCAGAGACATTCGAGATGAGCATGGTTGGAGAATTGAGTTACTTCCTTGGATTACAAATTAAGCAAACCCCCGAAGGAGTGTTTGTATCTCAAAACAAATATGCTAAGAACTTGGTGAAAAGGTTTGGATTGGAGTCAACAAAGCACATGAGGACACCGATGGGATCAAGCGAAAAATTGAGCAAAGATCCAAGTGGAGTAGGTGTTGAACCTAAACTATATCGAGGGATGATCGGTAGCCTCTTGTACCTCACGGCTAGCCGTCCAGATATTCTTTTCAGTGTGGGTGTGTGCGCTCGTTATCAATTAGATCCTAAGGAATCTCATCTCAAAGCCGTCAAAAGAATCTTTAGATATGTTGCTGGTACCTCTAACATGGGCTTGTTTTACTCTAAGTGTCTCAACTCTAACATCACAGGATTTAGTGATGCTGACTGGGCTGGAGATGTTGATGACCGCAAAAGTACCAGTGGAGGTTGTTTTATGTTTGGAAACAACCTAGTGTCTTGGTTTAGTAAAAAACAAAACTGTATTTCTTTGTCAATAGCAGAGGCCGAGTATATTGCAGCGGCTAGTTGCTGCACACAATTGATCTGGATGAATCAAATGCTGGAGGACTATGGTATGCACTCTGAAACTCTAACACTATTCTGTGATAATTCTAGTGCCATAGAAATTTCAAAAAATCCAGTTCAACATTCTCGTACTAAACATATAGATATCAGACACCACTTTATTCGTGATTTAGTTGAGAAGAATTTGGTTTCCTTAAAGTATATTTCGACCAAGGAACAACTCGCAGATATATTCACTAAAGCTCTTGATTTTGAAAGGTTTTCCTTTCTTAGAAAATCTCTTGGAATGTGTAATGTTCCTCTTTAAAGGATGCAATCTATTTGGCAGATGTACCTCTATGATGTTTCTAGTTTGTTTTCTTTCTGACCTTATTTATTTCCATGTTATAAAGTCGGAGACACAAGTGTGAGGTCTATTTGACTATAAAACATGGTGGTGTTTGTCTTGAATTCCTACTTGCCATGTAGTACTATGGACAGGATGTTGTTAGAACACTGTTCATGTGGAACTCTTGTGCAAGAAAAGCTTTCAAGCTAATCAACTAGTACTGGAGAACGGATGTGATTAGGCACACGATCTATGTGGAAGGTATGTTGATTTGTGGTCAGTTTCGACTTTAACATCATAGTGTTGTACATCTATCTACCTTATTTATTATCGCCAAAATTAATAATTAAGAATAAAATTATTTAAATTATTTATATCTGCAGAGTTGATCAATTTTCGAAATATTCTGGTAGGATTACTCATATATCTTTTCATTTCTTTTCGAATTTAAGTGGTTAAGATATTTATGAGTTTTCAAGATTATGTTTAACTAGGGTTTATTAGGTTGTTTGGTATTTTCCCTATTGTTTCACTCAAGTTGTTATTTTCTTAAGTATTTAATATCCCTTTCCCAAGCCGTTCCATCTCCATCTTTTCCTGAACCCACTAACCGAGGAAAAACTCTTGAGTTTCTCCTCTCTTTTCTTTCTCCCTGTCTTTTCTTTCTATAGGAAACACTCTCCCTTCTCTCTAAAATGGCGGACAAATCCCCCATCGACGACCTCCTGCTTCAAGCCCTCCAAAATCCTGAGAATCTACTCAAGCTCCAGGAGTCCATTAGCAAGATCATGGCTAATCGGACCAACCCAGATTCCTCTTCCTCCGTTCCTCTAGCCGAACCTCTGACCTCTCCTCCAAAAAATCCATCCGACACTCCTCCCGCACCGTTAAACCCTACTCTACCAAATCCCTCACCTGAAATCCCTTCTGAACCACTCACTTCCACGAAACCTTTGACTAGGTCCGAAACATTCATACCGGCTACCTCCGAACCTCAGATTTCAAACCCAGACACTTTCACACCTGCTAACCCTCCTGAATCTCAGCCCGAACCAGCTCTCCCTCAAACACAAAATCCACCATCACCGCCACCTTCTTGCCCTACTGAACCGTCCAAAGACCTCTCCACCCTACTCATTAACCCTGCTCCTGTTGCTTCAATCGTTCCGGGAGAAGAAGAAAATCCCATCAACCCCGACGACCCTGGAGATTTAAACTCCGTTGGAGAGACCCTCAAAGAATCTGGTGCCCCTCGCTTCCCTGAACGCCGATCTGGGTGAATTCTTGAGGAAACCATCAAGCGAGGACGAGTGAAGAAGACTGCAAAGCGAAAGAAGAAGGGAAAGAAAGCTGTGCTGAAACCTACTCCTCATGTTCCCGGCGAAGACTCTCCTGCTTTTGAGTCTGACATCAAGTCTGACAACCCTATGTCAGACTTCGACGAATCCGCTTCCGATGAAAATTACAAGATAGATCCTACTGATCTTGTTGCTGAATCCGAAGAAGAGTCCTCCCAACCTTCTGAGAAGAAAGAAAAAGCACCAAAAGTGACACAAAGACAAACCACCTCCTCTAAACCTCCTCAAACATCAACTTCCAGAAGACCTCGTCGTACCAACAAGAGAGATGTCTTGGAGACCGAGGCTGCAGAGGTGCTCCGAGAGCTGAAACGGCCTAGGCATGCTAAGTCCACTTCTGAACCCTCTAGTCTTTAGAGTATGAAAGGTACACCTGTTAGCCATGCTTATGATAGTGACTATGAGATTGATAAGGCTTATAATGATAGACTTTATCATTATGGTGTTAAGAATGTTCTAGGAGCTCTTAAGACTAGGGACTTTAAGATTGAGAGGAACGTGGATTCTGAATTGTTTTCCAAGTATGGTTTAGATGTATTTCTTAAGAGGCGAGGTTTGCTGAAAATAGTGTCAGACATTGAGGGATTTGAGTCTGAAATGATCTATGAATTCTATGCTAACATGATTAAGGAGGAAGTGTTTGATTCAGAGAAAGTGAAATTTGACAAGTCCTATGTGAGGAGGCATGTCGTTCAATTTAATGCTGTTGTGTTCAATGATTTGTTTGGGCTACCCTCTACTAATGTTAAGCCCAACAATGCTGCTGATGATAAAAGAATGATCACTGAGATCACGGGAGGTAGGATCACCAAATGGTCGTCCAAGCTCTCCTCCTCATCTCTGACATGGAAGTACGCAGCTCTCTATAAGATCGCAGTGTCTAATTGGACTCCATCAAAGAATGCCACCATCATAACCAAGGAACAAGCCGAGTTCATCTACCGTGTTGGTAAAGGGCTGCCCTTCAACTTGGGTCAATTGATTTTCTCTAACATCTGCAGGGTAATCACTAAATCAGACAAAAGCGATCTGCCATACCCATGCTTCATCTACGCTCTACTCAAACATCAGGGTGTGCCAGAACAAGACGAGGATGTAGTGTCTGAGACAACCCTCCTTGACTTCGAACAGACCTTCACCCGCTCAAATAAACAAATCAAAGATCTGCCCTATGAAGAGTCTGATGATGACATGGAGGCCGATGCAGGAGAAGACCCAGTTGATGATCCACCGGCTCACACGGAAGCTGCCACCTCCACTCCAACACTAACCAAGTCTGCTGCGCTGAAGAGACTTCCACATGTCATCTCCCAGCTGGAACCTGTCCTCGCCGATCTCAAAGTTGTTCAAACTGCACTTCTTCCTGCTACCCTTCAGGGGGAGAAGAAATGTCTGCACATGGAGGACATGGAGATGTTGTGGCAGTCAAGTTTGGATTCCTGCCTCTCTTATCTTTCAAAGGCTCGACTGCTCAACTTCCTGTTGGTGGATGCAACTTGAATTCTCTCTACTCTATCCTTTATGTTTCTGCACTTCAAAACAATTTCCATTTCATTTAAGTTTTTTTTTTTGGATATTTTAAGATTCAGGGGGAGACGTCTTTTTACTCCCTGTAATCTTTGTTTTGGTTAATGCAATTTCCATTTTGTCATGGTTGATCCATTCCTTTCTTTGTTGTGTTGGTTGATCCAGTTTTTCTTATGGTTTTTGTCTTTGTTGTGGATGATCTACTTTTTCAATACTTTGTCTTGGTTGAACCATGTGCTGTGGAATGTTAGCAGGAAGGCTAAGATTAAGGGGGAGATTGAGAGTGTCAAAGTTTTTGTATGTCCAACATTGAGATATTTGAACATCGCTATGTTAGACTTGAACAGTACTCTGACACTACGATGTTTATCTTACCCTTCCTGCAAGCGGTTACAACAACCTCCTAAGTTTTACGGATTGTTTGTAACCCTAGATTTCCACGGTTTTTCAGTTCCAATAAATATGGGAACGTGTATATAGTTATTACTAACCTTATATTATTTTATATTGTTGTTTATTTTGTTCCTAAATAATAGGGAATGCCTTCACTACATTAACCCACTCAACACGTGAGGTTGTGGCTGATCGACGGTTACCTAGATCAAGTGGGAAGTGTGAAAGCTTTGTGCAGCACTTCCAAGGAGTGGAGAAGTGGGTACGAAGCTGCGCATTCCAAGCTAGAATAAATAGGGCACGACAAACTTGAAGAAGGTTGAGCAATTACATTACACCATCAAGCATTTCATCTTCAAGATTGTAATCGTGCCTTGCCCATTCTTATTGATCACTCACAATCTGTGTCCTCACGACATAATCCATCTCCGGAGAGTCGTCCAACGGTGGAGGAGTTAAGAGGTTATCTTGTGTTCGGATTGATAAGGACGATTTGTCCATAGATACTAGTTTCGTGTCTGTGTAGAGTGAGAATTATTCAAGGGGGTGAACCTAGAATAATTCGAGCTGTTTATTATTTGTTTCACTTTGTAAAAGTTCATTTTATATAGTGAAATTTTTTTAAGGCCGAAAGGCTCCCTTGGGAATAGCAATATTACCCAGAAAATTATCCGCTGCGTCTTTCTCTAACACCAACATTCAGTCTAACATTGCAGTATTTAACGTAAACTCGGGCATAAATTCTATCATATAATTTAGGCCAGACCTGGGACCTAATACAAATAATAAAGTGGGCCTATGAATTAATTAATTCCCATGTCCACAACCCAGGATACAATTAATAAATAAATATTAATTCTTTTTCACCACAGAATTAATACTGACATACCCCTTTATTACCACGTTATGAGAACGGGCTGCATTTAATTGAGAATCCCCATATTAAAGGTTACCGGAGATTCATTAATTAATCGGAGCTTCTGACAAGCTCTATCTACAATTAATTAATATCTTATATTTCCTGAGCAGTACCACTCAAACCTTATCACTCGTGCTTGAACTTAATCGGCCTGCAGGACTTTAGCACGATGAATATTATTGAGCTCCTCAGGAAATGTGCCCATCCTATTACTCGGATATGGTTGCCTAACTCCAGTCTCAGGCTGTTCTACACGAACTACTGCTACCCAAGATGTGGGTATACGAGCACGTTACTCAGGCTCTCCACCATGGCATGTCAAAGCATCAATCAACCCGTGCATACCTGTGAACCTTTGTTAGGGTTTGGACTCAATCAAGATCGAGATCTTGTATTCTTTGATGTCAGATAGCATAATACATCTCACTGTGGTCCAATCAATACGCAACCGCACGTATCAGCATATCAAGTAATCAAGACAAATTACTTATTTCCTACTATGTTGCAGCCTATACCGACAGACTTATCCTCGTACGTTGTCTCGGCAGTGATAATATTTATATCTCACTAGGTCAAGTGATCATACTGTCTTCTGCGATCTACAACATGCCGTATGATCGTCCATATGGTGAGATAAGAGGATACCGTTGTTACTCGCATGTAAGTTTGTTAACAGATAGGAAATATAATTGAATGTATACTTATAGTAATAAATGCTTTCTGTATACAAAACCCAACAATCTCCCACTTATACTCAAATCATTACACTCGCTATTACAGAGTATACAGTGCATCTATCTAGCCTAGCTATTACATCAACCACTGCCAGTGGTAGGCATCCAGTCCACGAATATGTCCTTCGTAAACTTTCTGTGGCAAGCACTTTGTGAATGGATCAGCTAGGTGATGGATTTATATACTGAAAGCATTATGATTGGTATATTATGTACAAGGTCGATTGGTTAATATATTGGGAATCATAAATGTTGTATGTTCATCTCCTGTCTGAATTAACAAACATGTGTCGCAAACGTAATTATCCTCTTATCTCGTCGATAGGGAGATCATACAGTGTGTAGTAGATCACGGAAGATCGTATGGATCGTTTGACCTAGCAAGATATAAATGGTTATCACAACTGAGATAGTTCCAGGATAAACTATCGGTGTAGGCTGCAGCATACGTGGTAATAAGCATCTTATCTTGGATGGCTTGGTATGCTGGTGTGGGGCACACATTGATAAGGACCTAAGTTGAGATCGATTCTTTTATCTGACATTAAAAGAATCGATATCTCTATGGCTTGATGAGATCCTAAACCTAAATGAAGGTACAAAAGTATATGCAGATTGTGTATCACTTTGAGATGCAGTGAAAGACTCTATTTGAGCCTGTATACCTGTATCTTGGGTGATAGCAGTTTGTGTATGACTGTCTGGTACAGGATCTAGGTAACCACATCCAGTATAGGATGGTGACATTCCCTGAGCAGCTCAAAAGGTTCGTTATGCTAAAGTCCTGCAGGCTGATTAAGTTCAAGCATAAGTGAAAATGATTGAGTGGATTGACTCAGGAATATAAGATGTTAATTAATTAAATAGCTTGTCAGAGCATAAATTAATTAACGAATGTCTGTAACCTTAAATGTGGGGATAAACCGAGCCCATGTACCCCGTACCTCAAAACGTGGTAGCAAATAGGTAGGACAGTATTGATTCTCTGGTGGAATGAATCAATATTAATTAATTAATTAATTATATTCTGGGTTGAATATGGGAATTAATTAATTGATAGGCCTTATTTGCTATTTGCATTATGGTCCTTGATATGGCCCATGAAACTCAGGCCCAATAGGAGTCCAGTATTTTCCTATAAATAGGCCTCAGTTCCTCAGATCTCAACACACCAGAAGATCATATGTTTCACACAACAAACCATATTTTGAGAGCTGTGGTGATCGACTGATCTGAGAAACGAGGAGAAAATTATGCTTCTCAACCGGGCGAGGAATCTGAAGGGAATCTTCACCAGATATTCGGATCGGAGTTGGGATACAGATCAGAGGATTAGATTAGGAGGATCTTCTTTCTTCTCTACCTCTTTGTTTTCGAAAATATTCATTTATTTTCATAAGATTTAATTCCTTGATCTATTAGGAATAAATCTTTGTGCGTGGGAAAACGATCGAGGATCAAATATCTACACACTCGTTCTTCAGGTTTCTACAATCTAGGTTTTTCGCAGAAACCCCCTTATACATAATCAATAGGAGCATGCTAGGAATAATCATAGGCATAGCAATTTATCTTTGATATTCCAATTAACGATCCTTGGCAAGCGGACTTCGTGATTCAGTTCACGAATCCCTTCAATTGGTATCAGAGCCTGGTTAATTGATTGGCTCTATCGAAAAATAAAAATATTGCCTATAATTTGCATGATAATTATTATTGAATGATTGCATGGGTTTTATGGATTGTATGTTTGTGTTTTTTCGTCCTTGTGGTTCTCGGGTTAATCCGCCCTTTTATAAGGATTCGTTTTTCACCCACGAGATAAATCCGTGGTTAGATTTAAATTCCAAATTGTATTAGGATTTAATCCCATGTAATTTTTCAATTTTTAAATTAAATCTATAAAATGAAAAACAAAGAACACGAAGAACGAAGGACCGCACGACAACGCACGACGGCGCCGGTATGGCAACATGCCATGCACGGTGGTCGGCGAGGTCAGGCACGATGGCAAAAGGCGTGCGACAGGCCCACGGTGGTGGCATTGCGAAACCCTAGGGTTTTAGCGCGCGCGAGCAGGGTGAAGGCCGCGCGGCCATAGCCGGCCAGGCAGGCGCGGTTGCCCTGGGCTGGTGGCGTGAGGGATGGGGACGGAGGCCGGGACGGTGGCGAGCAGCGGTTGGGGTGCGAGACGCACGCGCGGTGCGGTGGAACCCTAGATTCTGCGCGCGGCGCGTACCTGCGCAGTCCCGCTCGCAGCACCGACGACACTTCCTCCCTCCTCAGATGGCATCGGCAGGGCACGGTGGAGCGGCGTGGCTCGGGCGATGGGGTTGCGGGCTGGGCTTGCTCGGTGGCGAGGCGACGCGCGGAGCAGCCACGCGAACCCTAGGGTTTGCATGCTGCACGCGGCTCGCGTGCGGCCCTCCCTACGCGATTCCGGCAAGCTGTAGGGGCCAGCGATGAGGAAGGTGACGGCGGTTCGGGCAATGGTCGGGGCAAGCCTGGGTGGCAGCATGCGAAGCGGGCAACGACCAAAGGAAGCGGAATCGCGGGCTGCAGCCACGCAACGTGCGTGCATGGCTGCTGCGCGATTCCGGCATCCCTCGCGGAGGCTGCGGGTCGCCGGCGACAGTGGTTCGCCGGTGGTGGCCCGTCGGGCTGAGTTCTCGCGGGATATCGGGCTTGCAATGTGTGTGCGGCCTGCGATTTGGTTAACTGTCCCAATTGTCCTATTTTCTGATGGATCCAATCTTGGAGGCCCATTTTTCAGAAAATAAATTAAGATCATAATCCAAGTAGTGGGAGCCCAGTTGAAGATCTGTGAAATAATTCCAAAATGTAATAGATCGGATTATTTCTTAATTCCGTATCATGAGGCCATGAGGACATTCTTTATTTGTTTTATTATTTGTCTTCGCATGATATATGTGTTTAAATTAATTGCGCAGCATATAAGCATGTTGTAGATAATAGGAGCACATTTACTGCTTTTATTTACAGCTTTAAAAGCATGCTATGTGATTTATTTTATGTAATTAATTATAACTATAAATTCGGGGTTCATGCTATGCATGATAGAATTTTAGCAATTTTATAATCATGGCTACATAAAATAATTTGTGCAATTGAACCTTATGAATTTTAAATTACTAAGCTAATTATTTAATAAGACCTCCACAAAGCTATTCTTAATTGGAAGTGGGTAATTTATTAGGTAAACGTCTACATGTGTAGCTTAATTTATTATTCATAAGTTCTAATAGATAGGATTTCTTAAAACAAACATTTAATTCATGTGAGAAGTGGGAGTTCATGCGTAAACGTCTACATGTGTAGCTTGCGTATTGAGTTTTCATAAGTTCTCTAGGGATTGAATTAAATGAGACAACCTTATTATAAGGGATTAGGTGTGTCCTAGTAGATCCTTATATGGGAGGGTTGGCTTTGGTGGTAAGCTAGCTTAGATGTTATCCAGAGTATAACTCATTTGTGATGTCCCTGCTCAGGAGGATAATATGGTCTTAAGTTAGTCTCCAATTATTAATTCCATTTGTCTAAGAAACCCAGGCATGGATTGGAATTAAAGGACTGGAATTGAAAGATGCAGTCTGGTTAAGTGTTTTGTTGTAAACGTCCACATGTGTGGCTTGCAATAGTAATACTTAGGCAAATTGGAGGAAACATTAATATTGTTTTACCATAAGGTTTAAATATTTAATTGTTTCAATTGTTTGAGACTATGTTTTAATTTCTGCTTTAATTTATTGTTTTCAGACAGGTCTTTACTAAATGTGATCAATATCTTAGCACAAAACCAATTAACCGGTCCCAATTTTCAAGAATGGAAACACAACTTGGATTACATCCTTGTTGCAGAGGAACACAAGTTTGTCCTTGATAAGCCTCGTCCGGCTGCTCCCACTAATGCATCGACTGATGAGGAAAGGAGCTACTATGATAAGTGGCTCAAGTCAAACAATATAGTGAAATGCTATATGATGACTACAATTTCCAAGGTACTTTCACAACAGCATCATTCATATGATAATGCTAGTGACATAATGGACAGCCTCACAGCGACCTATGGTGAGTCAGACCGAGCTGTTAGATTCAATCTCATGAGGGAAATCGTGGGAAAGAAAATGGCGAAAGGAAGCTCGATCAGAGAGCACATGGTCAGCATGACTCATCTCAAGGATGAGCTCACGCTACACGGAGGGGGTATCGATGCGGAAGCGCAGGTTGATATCATCCTCAACTCTCTGCCAAAGTCCTTTGAGAACTTTAGACTGAATGTTGTCATGAACAAGAAAGAGTACACTCTTAATAAGTTACTCAATGACTTGATGGCAGCGGAGTCAGTGATGCTTCCAGAAAAGGTTGATTTGGCTACTTCAGGAAACCGTCCTGTTGCACTGGTTGGCAAGAGGCGCAAAGAAATGTTTAAGAAGAAAGCCAAAGGTACAACATCTGTGAAGAAGTCAAAAAGGACACTGGGCGTGCCTGGAAAAAGGGACAAGTGTTTCAGATGTGACAAGGCTGGTCACTGGAAGAAAGATTGTCAAGTCAGGAAGACTGGACAAGGTGCGTCATTTGCATTTATAACAGAAACATATTTAGCATCAGTTTCTACCCATTCTTGGGTAGTGGATACTGGACCTACTGATCATGTTTGTTATACTTTGCAGGGGTTCAGGTCGACAAGGCAGCTGAAGCATGACGAGATTACCATCTCAATGGGCAGCAGCGGAGATCGAGTCTCAGCAGTAGCCATTGGAGATTTTACTTTATGCTTTGAAAACAATTTTTTGATTTTGAGAGATGTTTTATATGTGCCAGTTTTTCTGTGAAACTTAATTTCAGTTTCCAAGTTATTTAGTGATGGATATTCAGTTATTTTTGATAGTGGAGTTTCTATCATTGGGAATAACGGTGTTATCTGTCGTGGTAAACTGATTGACTCTCTCTATATCATTGATTGTATACATAAATCTTCCGTGAATGTTGCAAATTCATCCAATAATAATAATCATTTAAAGAGAAATTTTTCTTCCGATGAGGATCAAACATATCTCTGGCACTTGAGACTAGATCACATCAATCTAAAGAGGATTAAAAGATTAGCATGCGATGGGCTCTTGGATTCTTTTCAAGTGGTACCACATCAAATCTGTGAATCCTGTATAGAGGGCAAGATGACGACCAGGCCTTTTAAGGCAAGTCAGTCTCGAGCAAAGGATGTGTTAGAATTGATCCACTCTGACTTATGTGGACCAATGTCCATGCAAGCTCGTGGAGGTTATGAGTACTTCGCCACTTTCATTGACGATTACTCAAGATTTGGATATGTCTATTTGCTTCGCCACAAGTCTGAATGCTTTGAGAAATTCAAAGAGTTTAGGACTGAGGTAGAAAAGAAGCTAGGTAAGACTATCAAGACACTGCGATCAGATCGTGGTGGAGAATACCTCAATAACGAGTTCTTGCAGTACTTGTCAGATAACAGGATCATATCCCAATGGACTGCACCAGGAAACCCCTCAACAAAATGATGTAGCAGAAAGAAGAAATAGAACTCTCTTGGAAATGGCCAGGTCGATTATGAGTTATGCAAGCTTGCCGATTTTGTTTTGGGGATATGCCTTGGAGAGAACGACCTATTTGCTTAACCCGATACCTTCTAAATCAGTTCCTAAAATGCCTCTGGAACTCTGGTATGGGCGAAAGCCAAGTTTGAACAGAGTGAGGGTTTGGGGTTGTTCAGCATATGTGCTGACAAAGGAACCTGATAAGTTAGAAAGTAGGTGTAGGCTGATGTTGTTTGTAGGATATCCCAGGCAAACGAAAGGTGGTTACTTTTATTGTCCTGAGAATCAGAAAGTGGTTGTCAGTACCAACGCAAGATTCTTGGAGGACGAATATGTAAGAAACCACTAATCCAAGAGTGAAATTATCCTCCATGAGCATGAGGATAAAGAAGCGATTCCATCAGGAAAGCCCAGTGTCGTGGTAAATCCATCTGTAATTGGTTAGACAATACCAACAATACCATCAATGCAAGGAATGGGACCAAAAAGTATTGTGCCAACTACTGACACGGTTCAGATGCCTCGTCGCAGTTTGAGGGTTTCCACCAACCCGAGAGGTATATGTTCGTGGGAGAGTCCTCTGACTTGATCCCGAAAAGTGGACTGGATGATACCGATCTCTAGACGTAGGATGAGGCGGTATCTGATAAAGATGCAGACAAATGGTTGATCGCCATGGATTCAGAAATAGAATCCATTACGGCTATGGATGTATACCAGAAAACTGATTTGCCAGATGGCTATCGAGCCATAGGGTGCAAATGGGTATACAAAAGAAAGAAAGGAGCGAATGGTGAAATTACAGCTTTCAAAGCAAGGCTGGTGGCGAAGGGTTATAGTCAGAAAGAAGGTGTAGACTATGACGAAACCTTCTCATCGGTAGCCATGCTTAAGTCCATTCTTATACTTCTAGCCATAGCAGCACATAAGGACCTAGAGATCTGGCAGATGGATGTCAAAACCGCGTTTCTAAACGGGTACCTTGAAGAAGGTAGGGACATCTATATGCAACAGCCAGAAGGTTTTGTGCAGAGGGGCGAAGAACATTTGGTCTGGAAGCTAAAGAAGTCGTTGTATGGACTTAAAAAGGCTTCACGGTCATGGAATCTACGTTTTGATGAAGTGATTAAATCCTATGGGTTTTCACAATGTTCAAACAAGAGTTGCGTGTACCGTCTATGTGTCAGTGGAAGCGTGGTGTTCTTTGCACTTTATGTAGATGATATTCTCCTATTTGGCGACAATGTGGAAATATTGTCGGGCATAAAGGGGTGGTTATCCGAACAGTTTCATATGAAGGACCTTGGGGTGGCAGGATACATCCTAGGGGTAAAAGTATTGCGGGAGCGCAATAAGAGGATGCTGACCTTGTCTCAAGGGTCGTATGTGGATACTGTGATTGCCCATTTCAGCATGCAAACTTCCAAGAAAGGTGTGTTACCCTTCAGACATGGCATACATCTTTCCAAGGATCAGTGTCCGGTGGCACAAAAGGAGAAAGATGAGATGAGCAACATGTCGTATGCATCGGCCGTGGGGAGCCTCATGTATGCAATGCTATGTACGAGGCCAGATATCTGCTTTGCTGTAGGCATGGTAGCAAGATACCAGTCTAACCCTGGACAGGCGCATTGGACCGCGGTAAAGCACATACTCAAATACTTGAAAAAGAATAGAGACTATTGTCTCGTCTATCAGTGTGAGGAGTTGTGCCATGTGGGTTATACTGAATCGGATTTCCAGGCAGACCGAGATGAAAAAAAGTCCACCTCTGGCTATGTGTTTACATTGGGAGGTGGGGCCATATCATGGAGGAGTGCAAAGCAGAAGTGCATTGCTGACTCCACCATGAAATCATAATATGTGGCAGCTTTTGAAGCTTCGAAAGAAGCAGTATGGTTTCGAAACTTCCTTCTGGAGTTGGACGTGATTCCTAAGCTGCCCAAGACTATCACGGTATATTGTGATAATTCGGGAGTTGTGGCTAATTCAAATGAACCACAAACTCACAGAGCAACAAAACATATTGAAATGAAGTACCATATTATACGAGAAATCGTAGCAAGGGGTGATGTGCTAGTAGAGAAGATTGATACAAAAGATAATCTAGTGGATCCATTCACAAAAGCTCTGCCTCAGAAGGTCTACGAGATGCATGTACGTAACCTTGGGCTGAGGGCAAAGCCAGCCACGTAGAATGTTTGATGTAATAGCTAGATTAGTTTAGACGCGTTATACTCTGGAAAGCACCTGTATAATGCTTTGAGTATAAGTTGGAGATTGATGGATTTATATACTGAAAGCATTATGATTGGCATATTATGTACAAGGTCGATTGGTTAATATACTGGGAATCATAAATGTTGTATGTTCATCTCCTGTCTGAATTAAGAAACAGGTGTCGCAAACGCAATTATCCTCTTATCTCGTCGATAGGGAGATCATACGGTGTGTAGTAGATCACGGAAGATAGTATGGATCGTTTCACCTAGCGAGATATAAATGGTTATCACAGCTGAGACAGTTCCAGGATAAACTATCGGTGTAGGCTGCATCATACGCGGTAATAAGCATCTTATCTTGGATGGCTTGGTATGCTGGTGTTGGGCACACATTGATAAGGACCTAAGTTGAGATCGATTTTTTTGTCTCCATCCGCTCCCTTCTTTCTCTTGTATACCCACTTGCACCCTATGGCCCTAAAGCCATCAGGAAGCACAACTTCCTGGTATACATTCATAGCGGTTATGGATTCAATCTCAAAATCCATGGCGATGCGCCATTTCGCAACATCCTTGTCCTGCACTGCCTCTTCGTAAGTAAGTGGGTCAGAGTCCTCATGTCCGTCAGGGCCCAAGTCCGAAGACTCACCCACAAACATGTATCATTCTGGCTTGAAAATGACTCTCCCACTACGACGAGGCATCGGTGCCGTGTCAGCAGTTGGTGCAACAACTTGTGGTTCTTCACCTTGCACACAAGAACGCGCCCGTGGTGCTGTACCTTGATGGGTTTTGTATACTGAAAGCATTTATTATAATGAGTATACAACGGTTTATTTCTCCTATCTGTTAACAATCATACATGTATGAACAGTGGTATCCTCTTGTCTCACCAATAGGGACAATCATACGGCGTGTTGTAGATCGCAGAAGAAAGTATGATCACTTGACCTAGTGAGACATAAACCTGATCACAGCCGAGATAGTGTATGAGGATACGTCTGTCTGGATGGCTGCGGCATTGTCGGAATAAGTAGTCTGTCTTGGTTACTTGACATGCTGGTACACAGAGGTGGTGTATTGATGGACCGCAGTAAGATGTATTCGTCTATCTGACATCAGCAAATACAAGATCTCGTTATATTGATTGAGTCGAAACCCTAACGAAGGTTCAGGGGTTTGCACGGGTTGACTGTTGCTTTGACTTGCCATGGTGGAGAGCCTAAGTAACGTGCTCGTATATCCGCATCTTGTGTAACAGCAGTTCGTGTAGTACCGCCTGAGACTGGACTTTGGTAACTGATAAGCTCATTATTTTACTCACTTATCTATATTATTTTCTACTATTTTATATAGTTTTATTGAGTTTATATATATATTATGTGCATGAGTCTATATTAGGTGGTATTATGCGCGTTTTGGTGTTTTTGCAGGTTTTAGGCCAAATTCAATGGAAACCCATTCCAAGAGCAGCAAATGTTCAAAGAAACAGTCACAACTTCTTCCACCGTTGCAATGTGAGCTAATGGAGCATAGCATTTGAAAGATCTTTGAGTTAGCTTTCCTACGCAACTGGAATCGGGTCAATCGGAGTTCGGAAGAGAAAGTTATGGCCAAAACCGTGAGACCGCGCAGGAGGGCGAAAAGCTGCATCGACAGACGCCAATCAGAAGCGATCGACGGCGACCAAGAACTTCCGTCGATCGACGGTGAATAGCCACGGTCGACGCGAGGTCTTCTGCTGGAGCAAAAATCTGATTAAATTCTGATTTATTCATATCTTTAGCCCTAGATTTGATAGGATACACATCCACCACTATAAATACCTTTGTAAAATCGTTTTTTTTTAAGTACCAATTATCATTCGCAATCATATTTTTAGAGTTTGGAGACTTGGGGAACACGAAACCCTTTTATTTTCTTGTAAGTTCTTTATGTTTATGCAATTTAATATGTTTTCTTTTGGATTTCTATCTACGATGAGTGGCTAGAAACCCTAGCGGGTTCTAGGGGTTGATATTATTATGGATACATGTTAGGATTAATTAATTAGGTTCATGATTCCTGTGTTTATTCTATAATTCTAGATTAATTCAAGGACCGAGAGGTGACGATTAATTTAGATGTCTAGCTATTGATAGAAGGACCGAGAGGTGAATATTAATAGTGGGAATAGGAATACATGATACGATCTACACTATCCAAACAGATGTACTAGATGTAGGAATTGAACTGATTTGCTTATCAGATTGACTAATTTGGTGTACTTTGAGACCGAGCGGAGATGAGTCACTAGTTAGTAATCTAGGTTATATTTGCCAAACAAGGAAATATAGCATTGTTGCAGTATTCCACCTGTTAAATTAATTGATTCCTACATGTTATCCATAATAAGAGTTCTTCCCTAGAATCTGTGTTCTTTAATTTGCTTTCCAAAACTCCTTTAATTTTCAAATATTGTTATCTTTATTTTCCAAACAAAACCCAGATTTTGAATTCCTCAAACAATGAATTTTAGAACCATAGCTAGTACATAGGATAATTTCCCCACACAATTCCCCTGGATCGATAACCTTAGGGTTTACAAATTTATTTGCCGCTGTTATTATAATTAATCTGTTAGAAATAACAGTGATCAAATCTGTTAGGTGGTATTATTGATAAGCTCAATAAAACTATATAAAATAGTAGAAAATAATATAGATAAGTGAGTAAAATAATGAGCTTATCAGTAACCATATCCGAGTAATAGGATGGGGACATTCCCTGAGGAGCTCAATAACATTCATCGCGCCAAAGTCCTGCAGGCTGATTAAGTTCAGGCACGAGTGATAAGGTTTGAGTGGTACTACTCAGGAATTATAAGTTATTAATTAATTGTAGTTAGAGCTTGTCAGAGGCTCCGATTAATTAATGGATGTCCGGTAACCTTAAATATGGGGATTCTCAATTAATACAGCCCGTTCTCGTAACGCGGTAATAAAGGGGTAGGTCAGTATTAATTCTGTGGTGAAAAAGAATTAATATTAATTAATTAATTGTGTCCTGGGTTGTGGACATGGGAATTAATTAATTATAGGCCCACTTTATTATTTGCATTAGATCCCAGGACTGACCCAATTAAATATGCTGAATTGAGCCCAAAATGGCCCATTAGGGTTTCCAACCCTAGGTCTATAAATAGACAGCTCTCTCTCATAAGTTGTAACACAGTTGAAACACACTAAACCTAGAGAGAGAGGGAGGCGCCGATTCTGGGAGAAGAGGGAGGAGAATTTCGATTCTGGTCCTACTCAAAATACAGATCTACGGAGTCCTCACCAGTAGTAGATCTGAACAGCATTGGGACACAGCTCTAAAGATCTAATCTGGAGAACAGATTTTTCTTTTCTTCTCTTTTTGTTTTTTGAATTTATTCTTAGAAATTAGATCTCTAATTTCTACTTCCGCAGATTAATTCGAATCGCGTGGTTGAATTGAGATTCGGAATTCAAACGCGAAAGATCGGTTCAGACTCGACGAAGTTACGGTAAACCCTAAATCCACAAATCTATGTATTAAATTCATAGGAGCATGCTAGGGTTTTGAGAATTTTAATTATGTGCAATAACCATAAATCGATCCGGTTCAGTTTGGTTTTGGTGATTCGGTTCATGGAAAAACCCTACAATTGGTATCAGAGCCAGGTTTCTGATTTATGGCTCTGTTGTTCATAATTAAATTCGATATGCATGTATGAATTTATTGTTTTGTGGATGTTTTGTTTTTGTTCCTCGTGGCAACCCGTTGATTCAGCCCGCGGTGGTTTATCCGTGTTGGGCTGAATTGTTTTTGTAAAATAACGAGAAAATCCGTGATTAGTGTAGATTTGAAAAATTGTATTAGAATAGTTTTTTTGTAATTTTTCAAATTTGTAATTGGACGGGTCGAGGACGAAGAACGAAGACGGAGCCGACATAGGGCCGACGGAGACGACGGCACGCGGCGCAGGGCAGGCGCGCGGCCGAGGCGTGCGGCGCGCGCACGGCGCGGGTGCGCGCCTAGGCGCGGCACGGCAGCAGAGCGCGGGGCGCGGGCGCGTGCGGCGCTGGCCGGTGGCCGGCTTGGTGGCGGTGGCGGCGGCGGCGGCGGCGGCTGTCGTCGGCTGCTGCTGTCCCATCGTGGTGGCTTGTGTTTTTGTGGTTTGTGCAATCCTGTGTAAACCCTAGGGTTTGCATTAGGGTTAGGGCAAATCATCAGATCACAAAGGCCTAAAAATCCAAAAGATTTGGTGTATCCAGATTTGAAGGCCCTTGAAGATTTGGAAGATTTGGATTTATCCAAATTAATTCAAAATTCAAATTGTAATAGATAGAATTTAATTTTTCTATTTTTGGGGCCACGATGAATTTTTGTTTGCCTTAATTGTCCTCATATGATATGTGATTTATTTATGTGAGCAATTAAGCATGTGTAGATAATAGGAAAAGCATGTTTTATCGCTTTTATTATTTACAGCTTTTCAAGCATTCTTATGTGAATAATTTCTTTTGTTGGATTATATTTTGGGAATTTTTGGGCTTGTTTAATTACATGCAAAAAAAATTGGAAAATATAATAACAAGGAAATTATGTGTGCGCATAAAGATACCTTTTAAAAGAAAAATACTAAGCAGATTTTTTTATTAAAATCAATAGACCTCCACAAAGCGGTCCTAGGCTGTAAGTGTATCTCTCGTTCTAGTAAATGTCTACGAGTGTAGCTTGCTAGTTCCTAGAGGTGCATGGGTACGGTTGTTTGGATTTCTAGACAAACAATTTAAATCATGTGAATAGTGGGAGGGCTTTGCGTAAACGTCTACGAGTGTAGCTTGCGTAAACCTCTTTCACAAGTATTCTAGGATTGATTTAAATTATAGATAACAAAAGCTTTAAGGGCTGTGCGGTATGGTTACATGCCATGCTAAACTGTCTCTTTTGGCCGGAGTTAAATTTGTGGTTAATTGCTTAGAAGCATCTTAGAATATAATGCAAGAATTGCATCCCTGTTCTGGAGAGATGGCTTGGTCTAAGGTTTTCACTAATTATTAATTTCTAGTGTCAAAATCATCCTGACATGGTAGTGAAATTAAATGGATTGGGGCTTAAAACCCGCAGTTCTGGTTGAGGGTGACATCGTAAACGTCTACGAGTGTAGCTTGCGGTGGGAACTCTTGGGCAATTAGAGGAAAATATTTGTATTTGATTTATTAAAAGGTTTTCAATGCATTTGTTTTCGAAGTTCAACATGTATGTTCTTATTTAAGAATTTTATTGTTTCGGATATGTCTATGTCTAGTGTTATCAATATTCTCGCACAAAATTCTCTAACTGGTCCAAAATTCCTAGAATGGAAACGCAACCTTGAATACATCCTGATTGTGGAAGAACACATGTTCGTTCTACAAGTACTTTGTCCTATAAGTGCCCACTACTGAATCCTCGCAAGAGGAAGTAGACTATTACAACAAGTGAGAGAGCACGTAGTTTCCATGACTCACCTCATGGATGAGCTAACCGTGCACAGTGGAGGTATCGACGATGAGGCTAAAGTCGATATAATACTGAACTCTCTACCGAAATCCTTTGAGAGTTTTAGACTGATTGTTGTCATGAACAAGAAGGAGTATACTCTTAACGAGTTGCTCATTTACTTGATGGCAGCGGAATCGGCTATGAATCCTTAGAAAATTGCCTTAGCTACTTCTGGTAATCACTCTGCTGTATCGAAAGGTATGAAGCTGAAAAGAGAGATTAAGAAGAATGTTGGAAAGGTAACTGCAAAGGACGTGGGAGCTGTTAATAAGCCCAGGGCGGAAACTTCCAGGGACAAGTGTTTCAGGTGTGGTAAGAAAGGACATTGGAGGAAAGATTGTCAGGCCCACAAGGCTAGACAAGGAATGCCATTTGCATGTATAACTGAAGCATGATAAGAGTGCGGCGTTGCTCTTCCAAGAGCTATAAGCGCTGACTTGTTGA
>JAPKLW010000123.1:453947-480291 GCA_026898455.1 Plectranthus barbatus | reverse complement strand
AGGCTGGTGAGTGATGGCAAGAAGATACCAAACTGGATGAAGGCAACATTTTATGACAGAGCTTCATGGAGTTTTCTTTACTTTATGTTTTGATGAACTAAGTACGTTTAAGAGTATGTTTGTGGGCCGTGGTTTGGCGTCAGGACAAATTTTATCAACTTTCTATGGATGTATGTTATTTATGATTTCAAACATTGACGATAACAATGTCATTCATTATGTAATGTTGATTTATACTCTTTATGTTACTTTGATCAAATATGTCCTTTATATTGCATGTAATTCATCCGTAATTGATAATCCTAGAAAGAGAAAACTTACTTCTTTTGATGAGGATCTTACATATCTCTGGCACTTGAGACTGGGTCACATCAGCTTGAAGCGGATTCAGAGACTTGCAGATGATGGTACATTGGACTTAGTCCAGGCTGTACCTTATCAAGTCTGCGAATCCTGCATCGAGGGCAAGATGTCAACTAGGCCTTTCAAGGCTAGTCAGTCTCGAGCAGAGGAAGTGTTGGAATTGATCCATTCTGACTTATGTGGACCGATGTCGACGCAGGCTCGTGGAGGGTACGAGTACTTCGTCACTTTCATTACGACTACTCAAGGTACGGATACGTTTACCTGCTTCGCTACAAGTCTGAATGCTTTGAGAAATTCAAAGAGTTCAAGGCTGAAGTAGAAAAGAAGGTCGGGAAAACTATCAAGTCGCTGCGATCTGACCGCAGTGGCGAATACCTCGGCAACGAGTTCCTGCAATATTTGTCAGAAAATGGGATTACATCCCAGTGGACTGCACCGGGTACTCCCCAGCAAAACGGTGTTGCTGAAAGAAGAAATAGGACTCTTATAGAGATGGTAAGATCAATGATGAGTTATGCAAACTTACCAATTTTGTTTTGGGGTTACGCATTGGAAAAAGCAGCTTACGTGCTTAATGTGGTGCCTTCTAAATCAGTTCCTAAGACACCTTCTGAGCTCTTCCTTGGTCGCAAACCTAAATTATGCAAGTTTAGAGTATGGGGTTGTCCGGCACACGTACTGTCAAAGGAACCTGATAAGTTAGAAAGCAGGTCAAAAGTAATGATGTTCATAGGGTATCCCAGGCAAACGAAAGGTGGTTACTTTTACAGTCCTGAGAGTCAACGAGTCGTTGTTAGCACCAACGCTAGATTCTTGGAGGACGAGTATGTGAGTAATCACAAGTCAAGGAGTGATATTGTTCTTCAAGAAATTGAGAACAAGAATGCAATTCCAAGGGAAGGGGAACGTGTAGATACGGGTGTTCCTGTGAGAGGCACAACACCACAAACACGTTCTTCAGTGCAAGGTGCAGGACCACAAGTCGCTGCACCTATTACTGACACGGCACTGATGCCTCATCGCAGTGGGAGAGTTATTTTCCAGTCAGAAAGGTACATGTTCGTGGGTGAGTCTTCGGACTTGAGCCCGGAAGACGGACATGAGGACTCTGACCCACTGACATACAAAGAGGCAGTGCAGGACAAGGATGTTGCCAAATGGCGTGTCGCCATGGATTCTGAAATTGAATCCATAACTGCTATGGATGTATACCAGAAGACTGATTTGCCGGATGACTTTAGGGCCATAGGGCGCAAATGGGTATACAAAAGAAAGAAAGGGGCGGATGGAAAAATCACGGCTTTTAAAGCCAGACTGGTGGCAAAGGGTTATAGTCAGAAAGAGGGCATTGACTATGACAAAACCTTTTCACCCGTAGCCATGCTAAAATCCATCCGGATACTCCTTGCCAAAGCTGCGCATATGGACCTCGAGATCTGGCAGATGGATGTCAAAACCGCTTTCCTAAACGGTTACCTTGAAGAAGGTAGAGACATCTATATGCAGCAACCCGAGGGTTACATAAGCAAGGGCGAAGAACATCTTATCTGGAAGCTTAGGAAGTCCTTGTATGGACTTAAGCAAGCTTCAAGGTCGTGGAACTTACATTTCAACGATGTGATTAAATCCTATGGATTTGCACAGTTGGAAAACGAAAGTTGTTTTTACCGACTTTGTGTCAGTGGGAGCGTGGTCTTCCTTGCACTATACGTTGATGACATACTCCTATTTGGAAACAACGAGGGAGTGATGTCGGAAATCAAGGCATGGTTATCCGAACAGTTCCAAATGAAGGATCTGGGAGAAGCTGGCTACATTCTTGGTATTAAGGTCTTACGAGATCGTAAGAGAAGAATGTTGAGCTTATCCCAGGCATCCTATGTGGATACTGTGATAGCCCGGTTCAGCATGCAACTCGCTAAGAAAGGCTTGCTACCTTTCAAACATGGCGTTCATCTTTCTGGTGGGCAGTGTCCTCAGACACAGCGGGAGAAATACGAGATGAGTCTTGTACCATACGCTTCGGCTGTGGGTAGTCTCATGTATGCGATGTTGTGTACCAGGCCAGATATCTGTTATGCCGTTGGCATGGTAGCAAGATATCAGTCTAACCCTCGACAGGCGCACTGGACTGCTGTAAAGCATATCCTCAAGTATTTGAAAAGAACTAGGAATTTCTGCCTAGTTTATCAAAGCGAGGATTTGTGCCCTGTGGGTTATACGGACTCGGATTTCCAAGGGGACCAGGATGAGAAGAAATCGACCACAGGATATGTGTTTACCCTGGGAGGTGGAGCTGTATCTTGGAGGAGCTCAAAGCAGAAATGCATTGCTGACTCCACCATGGAGGCGGAATATGTCGCCGTCTCCGACGCCTCGAAAGAGAGGGTGTGGCTCCAGAACTACCTTTTAGAGTTGGGCGTGATCCCGAGTTTGCCGAGGAGCATCACAATTTATTGTGATAACTCTGGTGCAGTGGCAAACTCAAAGGAAGCGCAGTCTCACAGGGCAAGCAATCACATAGAGAGAAAGTACCATATCATACGAGAAATCGTATCGAGGGGCAATGTGCTGATTAAGAAGATTGACACTGCTGACAATCTTGCTGATCCGTTTACAAAGAGCTTGCCGCAGAAAGTTTACGAAAGACATATTCGTGAGCTGGGTCTGAGGTGGATGCCGACCACTGATAGTGGTTAAAGTGACAGCAGACTAGATAGACGGACTGTATACTCTGTAATAGCTTAGTTATGCTTTGAGTATAAGTGGGAGATTGATGGGTTTTGTATACTGAAAGCATTTATTATAATGAGTATACAACGGTTTATTTCTCCTATCTGTTAACAATCGTACATGTATGAACAATGGTATCCACTTGTCTCACCGATAGGGACGATCATACGGCGTGTTGTAGATCGCAGAAGACAGTATGATCACTTGACCTGGTGAGACATAAACCTGATCACAGCCGAGACAGCGTATGAGGATACATCTGTCCGGATGGCTACGGCATTGTCGGAATAAGTAGTCTGTCTTGGTTACTTGACATGCTGGTACGCAGAGGTGGCATAATGATGGACCGCAGTGAGATGTATTCGTCTATCTGACATCAGCGAATACAAGATCTCGTTATATTGATTGAGTCGAAACCCTAACGAAGGTTCAGGGGTTTGCACGGGTTGATTGTTGCTTTGACTTGCCATGGTGGAGAGCCTAAGTAACGTGCTCGTATATCCGCATCTTGGGTAACAGCAGTTCATGTAGTACCACCTAAGACTGGACTTAGGTAACCATATCCGAGTAATAGGATGGGGACATTCCCTGAGAAGCTCAATAACATTCAACGTGCCAAAGTCCTGCAGGCTGATTAAGTTCAGGCACGAGTGATAAGGTTTGAGTGGTACTACTCAGAAATTATAAGATATTAATTAATTTTAGTTAGAGCTTGTCAGAGGCTCCGATTAATTAATGGATGTCCGGTAACCTTAAATATGGGGATTCTCAATTAATGCAGCTCATTCTCATAACGTGGTAATAAAGGGGTAGGTCAGTATTAATTCTATGGTGAAAAAGAATTAATATTAATTAATTAATTGTGTCCTGGGTTGTGGACATGGGAATTAATTAATTATAGGCCCACTTTATTATTTGCATTAGGTCCCAGGACTGGCCCAATTAAATATGATGAATTGAGCCCAAAATGGCCCATTAGGGTTTCCAACCCTAGGTCTATAAATAGACAGCTCTCTCTCATAAGTTGTAACACAGTTGAAAAGCACTAAACCTAGAGAGAGAGGGAGGCGCCGATTTTGGGAGAAGAGGGAGGAGAATTTCGATTCTGGTCCTGCTCAGAATACAGATCTACAGAGTCCTCACCAGTAGTAGATCTGAACAGCATTGGGACACAGCCCTGAAGATCTAATCTGGAGAACAGATTTTTCTTTTCTTCTCTTTTTGTTTTTAGAATTTATTCTTAGAAATTAGATCTCTAATTTGTACTTCCGCAGATTAATTCGAATCGCGTGGTTAAATTGAGATTTGGAATTCAAACGCGAAAGATCGGTTCAGACTTGACGGAGTTACGGTAAACCCTAAATCCACAAATCTATGTATTAAATTCATAGGAGCATGCTAGGGTTTTGAGAATTTTAATTATGTGCAATAACCATAAATCGATCCGGTTCAGTTTGGTTTTGATGATTCGGTTCACGGAAAAACCCAACATACCTCTCATAGGTGCACCCATGTTCGCACGTTCCCCTTCCTTTGGAATCGCTCATCTTCAATTTCTTGAAGAACTATATCCTCTACAAGAAATAAGCTCGTAGACAACAGTTTATAACTGTTGTCGTAGGCTATTTTTGACTGTTGTTGTAGGTTGTGTTGTCGTAGGGGTAAAAAAAGTACGCTAATAGACAACGGTTATTAACTGTTGTCGTAGACACATACGACAACGCTTTTTAATTGTTGTCGTAGATGTCAACAAACTGTTATTGTATATATCTCTACGACAACGCTTTTTCACGCACTCTACGACAACGGTTGTTAAACTGTTGTTGTACATATATCTACGACAACGCTTTTACACCTACGACAACAGTTTTGGAATGTAAACGACAACAGTTCTAAACCGTTGTCGTAGAATTTTTATTTTATTTTTTTTAAATCTGTTTGCAAGCAAAATAATATAATTGAATAATGAAATTCAAATCACAAATTACCATTACTAAATCCAAAATACAATAAAAATATTTATTCTTTAATTCCCAAAATACAAAACTCCAAAATACAAAGGAAACAGTTGTACGTCAATTAATATCCTAAAATAAAAAATAAACATATGTCCATTATAAACGATTTTGAATAAATTCAGCCCATTCCTTGTGCATGACGTCAATGTCCTCGGAGGAGTAACTGTTACTGAACTGTTAAACAAGATAACAAAAAATAATATGAACAACAATGATATACATGTAGCATAACCTGAAGCATATGCATATAACCACACTTTCGAAACCAAGAGAGGAATCATATATATATATATATATATATATATATAAACAGTTTGTATGAGAGCAAACAAACAATAACATAATCATAGTAGAGAAAATAAAAAACAAAATCAAAACAATGATTACCAATGATTGTAGCGAACTGATCGTCTCACCACCATTAGCCTCAATAATGTCTCTCATGTATCGCATCACATAGTATCCACATTGGAATCCATCTGGTTGTTTAGGACCCTATGTTTGAAATCAATTTATTAATTGTTAATTCATCTTCATTCTACGACTTTCATAAGTTACAAACATACCTTGATTATAATCCACTTAGCAGTCTTTCTTTTATTTTGTTGCTTCTGTGCTCCAAAAATCTTCAAGGCCCTTTATTTAATATGAAGTAAATAAGTTAGTTTGTCCGGTAACGAAATTTGAAGTCTTTAAAATAAAAAAATAACGTAAAGGAAAAAAAAACTTACACATTAACCACTTGTTTCCAAACATCATCATGAATGTCATTGTAAAGAGGATCCATAATTGCAACCTCCTCCTTGTGAGGGTCAATAATCGTCAGAATCCAATGCTCACTACATATATATATATATCAACACCCAAAAATTAGAATAAATGTTTTTAAGTCTTCATGTAACTAAAATTTGAATGAAGAGAAGGAAAATATACAAATGGAGGTAGGGTAATGTGGCCAGTCTTTTGCACATGGTGTCCTGAGTTGTACATGGATTACAGGTAGGAGGAATTGCCCTTGAATATGTTTCATTAGTTAGCTACATACAATATGTTATATCTAATGGCCTTGATTGCATTTCAGTAGTAGTGGGCTTTCTTATTGGGTAATTTATATATTACATTAAAATAAAATGGCACCAATATTATTCATATTTATCAATTTTGCTATTTAAATGAAGTTCGAATAATTAGGTGAGTACAGGGTGCCAAACACTTTCTTCCTTCCACCCAAAGTGTAGCTTGAGTAATTTCAATATCATTTGACACCAATGAAGGCTGGAAAAATGAAAAATTAAATATATTAATTGACTAACTTACATTTCAAGCTCGTTATTTATGTCATTTCAAAGACACTTACATTTTTAGCAGCATATTTTGCATAACCTTTGCGTGATAGACGATGTGGGTAAACTGATGAATCCCTTCGATCTTGTTATTGCTTTCTCAAACCCTATATAAATGATGAAGCATCTATGTAAATTTTTGCATGAAAGTATTAAAACATGTAATATATCAAATTAAACAATTTACCTTGAATTGTCAGTCAATCGACTAAGGAGAAACGTAGTCCTGTCAGATGGATTGATGAAACGATACTTTGATGGTGGATCATTCAAGTCCGGAGAATCTAATCTTTTAAAAATATAATGGGTTGTGAGTTCGGCTTTGAACTGGCACCGCTTGTTATTAGCAGATTTCAGGCATTCCACCCTCCAGCGACTTAATATTTAATGGGTTGTAATGGGTTATGACTTAAACTTACAATTACAAGCATCCTCGAATACATCGGAACATAAACATATTAAAATATTTAATTAGTAGCTAAAATAAAAAAGCAAATATCGGAGGCGAAAATTTTCTTAAGTGCACAAATTAAATGTATGGTGCCAAAATTGAAGGTTGGTGCTTGTTTTGTGGGGGTGGGTGCAAGGCTCCAACTAGTTTTCTCATCAAATTCAGTGCCACTCTAACAAAATGGGATGCTTTATCACCTAAAATTTTGGAATAACATGAGCATAATTAAATCTCAAGAGAAACGAAAATCCTAATTATATTTTAAAACAAACTCTTTTAAGAGAAATGTATCTGGAGTTAATTAAAATCATCAACTAAATTATATATGCATGCACATGAATCATCTTTAATTATTTAAACTGTAGAAAACTAAATCATGCAAATATTTCAAAGCGGATTCAGCGAGCTGGTTTCTTTTTTCTGCAACCGGCCTCAAACAAAGGAATAATTAAAACAATATATCATTACTTAAAAGCATGATAATGAACACTTGTCTTCTACATATATTTATGGCCATCCCCAGTCTATGTACGTCGTTCCTGGATATTATGGTATACATATTTCTTTGGGTTAGGGTTATTTCAACCAATCTCATGATCATTTGTTATACTATTGATATCAACAAACACAACTTTCAATCACCCTTTCAAATCTGATAAATCAACAAATAACGAATATGATAAAGCAACAAGACAACAATCAAATGGTAATTAGAGACGAATGCTTACAACCGTGTGCTACAGCCAAGGCAGGGGGCCGTGCGTGTGTGTGCGCCGTCCAGATGGGGAGATGGACTGGTGCACGGTTTGGGTTCAGGGCGAGGGAGAGGGCGCGCCGCTTGTCGGTCGACGGTGCTGTGGTAGTGCGCGACAATGGTGGCGAGCAGGGGGGCCGTGCGTGCGTGTGAGCTGTTGAGATGGGGAGATGGACTGGTGCACGGTTTGGGTTCAGGGCGAGGGAGAGGGCGTGCCGCTTGTCGGTCGATGGTGAGGGCGAGTGGCGCAGGCGTGGGTCGACGGTGCGGTGGTAGTGCGCAACAGTGGCGGCGAGCAGGGGGCCCGTGCGTGCGTGTGAGCCGTCGAGATGGGGAGATGTACTGGCGCGGTTTGGTTTCAGGCCGAGGGAGAGGGCGCGCCGCCGGTGAGGATGGAGGCGCCGCCGGTGAGGATGGGGGCGCAGCCGTGGGTCGACGGTGAGGGTAAAGTTGGAGTGGGGACAGTCGTGTGTCGAAGGAGGTTGGGTAGGAAATTTGGGGATTTAGGTTTTCTTATTTTTAGTATATTAGGATATTAGATTTGAATTAATTATAATTGTAAATAAATTTCACAACACTAAAATAACAACACATATAAAAAACCGTTGTCTTTTATGTAATCAACAACACTTAAACGACAACGGTAAAGACGAACCGTTGTCTTTTTGCGTTTTTAAATTCTAATAGGCAACGGTTTAGGCTAATAAGACTCTACGACAACGGTTTTAGGCCTAAACCGTTGTCTATTCAATGTAGTCTATGAGCTTTTTTCTTGTAGTGATCGCTCCTTGTCTTTTGGTTTCTCACATACTCGTCCTCCAAGAATCTAACGTTGGTGCTAACAACGATTCTCTGAATCTTAGGACAGTAAAAGAAACCACCTTTCGTTTGCTTAGGATACCCTATAAACAACATTACCTTGCACCTGCTTTCTAACTTATCAAATTCCTTCGTCAGCATGTGTGCCGGACAACCCCATGCTCTAAACTTGCACAAACTGGGTTTGTGTCCAAGGAAGAGTTTACAGGGTGTCTTAGGAACCGATTTAGAAGGCACCAAGTTTAAGATGTAGGCTGTTGTTTCCAATGCGTATCCCCAAAATGAAATAGGTAAGCTTGCATAACTCATCATTGATCTCACCATCTCCAAAAGAGTTCTATTTCTTCTTTCGGTTACACCATTTTGCTGGGGAGTACCCGGTGCAGTCCACTGGGATGTAATCCCATGTTCTGAAAAATATTGCAGGAACTCGTTCCCGAGGTATTCGCCACTGCGGTCAGATCGTAATGACTTGATAGTTTTCCCGACCTTCTTTTCTACCTCTGTCTTGAACTCTTTGAATTTCTCAAAGCATTCAGATTTGTAGCGAAGCAGGTAAACATATCCGTATCTCGAGTAGTCATCAATGACGGTGACGAAGTACTCATACCCTCCACGAGCCTGTGTGGACATGGGCCCACATAAGCCAGAATGGATCAATTCCAACACATCCTCTGCTCGAGACTGACTAGCCTTAAAAGGCCCAGAAGACATCTTTCCCTCGATGCAGGATTCGCAGACTTGATAAGGTACAGGCCGAACTAAGTCCAATGTACCGTCATCTACAAGTCACTTGATCCGCTTCAAGCTGATGTGACCCAGTCTCAAGTGCCAGAGATATGTAAGATCCTCAGAAGAACTAAGCTTTCTCTTTCTAGGAATATCAATTTCAGATGAATTACATGCAGCATACGCGAAAGTATTATGATGACAGTTAACGACAAAGAGAGAGTTATTCAGCATTCCACGACAGATAACTACGTTATTACCAATGATAGAAACACCACTATCAAAAATAACTGAATATCCATCAACATAAAGTTTGGAAACTGAAATAAGGTTCTGCCGAAAATCCGGCACATATAAAACATCTTTCAAAGTCAAAACAGATTCATCAAACTACAAGGTGATATCTCCAATGGCAGCTGCACTCACTCGTGCTGCGTTCCTCATTGAGATGGTAATCTCGTCATTCTTTAGCACCCTCCTCGGTGTGAACCCCTGCAAAGTATAACAATATCCAGTGTCCACTACCCACGAATGAGTAGCTCCAGTATCCACTACCCACGAATGAGTAGAAACTAATGCTAAACACGTTTCCGTTACAAATGCAAAAGATGTACCTTGTCCTTTGCTTCCGCATGCGTTCTTACTTGAAGTGACACCAACGCTCTTCACTTCATTTGACCTCCTCTCACGTCTTCTGTGATCAATCATATTCTTGCACACAGTATGAACCACATCTTTCAATGCACTCAAGCTGTGCTCAAGATCTGATAACTCAGAATCCCATAAAGGTACGAAAGACTGTTATGCCAAGAGATCAGTAAGCAACTCTTTAAAAGAGTACTTGCTTCTCTTAGCTACATCCTTCTTGAAGTCATAGAATGAAAGTGGTAATGAGTTCAGGATTATATCGATCTTAGCCCAATCACTGATACATCCACCTCTACGTGTGAACCGATTCATGGTGTTATCCATCATCATCACATGTAACGTCACCGAACTACCATCAGCCATTCTCTTACAGACAAGGTCTTTCACGAGATCACAGCTGACAGTTCGTTCCACTTCGCCATACGTAGCCACAATAAGTCCATCCATATCACAACAGAGCTACAATAGCCCATGTACTTGAGCTTCAATTCTCTAGACAGGTTATCCGAGATTAACTTGTAAGTAAAATCTTCAGATACCACCCATCTGTGATAGAATTCTTTCTCACGTCTAGAGACTTTACGGTAACGTGGGGCAAGTGGCATCATAGTAAGAACAAACATGTGTTGCTTAGTCAGGAGGATACACTCAATGCAATATCTCCACTCAGGAAAGTTCGGACCAGTTAAAGGATTGAGAGCAAGAATATGATCAACAGTAGACATAGACATATCTGAAACAAATAAAGAATCATAAAAAAACATACATGCAGAACATTCGAAAACAAATGCATTGAAAACCTCTTGATAAATCAAATACAAATATTTTCCACTAATAGCCCAAGAGTTCCCACCGCAAGCTACACTCGTAGACGTTTAGGATGTCACCCTCAACCAGACTGTGGGTTTTAAGCCCCAATCCTTTAATTTCATACCATGTCAGGAATCCTTAGACACGTGAAATTAATTATTAGTGTAAAACCTTAGACCGAGCCATCTCTCAAGAACAGGGAAGCAGCAACTGCATTATATTCTAAGATGCCTCTAAGCCCTTAACCACAAATTTAACTGCAACCAAAAGAGACAGTTTAGCATGGCGCGTAGCCATACCACACGACCCTTAAAGCCTTTGTTATATAAAATTTAAATCAATCCTAGAATACTTATGAGAAAGAATTACGCAAGCTACAGTCGTAGACGTTTACGCAAAACCCTCCCACTATTCACATGATTTAAATTGTTTGTCTGGAAATCCCAACAACTGTAGCCCATGTACCTCCAGGAACTAGCAAGCTACACTCGTAGACGTTTACTAGGATGAGAGATACACTTACAACCTAGGATCACTTTGTGGAGGTCTATTGATTTTAATTAAAAATCCGCTTAGTATTTTTGTTTCAAAATGTTTCTTAAATGCACACATAAATAATCTCTTGTCATTATATTTTCCCAAATTTTTGCATGTAATTAAACAAGCCCAAAAATTCTAAATATAATCCAGATAAGAAATTAATCATATAAGCATGCCTATAAAACTGTAAATAATAAAGCAATAAAAACATGCTTTCCTATTATCTACACATGCTTATTGCGCAATTAATAAATCACATATCATACGAGGCAATTAAGACAAAAAAAAATTCCTCGTGGCCCCACAAAAAAGGAAAAATAAAATAATCCTATCTATTACAAAATTTGAATTTCAAAATTTGGATAACTCCAAATCTTCTTCAAATCTTCACAAATCTTCCAGGGCCTTGATATCCTCAACCACCAAATCTTTTTGAATCTAGGGTTTTGAGATTTGAAAATTGGTCCCACTATCCAACTACAAACCCTAGGTTTATATCGAATTGCATTAGCCGTCAAATCTCGAACCCTACCGCCGCAGCAGCAGCTGCCGGCCGACAGCCACCGCCACCGCCGCCGCCAGCCACAGCCATCGCCCGGCCAGGCCGCGCGTCGCGCACGCCCGCCGCTGCGGGACCCCTACCCGAGTTGTTGCGCCGCCGTGTCGCACGGCCGCTGCCGGCGCAGGCCCACGCGGCTGCACCGACGCTGCCAACGTCGTTCGCGGCTGCAAGTCGCGGTGGGCTGCCTGCCCGCCGCCGTGCACCGCCGTCGCCTCGTGGTTTCCGTCTTCTTTCTTCGACCCGTATAATTACAGATTTGAAAATTACAATATCTAATCTATTACAATTTTTCTAACAAATCTAATCACGGATTTTCTCGTGATTTTACAAAATACGATTTAATCCGAACATGGATAAACAACCGCGGATTAAATCGAAAGGGTTTCCACGAGGAACAAAAACAAAACACCACAGCAATTCAAAAATTCATACATGCATAATCGAAATTGCTCATCCAACAGAGCCACAAAAACAAACCACGGCTCTGATACCAATTGTAGGGATTTGTCGGTGAACCGAATCTCCAAATCCAAATAAACTGGATCGTTTCATGGATGTTGAGAGCAATAAACATACAATAATCCTAGCATGCTCCTATGAATTTAATGTTGTGGTTATACAGTTTACCTTAACTCCGTCGTCTCAGATCCGATCTTTGGCGTTTGAAATCCAATTTCGATTCAACAACGGGATTTGATTAACACTGCGGAAACAGAAATTAGAACCAGATCTAATTTCAAGAATTAATCAAAATAAAAGAAAAAGGAAGAATAATTTGTTCTCTAGATTAGGCCTTCAGATCTGTATCCCAATGCTGGTCAATCCTGCTACTGGTGAGGATTCCAAAGGACTGTGAATGTGTAGGCCAGAGTCGAGAAATTTGACTCCCAAACACACCAGAAGCTGCCGCCCCTATCTCTCTCTCCCTAGGGTTTTGAACTAATTTGAATGTTCTAAGGTGGCTAGGGTTTCAAAGAGAGATCTGTCTATTTATAGACCTAGGGTTTAACCCTAATGGGATGTTGGGCCTCTTTTCAACATATATAATTTAGGCCGGACCTAGGACCTAATGCAAATAATAAAGTAGGTCTATGAATTAATTAATTCCCATGTCCACAACCCATGACACAATTAATTAATTAATATTAATTCTTTTTCACCACAGAATTAATACTGACCTACCCTTTCATTACCACGTTATGAGAACGAGCTGCATTTACTTGAGAATCTCCATATTTAAGGTTACCGGATATTCATTAATTAATCGGAGCTTCTGACAAGATCTATCTATAAATAATTAATATCTTATATTTCTTGAGCAGTACCACTCAAACCTTATCACTCATGCTTGAACTTAATCAGCTTACAGGACTTTAGCATAATGAATATTATTGAGCTCCTCAGGGAATGTCCCCATCCTATTAGTCGGATATGGTTGCCTAACTCCAGTCTCAGGCTGTTCTACATGAACTGCTGCTACTCAAGATGCGGGTATACGAGCACGTTACTCAAGCTCTCCACCATGGCAAGTCAAAGCAACAGTCAACCCGTGCATACCCCTGAACCTTCGTTAGGGTTTGGACTCAATCAAGATCGAGATCTTGTATTCTCTGATGTCAGACAGCATAATACATCTCACTGTGGTCCAATCAATATGCAACCGCACGTATCAGCATATAAAGTAATCAAGACAGATTACTTCTTTCCGACTATGCTGCAGCCTATACCAACAGACTTATCCTCGTACGATGTCTTGGCCATGATAATATTTATATCTCACTGGTCAAGTGATCATACTGTCTTCTGTGATCTACAACACACCGTATGATCGTCCCTATCAGTGAGATAAGAGGATACCGTTGTTACTCGCATGTAAGTTTGTTAACAAATAGGAAATACAGTTGAATGTATAGTCATTGTAATAAATGCTTTCTGTATATAAAACCCAATAGATACATTGTTAATGGTGATTCCATTGCACTTTAAGCAATTACTCTTCCTTTTGAGTTATCTCTAAAACTGACTACCGGTCCTCTTGACATCTTTAGTTTTGTAAGGAGATTTCTTTCTCCGGTCATGTGGTCTGAATATCCACTGTCCAAAATCCATGCTCTCTTCTTCTTTTTTAGCGGACTTTGGTGACCTTTAGTGGGCCAGTAATAGAACCTTAGTCATTTCTGGGTGGACGTTCTTCAGCATTATCAACGAGCGCTTCTTCCATAACTCAAAGTTTTCTGATGAATACTTTGGAAGCTTTGTAATTTGTGCCATCTCTGCATACCTAAGCTTGAATACACACAAACACAAACAGAGTGCAAAGAACAAAGATTTGGTCCTAAGTGACTCAACACAACCTTGGTCTTTAAGAACCTTGGCGCGTGATACCACTTGTTGGTCCCAAAATCAGAGTGCAAATAGGTGCAGCGGAAGGTTTATATAAGCAGCAGAAGCAAAATTAAATACACTTGCACTTGTTCAGATAAACAGAGGTAACTTAGTTTAGTGTGTAAAAAGACTTAAGCTTAGGTCTGTCGTTGTTAGGTCAGTTTCACAGAATATACACTTCAATACCTGGACAAGTATTAAAGATTTCAAAAGTCAGTTTGTGAAACTAAACAAGGCAGAAATATAAATAAAGCAGTAAAGAACACACAATATTTATAGTGGTTCGGATCTAAATATCCTACATCTACTCTTCAGACCCAAGGTTCGGATAATTCACAAAGTAAGTACAAGCCTCCTTACGATCTATACACAGCCCATCGGCGCCTTCGTCCTTCGATCAGCTGTGGCACTCGCTTAGGAACTCTTTATAGGCTCAGTCTTTAGGTTGAAGTGAGGGCGACACCCCACAACCTTCTTCCTGGTGGTTGGATGTTTGTTGTTCTTCCCAAAACTCAATTTGTTGGCATACGCCCGTGAGAGTCAGTATCCCAGAGTAGGAAACTGATTGCTATGAATATATCTTGTAAAGATATATTCATCAAAGAAAAGCTTCAATCTCGTGCTAGGAGAAGATAGCACAGAGTAATAACTTGAGTCAAGGACTCAAGTCTCGTGTTAAGAAACACGGAAACTCATAACAGAGAGATGGCTTAGCAGAGCGCTCTTCTTAGAGTGAGAATTATTCAAAATCGTGTCAAAGTTCATCCAAAGTTCGTAACTTTTTAAGGTTGATGTGTAGTCCTATTTATTGAAGACTTTCTCCGGTATTTTGAATTTTTGCCCGTTAGACACATAAATCCAGTCGTTAGACTCATGCAAGATGTTGTCCAATAGTAGCCTATGTCGTAGGTCTGCTTCTGCTCTGCTATGTCAGTGTTCTATACACTAACTTTGTGTCAGACTAAGTTTGAGTCTAAGGAATCCAAGTTTTGGATAACCTCGTATTGACATTCATTTGGGCATGAATATGTTGAAGTGTGACCGAACTTCGATGTCTTTCGAATAGCTCGCGCTTTATAGGTAGTGGTCTTAAGATTTGCATAGCTAGCCCTCATACTGACTTCCCATAGTCAGTATGAAAAACGCCCTCATACTGACTTCTCTTGGTCAGTATGGAAAACCCTCATACTGACTTCTTCTAGTCAGTGCGGGAAAGCCATCATACTGACTTCTCGTGGTCAGTATGGAAAACCCTATATTAAGTCCCCAAACTCAGTTTTCGTCAAGACTGTACTTGGTGTAAAACCAAGTTTCAAGGCGAGCAGTTCTTCAGTTCTCAAGCATCTCCTATGCTTGGTCTTCAGCCTTAGTTCTTTTACAACTCGATTGATCCTATACAAGGATTACAATGTTTAAAACTCTAAAAGCTAAAAAACTGACTAAGATGACTTTTACAATCTTTGACCCACCAAAACACAAAAGTAAGGAATGATTTTTCTAACAAAAATCCCAACAGTAATGCATTGTTTAAGTTTGACTCGTTTATAATTGAGTTGAACTTCGAGTTTTTTATCGAATAATTTGAAGTTCACGAACTTTATTGAGATTTAGTTGAGCTTAACGAATTTTTTAAGTTTAGATTATATTTAAATATTAAATTCAATTTTTCCTTATAACTACAAAAATTAATTATACTTATTATTTTTATGTTAAAAAATATTAATTTTATAACATTAATAATTTTATATTTAATACTAGTTTTAGCTAACAAATTTGCTCACAAACTCATAAGTGGAATATTATAAAACTTATTTTTTTTTTAATTTGAATAATAAGTTCAAACAAAATTTTATTGAATCGAGAATCAAGTAGATAGGTTGACAAATTTGGTTTATGTAGATGTATTGGTTTTCATCTTAATGCTTGCTCATGAACCCCTTTACATCTTGAATAAGCAATCCAAACTCTGGCAATTCTTGAAAACTACAAAATCCATGAAACGCATTAGCATACTCAATCAGCTCCACTTCTTTCCCACACCTCTCTAAACCTCTCACATACTTCCTCTGCCAGTCTTGCAATGGATCAAACCCTCCCACCACCACCAACGTCGCCGGAAACTCCACACTCTTTACGCACTCGTCTCCGCCGCCGAACACGTTCACTGCCGGGTGGTTCCGGTCGGCCCCCGCCGGCAAGAATTTCCTCCACATCGCGTCGGCGCCTTCAACCGTCAGAATGGGCCCCTTCACCAGCCTCAACTCCGCCTCCGTCCGTTCTTCCCCGCCGAAAAACGGCTGCACCGCCATGATTCCGGCCAGTTTTATCTTGTCGAGCGCTCGGCGGTCTTGGCCCGCCATAACAGCCACGTGATGCGCTATGTTCCCGCCGGCGCTGTCTCCGGCCAAGAAACACCGCTCCAGATCTGTGTTGGACGGCAAGATTTCGTAGGTTTTTTCGTTGATGAATTTCAAGGCGTCGAAGCCGTCTTCGTACTGGCAGGGATACTTGTGCTCCGGTGCGAGTCGGTAGTTGACGGAAGCGATGATGGCGGGTAGTTTCGCGGCGAGCGTTCGGCAGAAGTCGTCGCAGACTTTGGAGTGTGGGTTGAAGAGCGAGAAACCGCCGCCGTGGTAGTAGACTATTAGGGGTAGCTGTTTTTCGGTGGGCGAGGGGACGAAGAGGCGGAACCAGAGGTCGCGGGAGGGGTCGACGGATATGTCAGAGGAAGATACGGTGGTTCCTCCAATGATGGCGGTGGCGGCGGCCGAGGTTTTGGGGTCGAGGAGGTTCAAGAGGCGGCGATTGATGGTTCCGTCGGAGCGGAGGCAGCGTTGGAAAAGGAATGAACCGATACAGAACTTGAGCCTCATCATCAATGGCAGCTTCAGCATATCTTGGAGATCACCCATGTTTGATGCTTTTGTTTTTACAATTTCCATAAAGCATCATACAAATATATAATGAATACAAAACATAAGGTCATCTATTTTTTTATTTTTATTAAAAATTACATATAAAGAAATAATACTTTTAATACGAAAAGAAAAACAATATTTCAATAAAGACAAATCACATTCAACTTCTAATATTAGTATGACGTTTATAAAGTAAGAGTTTTCAATTAGCAGCTTATCCCCGAGTAAGAATGTTAGGTGATGAGGCATTGTATTTGTCACCGACTCCAGACATAGAGATTAAATCGCAAATCGAATTATATTAAGAGCAGTTTCGATTAATATACTCTCTCCAGCTTAATATGTCTCATTAGCTTTAAGCACAATTATTACCAATTTTTGTGTGTACTCTAAATAATATTTTATTGGTAGATGCGAAAAAATTTGTTATTTTAGGAAGTAAGATAAATAGATGAAAAAGACCAAAAAGAAAAATGAGACAATTTAGACGAGGCGGAGGAAGTATATAATTTTAATGTAAATTAATTTTTTTTATGTTATGTTATTAGTTTCTAAGACAGAAAAATATTTGTTCAACTAATTGAAAAGCAAAATTATAATTTTATAAACAAGAAATCGCTTTTTTAATTGGGAAAACTTTTTCAAGAATCTGCCAACATGATTTTGGCCGATGCAAATATGCTTGGTAGTTTTAAATACGTCCAAATTTTTCCCCTGATTTAATTAGATGTACCTTATGTTTTTTTCGTTTTAAAATTTATTAGGTGTACCTAATATGAACAACTACTAAGTGTCACATTGATGGAAAACATGGAACTACATATGTTATCTTATTTATATTTATGATTCACCCTGATTCGAAAAGTGTCATAAACCATAATGTAATGATAAAATCCATGGAAAGATTATCAAATTCTTAAGGGTGAGAATATGGTCTGTTCTGTTAAAAATTAAACAGTATCCTTCAATTTGAAGTATCAAAACCTAACTGTAATTTGACATAGCACAGATCTTTTAGAGATAATTGATTGATGATTACACTCAATCAGTTGGAGGTTAGTTTATCGAGGTGGTTATGCAACGAGTTGATCCGGGTGCTAGTTCTTCAGCCCCAACAGACAGACACAGATATTTGAGATGATGCACATGTTATTGAGTGGTTATCTTCGTGTTTTTAGATGTCCGAGATAAGTGTGGATTTCACGCAGATGACAGGGTTTGTTATGTTCAGAGGTTTGATGATGTGGACACGAGATTGGGGGAGGATGTTCAAGAGTTAAAGAGAAGATTTCCTATTCTCTATTCTCTATTCTCCGCCCTAGTGATATTTTGCCTTTTCAAACTTAGTGTCAAGTTTGAGGATGGGACAATTGTCGATTGAATTGGTATTGGTTTTTGAACAATATTAGTAAGGCTTTGGATTATTGGTAATTGTGTTGATTTAGCTGATATGTTTGTTTGAGCCTTAATGTTGTGTTGGTGGTATATTTGATAGGTTTTAATAAGGTTGTGAGTAGCCGAATCATGCCGACGGGTAACAAAAGCTACATCATGACCATTTGTGCGAATGCGTGATGTAGTTTAATGCATAATTGGATGAATGAATGTGAGGAGTGTTTGATTGTGGTAAACTTGCACATGAGATAGAATCATGAGGAATATGCAATGATTTGAATTTATTTGAGCTATGATAGGACATAATCATTCATATCGATATATGATGACGTTTAACTTCTGAATAGCTTGCACTCGTGTGTTGTTAATACTTTGGACTAAACAAAATGTAATGCCCCCAATTTTTTTCTTCGTAAAAGTAAAATGATAATTAAATAAAATGGCATGCTATTTTAATTAAATACTCGATAAAGTAAATTGTTTCATATTGTTGAGGTTCGATCTTAATGGATACGGAGCCCCGGGAATGATATACGGATTTTACATGAAATAGTGATAATCCAAATGAATAAATAATCAAGTGTAATATATCAAACTGTAGAGTGTGAGAATAATCATTCAGTGATGAGTCGAGTTCGACACAACTTGTTATTATAAAAATAAGCGTTGCATGTGTGAGCCTTTAAGCTAATCATATCGTAAAAAAATTAAGGGATTAAGTGCCGAAAATCGGCTTACAAGGGGGATATTTTTAGGGGTCTGAATATCTAGGGTTTCCATGAATCTTGCTTGATAGTTGAGCCGCGAGCTCCAAATTTATCAGAGTTGTTGTGCTGAGTGTGACCGGATCAACCCAAAAATACCGCGAGCTTATCCTCTTTTCCATCCCGTTGGCTCTTTCGATCGTTAGGCAGTCAAGGGGTGTCCGTTGGGAGATAGGCTCTAGCTCGACTCTTTGGGCAGCTTAGCTCGAGCTATCATCGAACTGCTTTAAACCGAGCTGCCCTATGTAATGCCCCGGCCCCAGCCGAACGAGCTCACCCGAGATCAGCCACGTTACCCACCAATGGCCTGGACCGGCTTCCAGACTGACGGCTGACCCCACAAACCAACACATGTCCTTCCCAGCGTGCTTTGTCCTCACTCACACGCACCCTGAGAAACTTCTCAGGGGGTTACCCATCTTAGTTCTACCCTAGGTCAAGCATGCTTAATTTTGGAGTTTTTCTAGAATGAGTGCCGGAAAAGATGATGCACCATGTTGGTATGAGTAGCACCTATCAAATCCTTTAAGCTCTCCTCAACTATACAGTCTCATTCCTATATAGCCTCAGAATCCCTCTCATTCCGATGTGGGGTCCGGTTCATTCATGTCACCCTCAGCTCAACTAATGGAAGTCTTACGGGAGCTGCTCATTGTCCGTGCTTCTCTACACTGCGATCACTCTGTTAAACTGCTATTTACGCCTGGGCCGGCCTGCCGTTGGGCCTGAAAAAACGTCTATTGGACTATGTTTTAGGCCCCCTAAATGGGCCGATTATATCGTACCCCAACAATAGTCCCTTCGGCTCAGCGGGGTGCTCTCTGGGGAGCCTAGTGAGTCGTACGATTGGGTAGTCTTACGTCGGACTGCTACCTCATATGGATGACATGCTTTCCCTGATGTTGACCCTTCCGACTCTTCGGAATTGGGGGTTCGGCATCATTGGGGTGCCCGTAGGCACCCCCGGTCCGGAGGACCAATTCCTCTGTGGGTGGTCCTCCTTACTCGCCATCCCCAGGAAGCTGTTGCGAGTAGGGGTGTTCATGGTTTGGTCGAAATCGGTTAAACCAACCAAACAAGATGAATTTGGCCGATTTGAAACCGATCAAATTTGGTTTGGTTACGGTTTGGTGGCTCAAACCGGCCGTATTTGTATGTGTCTATGTATATATATATATATATATATATATTATATTATAATTAATAAATATAAATTGTGGTTCATTAGATAAGTTTCAACTTTTTTATGCAATTAACTCATGTTTAAATTTCTTGGTCAACACAATAGTTTTAGTTTCAATATTTTTAATCAAAAATCACCTAGTAAGTATTTACATTAAATATTATTATTTCATATAATTTTTTACGGTAAATTAAGTATTAACATTGTTAATTCGTTAATATAATTTTACATGTCTCTTTCAATTTTACATTTGAATTTTAAGATTATAATTTTAATACAATTGACTCAAGTGTTTCTTTTAGTTTTACATTAAATTTTGAATATAAGATTTTAAAAATTAAAATTACATTAAAATAAGTAATAATAAATAATGAAAATCAACTAATTTGCATTTAGGCCCTTATTTTCAACAAATTATAGTAGATTATTGAAAGTTGAAACATATTTCGTTTCAAACCATCAAACCGGCCGGACCAAACCACTTTTATATGGTTTGGCCGGTTTGGTTTCGATAAATTATTTGGCCGGTTTAGTTTGGGAAAATTTCAAACCGTACCTATTGGTTTGGCCAAGATTTTGATTCAAAACCGGCCAAACCAGACCGCAAACACCCCTAGTTGCGAGTGTCGTGGCCGCGGGCCCAAAACTGCGGCATTTTATTGGGACAGTTCGGGTTCTGTCCCATTCCGGTTTGGCCATCCGATGAACCCCAACGAACTCCTGTGGTACGGATTCTTGGGGGCTTTAGGGGTGCGATTTGTGCCCATTTGGTCATGACAAGAATGTTTGTCGATACGTTGTAATATCGGGGTCAAATTCCCGTAGCCTAGGGCTCTTCTTTTGGAGTTTGCATGGTCGAACCGACTTGGGTTCGGGGCTTGAGTTCGAATTTTTCAAACCACTTTTCGTCGGACCGCTTTTGAAATTTACCGCCTAAACTAGGTGGCAGTTGCGTAATATTCGCGAAAACTTGGGGCAATTTCAGGCAGTTGGACGGGCGCGAATCATATAACCATCGCTTGAGCGATTTGACTGTCGCTCTTTCCAACACTTTCTCTCTCTTTCTTGCTTCTCTTTCTCCTACGATTTCCGACGAGCGCGATTTCTCCTTCAACTGTGATTCCAGCGGCTGTGCAGAACCTACTTACTGTCCGTTCATCCATGCTCAAAGGTAGTGCCTCATTCTTCTCCATTTTTGGTCTGCGGTGGGCGGTTGATCTAGGGCTGTGATGTTAGGGTTTTCTAGTTTTTTGTGAGTTAGAACTAGGCTGACGGGGCTTGTCCTTCTTTGAGATGTTTGAGATGTTTTTTTCTGGTTCCGATTCCCAAAACTCCGAGGAAATTAGATCGGAAGGGTTGAGTCTGACACCTCCCTTTACCACTTCTCCCCCAGGGGCCCTAATGCCATTGTTTTCACGGGGCCGCACTGGAGCCTGATCTTTTAGGGGCATGAAAGGCTGGGTCCGAGCGGAGTGGGCCAGGATCTGGGCATGGATTCTAGTTCCGAATTCTTGGATGACAAGATGCTCTCGTAGGCGTTCCGAGGGTTGGGTTGGACATTAGGTGGAGGCAAGGCCAGCGTCTCCGGTTGCGGTGCCAAGGCAGCCCTTCCAGAGCTTGAGGTGGTCGGAGATTATGTTCTTCCATCGGACTGGCGCAGTTGTCGGGTGCTTGGGGTCGTCTCTACGATCACCATAGATACCATGAAGGCCCTGGCAGAGTCCGTCCCTTGCTACGGAGTTTTGTACAAGATCCCCAAACCTCACCAATGGTGCTTTGACCCGCCTCTGGGCTTTGTGTCCTTCTACACTGCAGCCATGGACAACGACGTCGGACTCCCTATCCACCAATTCTTCAGCGAGGTGATGGCTTCATACAATCTCTCTCCGTTCCAGCTCTCCCTCAACGGCTGGTGCCACCTTGTCGGGGTGTTTCTAGTATGGCTGGACCTCGGGCTGGGTCTCCCGACAATTCGAGAATGTCACTACATGTATAGGCTGAATCAGTGCACCGACAAACACTACTACTACTTCTCTCGGTGGTCCGGAGGAAGGCCGACACTGATCAAGAAGCCCCCTTTGAACTTGCTGGGGTGGTGGACCACCTATTTTTTCTTGAAGCTCGTCCTGGTGCACCCCGAGTTCATTAGACACGGTGGGACACCAATTCGTGGGTCATCAATCTCAATAGTTGTTTTTTGGAACGCGGGGTTCGCTAATCAGATCAATTTTCTTGTTTTACAGGTCATCCCCGTATGCTGGTTACTGACACCAAGCAGGTCAAGGTCGACAGAGCCTACGACGTGACCATAGGCGACCGCGAGTGGCTCGTGGTGCAGAATAGACGGTCGGTCATAGCGGACTCCCTCCTCGACCACATAAATCAGCTCAGCGACCTGCCGACGAGTATGACCCGCTGCCGAAGAGTACCCCCTGAGCAGGTAGCTAGTGCCATCCAGGAGAAAAAGAGGGCCTGGGAGGAGGAGGAGACATGACACCGCGAGGCAAACCCCTCTAAGAGGCCGCACAGCGAGGCCGGGATGAATCTGCCCCTGCCTCCGCCCCCGCCGTTGAAGACTCCTCAGGAGGAGGAGCAGGTGGAATCCTCTTGCCCTTTGACCTGCCCCGATACTATCTTGCAACGGGGTGGTGAGAGTGACAAAGAGAACGATACTGGGGGCCTTGAGCACCGTCGGCGCCAATGCTCCCGGGAGAGGGACATGTTCCAGGAGTGCCCGGAGGACAGGAGCAGGGCTGTGGTGCAAACCATGGCCCCTCCGGATGCGCGGGTGGACACCTTTTTGGTCCGCACATGGCAACTGCTACAGAACCTGGGGTTGCTCGACGTGACCTCGGGGTCCATCACCGCACGGCTCGCCCGCTATGAACTCCGCCAGCTCGAGGTAACTTTTGGGCCCCCTGACTCCCTTTCTCTTAAATTCCTGCTTCTGATGACTTAAGTTTGTTGTTCGCAGGCCCGCGTGGAGTTCAATTTGATCCATTGGGAACTTTTCACCTTCGACGACAAGTGCACCTATAAGATTTACCAACTCCGCAAGGAGTGCGAATCCACCAAGAAGCTGGTGGAGGAGCTTACTGAGAAGTTTGATGCTGCAGAGGACAAAGCGGCTGCTGTGATGGTGAAGGCCGACAAGGCCCAGGTAGAGGTCGACGCCTGCCGGGAGGAGGTGGACCTCTTCCGGAAGAAGGCAGCTGAGGCCCAAGCCGATGTGAGTAAGCTGGTTCAGGCCTTCGTCAGACAAACGACCAACTACGCTCCCTTGATGCTCGACTCCGTATGCAAAGGGAGAGCTATACGGTCGAGCTCAAAAAGTACAAAAACCAGGTTTCTCGCCTGCAATCTTGCGAGGGACTGGTCTTCGGTTCCCGTATCACCTCTTCTTACTTTGCTGAGACGTACGAGGTACTTCACGTTATCTTTATTTTTCTTTCTTCTTCGTTCTGGTTTTAACCTTTTTGTAGACGCTCACTAAACAGGTGGAGAGCGAGGTCTGGGAGAGAATCTCCAGTAGGTTTTCGGACCTAGACTTGAACGTCTTGGACGAACCGGACAAAGAGGGTGATAAGGACTTGAGTAGTCCTTGGACTTGCCCCTGGTGATCTTTGGCCTGCATGAGCAGCCACTGGACGAGCCCCAACAGCAACAGCGGTAGCAGGAGACGTCTCGGGTGGAGCAGAACATTGAAGGTGGTGGCCCACAGTCAACGAACTTCTCATCAGGCCCCACACCGACTCTTGAGATGAACTCTGGTCTGACCCCCGACCCAGATGCAGCCGCCTGAGTGTCGAGCTCCTCCTCTGTCTGGCCTTACTCTGTTTCCACAACTTTTTTACATTCTGCAAAAAATGTACTTTTTTATGTTCTAAACTCCCTTAATTTCAGTATGCAACAATTTCCTTTTCGTTTTACATGTAATACATTTTTTGTTTGTCGAAGCAATTACTCTGATGTTCTTATGCACTTTTGTTATCGATCTGCAACACAATTCGTAAATTAGGGTTAGGATGGGCATCGCCCCTCCGATGCCTAAGTTAGTATTTGACATGAAGAAAATAGGGTAATTAAAAGAGTAGTAAGGGTTAGAAATCGTTATCTTGATGTAGGATCGAAGGAGGCATGTCTCGAACTACTTTGAATGTTTGTTAAGACCTACAAAATAATCGTGAGGGGTGTGGGTATCGCTTCTCTGACACTTAAGTTAGTAACGATTCAAAAAATTAAAATTGAAATTAAAAGACAAAGGGATAGGGTGTATCTGGGAGATTGATGAGTTCGATCTCTCTACTAGAAGTAGTATTTCTTCAAATGCTTGACGTTCTAGCTATTTGCGATCTCTCTCCATTGTAGTCCTCCAGGTGGTAGGCTCCTCTACCTACTACTCGGGTGACTTTGTATGGTCCTTCCCAGATTGGAGCGAGTTTCCCTACGCTCTTGTCCTTCATGTTTTGGAAGACTCGTCTGAGTACCCAATCTCCTCCTTGAAAGTTCGCATGCAAAATTTTTTGTTGAAGAACTTTATGACCTGCATTCTTCTCTGAGCCATGTTCAATAGGGCATGGTTTCTTCACTCATCGATCATCTCCAGATTTTTTAGGAGTATTTCGTTGTTTTCGGTCTATTTGCACGCTTCAACTCGCAGGCTCCCAGCCTTTACTTCGAATGGTATGACGGCTTCTTCTCCGTAAGCTAATGCGAATGGCGAGCTGCCCGTAGAAGTCCTTGGTTGATGTATTTTTACAATAGATTGGTACGCACCCTGTTTCAACCTCATAATCAAGAAATTGCTGCTTGATCCAAAGCACTTTAGCACAACAACTAGAAACGGCTACATATTCAGCTTTGGTGGTTGATGTAGCGACAAAGTGCTGCTTCTTGCTAAACCAACTAATAAACTTGTGCCCTAGGAACAGACAAGTTCCACTTGTGCTCTTCCTGTCGAAACGACATCCTCCAAAATCTGAATCTGAGTAAGCATTAAGAGTAAGCTCGTCAGTTTTGAGATACCAAATACCTAAGGATTCTGTTCCTTTGAGGTATTTCACGATCTTTCTTGCAGATTCCATGTGCGATGTCTTAGGGTTGGCTTGAAACCTTGCACATACTCCAACTAAGTAGGAAATATATGGCCTACTAGCGGTCAGATATAGCAATGATCCAATGATGCCTCTGTAACTCGTTGGATTGACTGTTTCACCTTCTTCATCAAGGTTGATTTGAGCACTTGGGCTCATGGGAATCCTCAAGGGCTTGGTTTTATCAAGGCAAAACTTATTGATCAAGTCCTTGGTATACTTCTTCTGGTTGATGAAGATTCCTCCTTCAGATTGGATAACATGAAGACCTAGAAAATAAGTGAGATTACCTATCATGCTCATCTAGAAGTTGTTTTGCATAAGTTGAGCAAACTTCTTGCATAGCTTCAAGTTTTTGCATCCAAAGATGATGTCATTGAAAAATCTGAACCAATAGGATGCCTGCTCCATCCTTGATCCTGAATACTGTAGTGTCAATCTCCCCTTCCTGGAAACCATTTTTGAGAAGAAACTGAGACAAAGTCTCATACCAAGCTCGAGGTGCCTGCTGAAGGGATTCGTGAACTGAATCACGAAGTCCGTTTGCCAAGGATCGTTAATTGGAATATCAAAATAAATTGCTATGCCTATGAACAATCCTAGCATGCTCCTATATTATTATGCATGAGAAGGTTATGCGGAATACCTGGATCGATGAACGATGAAGAACGCGTGCGCGGAGATGCCCTTTGATCTTTCCCACGCACCAAGATTTAATTTCCTAACAGATTGAGGAAATTAATCTAAAGAAAATAAACAAATATTTTCGAAAATAAGAGGAGAGAGAAGAAGAAGAATCCTCCTGATCTGATCTTCTGATCTGTATCCCAACT
>JAPKLW010000123.1:304192-443775 GCA_026898455.1 Plectranthus barbatus | reverse complement strand
CAACATATACTTCTTCTTTGAGCTCCCCATTCAGAAATGCACTATTCACATCCATTTGAAAAACTAAGAAATTATTGGTCGTGACATATGCAAGAAATAATCTGATGGCTTCAAATCTAGCTACAGGAGCAAAGGTTTCACCAAAATTGATCCACTCACACTGAGCGTACCCATTTGCTACGAGCCTCGCCTTGTTTCTGACTATATTTGCGATCTCATCTCTCTTGTTCTTGAAGACCCACTTGGTGCCAATAACAGATTGATGGCTTGGTCGATCCACCAAGTACTATACTTCATTTCTGTTGGTCCTAGATCAGAGTGTGAGTAATGTGCAGCGGAAGTAATTACACTCTAATTATGAGTAAATCAAGTTTCAGTGGCAACCTATAACTAACTATTTTAAGTTTAAAACCCAGTTTTAATTAGGTCAGCAGATTCGTTAACAATTTTACGGTTCAAACAGTTTTACAGTTTATACACTTCAATACTTACACAATAAGTAATGGAGGTTTCAAATTATCTATGAAAAACTGTATGATGCAAGAAGTAAAGGAAAAATTTTAAATGACACAGGATATTATAGTGGTTCGGAGCATTAAGTCCTACGTCCACTCTTCGGATATCAGATCCGGTAATTCACTAAGTTATGAAGTTACACTCCTCACGATCAATAGCCAGCTGCTGCAGAATCCTCTGTCCATAGCAAGGTGGATCACTCGCCAAGGCAGTTGCACTTCACTCCTTCTTCAGTCCGTCGAAGGCTCTGCGTCTTCTCTGTGGACCGACTCGAAGTTGGACTGAGGACAAACCTCCCTTTTACTTCTTCGGTAGGTTGGATGATTCTGTTCTTCCCAGAACGTCAAATGGTTGGCAGTAGCCCATAATAACCTATTCTTCCTTTGCAAAGATAAGGCTGTTGTGTTCTTACGTAGATAGTAAGAACACCAACATACTAGCTAGATTAAGTGTGCTGACTTAATCCAAGTACTGCGATGTCTCGCAGGGAATGTCCTTAGCCTCCGTAGCGACGAATGCAATGAGCTCAATTAATGAACTACGGGAGCTATATCTTCTCTCTTGAAAGAGCTTGAGTACTTTTCTTCTATGAGAGACAATGAATGAGTTGGAGATTCAAAATAGCGTGTATAATCAGATGAGCAGAGTGGCAAAGGTTCTCAAGTCTCTGTGGTTCCTGCTATTTATAGGTGAAACACCAGGAACTAGTCGGTAGAGACATTGGAAATGATGTCCAATCATAATTCATGCTCTTCTGAAAAGTCACTCGTCTTTCTGCTACAATCGTACTGCTTTTCAGAGTAGTTGTACTTGTGTGTCAAACGTCGAACATTGTATGCCAGTCGCAGCTTAGTATAAGTCTGATCCTTTATCATTGACTTCTTGGTGATCCCTTGCGACTTTGTTCAACATCTTTCGTGTACACATTCCAGTATGCGAAACTGTCTTGTTCTTGAAACTTTTGGTACATCTTGGCACTTTCCTTGTGAAAACTGTGTCCACAGTTTTCGCGACCTTGCTCGGCTCGTCTTCATCTTCTTGGTCAAGACAGTTTTTGCCTAGATGGTCTCTTCTCCAAAACTGTTCCACAGTTTTGTTGACTTCCTTCTTCCTAGACTATTACAACTCGAATATCCTATACAAGGATTACATGATGTAATAACTCTAAGTCCTAGACTTTGTTATGCAGTTTTGACACATCAAAATATCAGATTAAGGTAGGATTTCTACATCAATACCTAACAATTTCCGCTTTTTTGATGTTGTCAAAACCATACCTCTAGGTTTATCTGTCGGTAAGAAGATGCAGTTGATCTGAGTTTACAAATTTTTCTAGTCTACCACTACTCAGACTTGTGCTTCTTTTATACTCGACCTACTCTAAATTATCTTCCCCCTGAATGGGATAATTCTCATCTGTTAAAGCAACCATTAATTTAAAGCAATAAGAAGGAAATGCTGATCACACTGGAACATGTGAATTCAGCAAGGTAGAAATCAGGGAAAGAGACAATGAGTGATTGTCTTCAAACCGGCAGTTTTTCACATATATATATCATTGATTACAAATGCATGAACAAACTGCAGAAGATCAAAATTTTCAAAAAGATGCAAATTGGGAAGAATTCACCTTTCTTTTTGCTTTACTCTTTCGCCTTTTCCCGATTCAAGGAATCTGCATCGTCCTTTGATCTTGATGAAGTTGCAGTAGCGCTGGGTATGATCGGCAAACTGGCTTGATAGATCTTGAGGACAGCTGTTATATCTGAGAAATGTTTCCTATCTTCCTTCTTTGGTAGCCATTAACAGATTCAACTTCATATTGAAATCTTCATCCCACTTTCTGCATTCCTCCTCCCGCTTTCTGTACTCTTCATCACTCCTTTGTTGTTCCTCTTGTCGCTTCTGATCCAATAAGATCAACTGCAGCTTCAGCAACTCATCCCTTTTCTCTTCCCCTTTTTGACAACATCAAGAACAAGGGCCAGTTGATGTTCCACACGACGGTCTATAGCTTGATTTAGGATAATGTAGGGTAGAGAGTCAACAACTACAGAGAGTGGATCGGGAGACAGGGCTCTGTCAACTGTGGTGAGTGCTCTAGAGATGTCATGTGACCTCCATAGATTCACCTATATAAGCGGCGGCTGACTGTGAGAGGAAGCTGTGGAGAGCTCTGGAGGTGGAAGGATTCGCTGTGAGTCTGTTTCTTCCCCCTGTTTTGTTGTTGGGGCTTTGTGATAGGTTTTGTATACTGAAAGCATTTATTATAATGAGTATACAACGATTTATTTCTCCTATCTATTAAACAATCTTACATGTATGTAACAATAGTATCCTCTTGTCTCACCGATAGGGACGATCATACGGCGTGTAGTAGATCACAGAAGATAGTATGATCACTTGACCTAGTGAGACATAAACCTGATCACAGCCGAGATAGCGTATGAGGATACGTCTATCCGGATGGCTGCGGTATTGTCGGAATAAGTAGTCTGTCCTGGTTACTTCACATGCTGCTACGCAAGGGTGGCGTATTGATGGACCGCAGTGAGATGTATTCGACTGTCTGACATCAGCGAATACAAGATCTCGTTATTGATTGAGTCCAAACCCTAACAAATGTTCAGGGGTTTGCACGGGTTGACTGTTGCTTTGACTTGCCATGGTGGAGAGCCTGAGTAACGTGCTCGTATATCCGCATCTTGGGTAACAACAGTTCGTGTAGTACCGCCTGAGACTAGGTTTAGGTAACAATATTCGAGTAATAGGATTGGGACATTCCCTGAGGAGCTCAATGACATTCATCGTGCCAAAGTCCTGCATGCTAATTAAGTTCAGGCACGAGTGATAAGGATTGAGTGGTACTACTTAGGAATAATAAGATATTAATTAATTGTAGATAGAGCTTGTCAGAAGCTCTGATTAATTAATGAATGTCTGGTAACCTTAAATATGGGGATTCTCAATTAATGCAGCCCGTTCTCATAAAGTGGTAATAAAGGGGTAGGTCAATATTAATTCTGTGGTGAAAAAGAATTAATATTGATTAATTAATTATGTCCTGGGTTGTGGACATGGGAATTAATTAATTTATAGGCCCACTTTATTATTTGCATTAGGTCCCAGGTCTGGCCCAATTAAATATGCAGAAAAAAAGGCCCAGTAGCTCATTAGGGATAAAACCCTGGGTCTATAAATACACCACTCTCTCTTGGAATCCCTAGCCAGTTGTGTGATTATTCAAATCAGTCAAAACCCTAGATCAAAGAGAGAGAGAGGGGCGGCGCCTGTAGAGGGGAGAAGGAAGGGTTTTTCTACTCCGGCCTACATCACAGATATGTGGAATCCTCACCAGTAGCAGATCTGAACAGCATTGGGATACCGATCTGAAGATCTGATCTGGAGAACAGGATCTTTGTTTTCTTTATTTTTCTTTTCAATTAAATCTTGAAATTAGTGTTCTAATTTCACATTCCGCGGATTTAATTGAATCGCGTGGTTGGTTCAAGTTTTAGAATTCAAACACGAAAGATCGGTACAGAATCTACGGAGTTCAGGTAAACTCGATAATCCACGAATCACATTAAATTCATAGGAGCATGCTAGGCTTTTATTGTGAATTTTAATTATATGCAATATCCATAAATCGATCCGGTTCACTTGGGTTTTTGTGATTCGGTTCACTGAAAATCCCTACAATTGGTATCAGAGCCTGGTTTATGATTTATGGCTCTGTTGTATATAATAAATTCAAATATGCATGTATGAATTCTATTGTATGTCGTAGATGATTTTTGTTCCTCGTGGCAACCCGTTTCATTCAGCCCGCGGTGGTTTATCCGTGTAGGGTTGAATCTGTTTTGTAAAATCACGAGAAAATCCATGATTAGTGTAGATTTGATAAAATTGTAATAGAATAGTTTCTATAATTTTTTCAAATCTGTAATTTTTGGATGGTTCGGGACGAAGAACGAAGACGGAGGTCGATGGACTGGGCGCTGCGGCGGCGGCGGCGCTGGCGGCGTCTGCTGTCCCGTTGCGGTGGCTCGTGGTTTTGGTGGTTGGTACAATTCTGTGTAAACCCTAGGTTTGCATTAGGGTTTGGAGCCAATCATCAAATCACAAAATCCTAAATCCCAAAAGATTTGGTGGATGAAGATTTGGAGGCCCTAGAAGATTTGAATTTATCCAATTAAATTCAAATTCAAATTGTAATAGATAGGATTTTATTTTTCCTATTTTCTGGGGCCACGAGGAATTTTTATTTTCCTTAATTGTTGTCGTATGATATGTGATTTATTATGTGCGCAATTAAACATGTGTAGATATTAGGAAAAGCATGTTTTACTGCTTTTATTATTTATAGTTTTTTCAAGCATGCTTATGTGATTAATTTTTTTGTTGGATTATATTTTGGGAATTTTCGGGCTTGTTTAATTACATGCAAAAATTTGGAAAATATAATGACAAAGATATCATAAGTGCGCATATAAGAAACCTTTTAAAAGAAAAATACTAAGCGAATTTTTTAATTAAAATCAATAGACCTCCACAAAGCGGTCCTAGGCTGTAAGTGTATCTCTCGTTCTAGTAAACGTCTACGAGTGTAGCTTGCTAGTTCCTAGAGGTGCATGGGTACGGTTGTTGGGATTTCTAGACAAACAATTTAAATCATGTGAATAGTGGGAGGGTTTTGCGTAAACGTCTACGAGTGTAGCTTGCGTAGATCTCTTTCATAAGTATTCTAGGATTGATTTAAATTATAGATAACAAAAGCTTTAAGGGCTGTGCGGTATGGTTACGTGCCATGCTAAACTGTCTCTTTTGGCCAGAGTTAAATTTGTGGTTAACATCTTAGAAGCATCTTAGAATATAATGCAAGAATTGCATCCCTGTTCTTGAGAGATGGCTTGGTCAAAGGTTTTCACTAATTATTACTCCCTCCGTCCCATTTTAATAGGCCCCTTTCTTTTCGGCACGGAAATTAAGAGTTGTGAGTGTAGAATGAGTTAGTGGAATGAATATTTTATTGTTGTGTGTGAAAAAATTGTCATTTTTGGAAAGGTGCCAATTTAATTGGGACGCCAAATTCGGTAAGTGGGCCTATTCTAGCGGGACGGAGGGAGTAATTTCTAGTATCAAAAGGTTCCTGACAAGGTAGTGAAATTAAATGAATTGGGGCTTAAAACCCGCAATTCTGGTTGAGGGTGACATCGTAAACGTCTACGAGTGTAGCTTGCGGTGGGAACTCTTGGGCAATTAGTGGAAAACATTTATATTTGATTTATTAAAAGGTTTTCAATGCATTTGTTTTCGAAGTTCTACATGTTTGTTCTTATTTAAGATTCTTTATTGTTTCGGATATGTCTATGTCTAGTGTTATCAATATTCTCGCACAAAATTCTCTAACTGGTCCAAACATCCTGGAATGGAAACGCAATCTTGAATATATCCTGATTGCGGAAGAACACATGTTTGTTCTACAAGTACTTTGTCCTATAAGTGTCTACTACTGAATCCTCACAAGAGGAAGTAGACTATTACAACGAGTGAGGAGCATGTAGTTTCCATGACTCACCTCATGGATTAGCTAACTGTGCACAGTGGAGGTATCGATACTGAGGCTAAGGTCAATATCATACTGAACTCTCTACCCAAATCCTTTGAAAGTTTTAGACTGATGTTGTCATGAACAAGAAGGAGCATACTCTTAACGAGTTTCTCAATGACTTGATGGCAGTGGAATCGGTCATGAATCCTTAAAAGGTTGCCTTAGCTTCTTCTGGTAATCACTCTGCTGTATCGAAAGGTATGAAGCCAAAAAGAGCGAAGAAGGCTGGAAAGGAAACTTCGAGGGATAAGTTTTTTCATGTATGGTAAGAAAGGACATTGGAGGAAAGATTGTCAGGCCCACAAGGCTAGACAGGGTAAGCCATTTGCATGTATAACAGAAGCATGATTAGAGTGCGGCGTTGCTCTTCCAAGAGCTGTAAGCGCTGACTTGTTGATCATGTTGTTATACTTTGCAGGGGACCGTGCCGACAAGGCTGGTGAGCGATGGCAAGAAGATACCAAATTGGATGAAGGCAACGTTTTTGACGGAGCTTCATGGAGTTTTCTTTCTTTATGTTTTGATAAACTAAGTACGTTTAAGAGTTTTGTTTTGTGGGCCGTGGTTTATCGGCAGGACAAAATTTATCAACTTTTCATGGATATTTGTTATTTATGATTTCAGTCATTGGTGATAAAAAATGTAATCCATTATAAGATGTTGATTTACACTCTTTATGTTACTTCGATCAAATATTTCCTTAAATATTGCATGTAATTCATCCGTAATTGATAATCCTTGAAAGAGAAAACTTACATCTTCTGATGAGGATCTTACATATCTCTGGCACTTGAGACTGGGCCACATCAGCTTGAAGCGGATTCAGCGACTTGCAGATGACGGTAAATTGGACTTAGTCCGGGCTGTACCTTATCAAGTCTGTGAATCCTGCATCGAGGGCAAGATGTCAACTAGGCCTTTTAAGGCTAGTTAGTCTCGAGCAGAGGAAGTGTTGGAATTGATCCATTCTGACTTATGTGGACCAATGTCCACGCAGGCTCGTGGAGGGTACGAGTACTTCGTCACTTTCATTAACAATTACTCAAGGTACGGATACGTTTACCTGCCTTGCTACAAGTCTGAATGCTTTGAGAAATTTAAAGAGTTCAAGGCTGAGGTAGAAAAGAAGGTCGGGAAAACTATCAAGTCACTGCGATCTGACCGCGGTGGCGAATACCTCGGTAACGAGTTCCTGCAGTATTTGTCTGATAACGGGATTACATCCCAGTGGACTGCACCGGGTACTCCCCAGCAAAACGGTGTAGCTGAAAGAAGAAATAGGACTCTTCTAGAGATGGTAAGATCAATGATGAGTTATGCAAACTTACCAATTTCGTTTTGGGGCTACGCATTGGAAACAGCTGCTTAAGTATTAAATGTGGTGCCTTCTAAATCAGTTCCTAAGACGCCTTCTGAGCTCTTCCTTGGTCGCAAACCGAGTTTGTGCAAGTTTAGAGTATGGGGTTGTCCGGCACACGTACTGTCGAAGAAACCTGATAAGTTAGAAAGCAGGTCAAAAGTAATGATGTTTATAGGGTATCCTAGGCAAATGAAAGGTGGTTACTTTTACTGTCCTGAGAGTCAGAAAGTCGTTGTTAGCACCAACGCTGGATTCTTGGAGGACGAGTATGTGAGTAACCACAAGTTAAGGAGTGATATCGTTCTTCAAGAAATTGAAAACGAGAATGTGATTCCAAGGGAAGAGGAACGTGTAGATGTGGGTGCACCTGTGAGAGGTTCAGCAACATAGACACGTTCCTCAGTGCAAGGTGCAGAACCACAAGTTAATGCACCTACTACTGACACGGCACCGATGCCTCGTCGTAGTGGGAGAGTTATTTTCCAGCCGGAAAGATACATGTTCGTGGGTGAGTCTTCGGACTTGATCCTGGAAGACGGACATGAAGACTCTGACCCACTGACTTACGAAGAGGCAGTGCAGGACAAGGATGTTGAAACATGGCGTGTCGCCATGGATTCCGAAATTGAATCCATAACTGATATGGATGTATACCAGAAAACTGATTTGTCGGATGGCTTTAGGGCCATAGGGTGCAAATGGGTATACAAGAGAAAGAAAGGGGCGGATGGAAAGATCACGGTTTTTAAAGTCAGGCTGTTTGCAAAGGGTTATAGTCAGAAAGAGGGCATTGACTATGACGAAACCTTTTCACCCGTAGCCATGCTCAAATCAATCTGGATACTTCTTGTCATAGCTGCGCATATGGACCTCGAGATCTGGCAGATGGATGTCAAAACTGCTTTCCTAAATGGTTACCTTGAAGAAGGTAGGGACATCTATATGAGCAACCCGAGGGTTACATACGCAAGGGAGAAGAACATCTTGTCTGGAAGCTTAGGAAGTCCTTGTATGGACTTGAGCAAGCTTCGAGGTCGTGGAACTTACGTTTCAACGATGTGGTTAAATCCTATGGATTTTCACAATTGGAAAGCAAAAGTTGTGTTTACCGAATTTGTGTCAGTGGGATCGTGGTTTTCCTTACACTATATGTTGATGACATACTCCTATTTGGAAACAACGAGGAGTGATGTCGGAAATCAAGGTTTTGTTATCCGAACAGTTCCAAATGAAGGATTTGGGAGAAGCTGGCTACATTCTTGGAATTAAGGTCTTACGAGATCGTAAGAGACGAATGTTGAGCTTATCCCAGGTATCCTATGTGGATACTGTGATAGCCTGGTTCTGCATGCAACTCGCCAAGAAAGGTTTGCTACCTTTCAGACATGGCATTCATCTTTCTAGTGGGCAGTGTCCTGAGACACAGCGGGAGAAAGATGAGATGAGTCTTGTACCATACTCTTCGGCGGTGGGTAGCCACATGTAAGTGATGCTGTGCACCAGGCCAGATATCTGTTATGCCGTTGGCATGGTAGCAAGATATCAGTTTAACCCTGGACAAGCGCATTGGAATGCGGTAAAGCACATCTTCAAGTATTTGAAGAGAACTAGGAATTATTGCCTAGTTTATCAAAGTGAGGATTTATGCCCTATGGGTTATACAGACTCGGATTTCCAAGGGGACCAGGATGAGAAGAAATCGACCTCAGGATATGTGTTTACCCTGGGAGGTGGAGCTATATCTTGGAGGAGCTCAAAGCAGAAACACATTGCTGACTCCACCATGGAGGCAGAATATGTCGCCGCCTCCGAAGCCTCGAAAGAGGGGGTATGGCTCAGGAACTACCTCTTGGAGTTGGATGTGATTTCGAGTTTGCCGAGGAGAATCACAATTTATTGTGATAACTCTAGTGCAGTGGCAAATTCAAAGGAATCGTGGTCTCACAGGGCAATCAAACACATAGAGAGAAAGTACAATATCATACGAGAAATTGTATCGAGGGGTGATGTGCTGATCAAGAAGATTGATACTAAGGACAACCTTGCTGATCCATTTACAAAGAGCTTGCCGCAGAAAGTTTACAAAAGACATATTCGTGAGCTGGGTCTGAGGTCGATGCCGACCACTGACAGTGGTTAAAGAGATAGCAGGCTAGATAGACGGACTGTATACTCTATAATAGCTTAGTTATGCATTGAGTATAAGTGGGAGATTGATGGGTTTTGTATACTGAAAACATTTATTATAATGAGTATACAACGGTTTATTTCTCCTATCTGTTAAACAATCTTACATGTATGTAAAAATGGTATCCTCTTGTCTCACCGATAGGGACGATCATACGGCGTGTAGTAGATCGCAGAAGATAGTATGATCACTTGACCTAGTGAGACATAAACCTGATCACAGCCGAGATAGCGTATGAGGATACGTCTGTTCGGATGGCTGCGGCATTGTCGGAATAAGTAGTCTGTCTTTGTTACTTGACAGGCTGCTACGCAAGGGTGGCGTATTGATGGACCGCAGTGAAATGTGTTCGACTGTCTGACATCAGCGAATACAAGATCTCGTTATTGATTGAGTCCAAACCCTAACGAAGGTTCAGGGGTTTGCACGGGTTGACTGTTGCTTTGACTAGCCATGGAGGAGAGCATGAGTAACGTGCTCGTATATCCGCATCTTGGGTAACAGCAGTTCGTGTAGTACCGCCTGAGACTAGGTTTAGGTAACCATATCCGAGTAAAAGGATGGGGACATTCCCTGAGGTGCTCAATGACATTCATCGTGCCAAAGTCCTGCATGCTAATTAAGTTCAGGCACGAGTGATAAGGATTGAGTGGTACTACTCAGTAATAATAAGATATTAATCAATTGTAGATAGAGCTTGTCAGAAGCTCCGATTAATTAATGAATGTCTGGTAACCTTAAATATGGAGATTCTCAATTAATGCAGCCCGTTCTCATAATGTGGTAATAAAGGGGTAGGTCAGTATTAATTTTGTGGTGAAAAAGAATTAATATTAATTAATTAATTGTGTCCTGGGTTGTGGACATGAGAATTAATTAATTTATAGGCCCACTTAGGGATAAAACCCTAGGTTTATAAATAGACCACTCTCTCTTGGAAACCCTAGCCACTTGTGTGATTATTCAAATCATTCAAAACCCTAGATCAGAGAGAGGGAGGGGCGGCGCCTGTAGAGGGGAGAAGGAAGGTGTTTTTCTGCTCCGGCCTACATCACAGATCTAAGGAATCCTAACCAGTAAGTAGCATATCTGAACAGCATTGGGATACAAATCTGAAGATATGATCTGGAGAACAGGATCTTTGTTTTCTTTGTTTTTCTTTTCAATTAAATCTTGAAATTAGTGTTCTAATTTTACATTCCGCAGATTTAATTGAATCGCGTGGTTGGTTCAAGTTTTGGAATTCGAACGCGAAAGATTGGTACAAAATCTACGAAGTTTAGGTAAACTCGATAATCCACGAATCGCATTAAATTCCTAGGATCATGCTAGGATTTTATTGTGAATTTTAATTATATGCAATATCCATAAATCGATCCGGTTCACTTGGATTTTTGTGATTCGGTTCACTGAAAATACCTACACTTTGGCCTTATCGACGACTGCTCCTTCCTGTTGCTGTCGTACCAGCTCAACAATTTCATCAGTCAGCTGTATTTGTAGAGCGGTTGTTGCTGCTGCTTCTTCCTGTCGTTTCAGCTCAGCAGCTTGGGCTTCTTGTTATCTCTTCAGTGCGGCTGTTGCTTCTGCTTCTCGTAGTCTTTGAAGGTCAGCGGTTGTGGCATCTGCTTCTTTCTCTAGTTGAGAGATACAATCCTTGAACAATAGTTTGTTGCTATCCAGCTTTCTGAGTTGAGTAAGTATTGCTTGTTGCTGGATCTCAAGCTCTTGACTCTGATCATCAAGTTGCTAAAGAGATGTGTGATAATCAATAATTTTCCTGTGGATAAGTTCCAACTTGGATGTCACCGAGCTTGAGGTGATCACTTGAGAAGCGTTTAAGTGATCGATTCCCCCTGAATGCATGATGGGTGCATGTTCATTCGGTTCTGGATGATGTGGTGGGGTTCGGTCAAGGCTGGCAGGTGGGGTGGTGATTATCACAGCAGAGCTTGTTGCCTCGTTTGGGATTTCTTCTCTGGAAAAGAAAACTGGACCTTCATCTTTGTGTGCTGTGTTGAAGGTCAGTTCCTTGACAACAGATTTGTCTTTGTTGGTCCTCTTTTTCTTGCGATGTTGAAGCTGTTTGACAGTTCGTTGAGTTTCTTGGTTTGGGTGTTCTGCTGAAATCTGCGCTGTCTGTTTTCGCTTCCTTCTGTTTATCAGTTGTGCAGGCTTTCGATCGGGAGTGCCTGTCTTCTTGGACTTCTTGGAAGGTTCAGCAATACGAACTGTTGGAATTGTCTTCAGTTCAATAGATGATTCAGCATCAATTTCAATGTCGGCGAAGCTGGTAGCTACTCCATCCGATTGGATAGAGCGATATACTGAAAATTTTGGTGGAATGAAGTTGGATGGCATGATAGTTTCTCCTTCATCCTTTGATCCTAATAAATTCTTAAGAAGGTAGCTAACCTTCAGTCCTAACCCCACATTGGAAGAAAACTTCCCTTTAATTGGGATATCCTTGTTCTTCTTCGCATTTTCCAGTAAATGCCCACATATATGTGGCCCAATCGCCTCATGGGCAATCATCAAGTACTATCATAAGAGAGTATTTGGGACTAGTTAATTCAGACAGTGACCCAATTCCACAGTAAATTATTCTCTGTGCAATCTCACTGAGAGTTTTAGCATAGGAGTTCAGTTCGGATACCTTGGTGGCTGGTCTGAACTTCTCTGGTGCCTCTGGCTTTTTCCACTTTAACCAGTGAGTCGTCAAGGCGTCACTGTTGTTCTGAAGATAACTGGCGATATCTTCTCCAGTTTTAGAAAGGTGTAGATGCTTGGCGATGAGATCGGGATCAACCCTTATTTGCTGTTTTTCAACCGTCGTGATAAAGTATTGATCTTTGACATTAAAAATGGCATTCTCATAAAACTTCGCAACTCGAGCACGGTTGAATTGCCTTGGACATGCTGTGAGAAATTTTGTTAAATTTTCTCGTAGGAGTTTTCCAGCAATTTCTTTGGCAATTGTCTCATCGGTGGTGATTGAGAGAAAGTTTCTCCAATTGAGAATTTTCTCCTTCGCGACTTGGGAGATGAGGACCTATCGATCGATGATCTTGAAGGTTACTGTTAGTTGAAATAGTTCATCTTGGGGGGTTTCTTCAGTGAAGATAATGTGGTTGGAGGTCTCAGGGGCACTGGCATCCATGACTAGATCTGCCTTGTCGTTCTAAAATGGATAGAAGGACTGATCAATGTGAGGATCTTTGAGTGAGCCCTAGAAATATCTTTACTAGGTTGACAGGCTGTATATGTGGAATTCAAGAAGATGATATGATGGATTTAAGTTGAGTAGAACTATCGGCTGAGATTTTAATCCTTCTTTGGAGTGAACGACCCGGATTGATTCTGACGATGATGTCTGTTCAAATCGCCTGACATGTTGTGTAGTAACTTGTGATGACACAACATGGCACCGAAAAACACGCCTCGTTCTAATCCATAGTTAATGTGACGTGCCGCCAATATCTTCGCGGCGATCGAAAATGAACTTCATTATGATCAGCAGTTTTCTCTTTCTCCAATTCTGGCGTATGGTAGCATGTAAAAGACTGTAAAGGTCATCTTTGAAGAGAAAAACTGAGCTGCTACTTCTGAGCAAAATGAGACTATTTTTGTATTGATCGATGCCATTAATAATATCTGACAGATCATGAGAGGGCTTCCTGACTGGATGACTAGATGTATGACGTAGCCGACAATCGTGTAATCTCATATTTCTCTTAATCCATACACCCGAGGATCTATAAATAGACTTTTGCAATAGAAAGTGGTCACATAGTCCTCCATTATAATCAGTGGCTGATCATTAATAGAGATGTCTTCATCTTCCTCTTCGTCATCCTCCCTTTTGAGCCTTACACGAGATATGAGGCATATAACCATTCGGAGAAATAAAATTCTGGATGGAGAAAAGCTTCGTGCTGCGTGTAGGAGAGCTCTAGATGCTCATGAAAAATTGATGGAGAACTTGAGAGCAAACGACCTGGAGAGTTTTGTAACTGTCACCCCTTGCTCATTTCACGACGATGTGCTCAGGATGACGATGCACTATGCTACGGTTTCGGAAGATAGGATCTTCTGCAGCATTAATGGAACGGATTTCTCTTAGTCTGAAAACTACTTTGCGGATATATTCGGGCTTCCTCGTGGCGGATCGACAGTTTTCCACTACTTATGGGAGGAGACAGCTCTGGAGTGGTCAGCTTGGCGGGATTGGAGAATCTGGAATCTTGAGTTTCTCCCAACTGGCTCAAGTGAATATCTTAAACCTTGTTACAAGGTTTCTTATGATGTTGTAAATCAGATGTTGGTTGGTAATTCTCCTCATGAGTGTTGCTTTTCACCATCTGTCTTGAAGGCAATGATGGCGTTTGAGATCACGCTCAGGTGGATTGGGCAGGCTTCATATTTGATCGACTGAGTGCAGCACTTCTGAAGTTGCCTGATGAAATAATTCCTTATGGAATGCAGCTAAGCTGGCTCCTTGAGAGACACATCCCTTCCTTAAAGACGGGCCCAACCAATCTAGGCACGTCTGATTATTATCCCACTAGGGGAATAATCTTATTTCTAATAGATATGTACAGGACTGATGTAGATGATCTACCCTTTTGTATTGTTCTTGTGGCGCACTACTCAGTAATGATACATAAACTCAGTTTCTTTAATACTTGTGACGCGTACTATTGAATTTGAAAACCCTTGTCTAGCTTTATTATGGACATGACAGTTGTTAGATAATCAAACCGCGACTTTTCGGATTCAGAGAATAGATAAGAATCGTTGTGAATCTCTAGAACGTTCTTCTCTGCCTTGAAATAGTCGAATATTGCTTCGATCATTGCACAATTTCGTGCTTAAATATATCATCTCGTTCACCGTGGCATTATCACTTCTCAGTTCTTCGCAAAGTAACCTTCCCTTTCATATTTGCAACCATGTTCTCCGCAAAGTGTATCTCCGTCGATTGTAATGAGATCTTTCTAAGAAACTATTTGCTGTTCGAGTACCTTAATGAGCCTTCTATGTATGATGAGGTGATGAAGGGCCTGCGCTCCAACGACTTGGAGAAGTTTGTGAGTCTTTGTCCGCATAAATTTCAGAAGGATGTCGTAAGATCATTTGCGCATTGAGTCGTATTTCAGGTGAGAACGATATCTTTGGAGTCATAGACGGGCAACTGGTATACTTGTCTTCTGATTCCTTTACCAAGGCTTTTGGGCTCCCTCGAGGGCGTTATAGTTTCATAACTATTATCGAGGAGTGACTGCACCGGAGTGGTCCGCTTGGAAGAGATGGAGCGAGGATGATGCTGACTGTAACTTTCCTCAAACTGTCTCAGCATACTGGTTGAAGCGTCGGTATAGGGTGATTTACGACGTTATCAACCACATGATCGTGGGCAACCCTTTACTGGATCTAAGTTTTTCTCCGGCCGTTTGGACTGGGATAATGGAGTTGAAGATGAAGCGGAGGTTGACTGGGTAGCTTTTGTCTTCCAGAAGGTGCGGGAATCGTTGGAGATGTGCCCTAATGAACGAGTTCCTTATGGGATGCAGTTGAGCTGGTTCTTGGAGCAACAATTCCCATCTCTTGCTCAGGGTCCAACCAACCTCAGGGATTCATACTTCTATCCCCTAAGGCCTCGTCCCTTTCATTGAATAGATTAGACTCCTCTTTTGCTTTTGCACATTGTAAACCTTTTGTAAAGTTCTCCTGACGAATGAGTAGAAGCAACCTTATCATTTCAGACTGTAACTATTGAATGAATCATACTTTTTAGATTTCAGAATCCAATTTCTTCTTTGATGTTGAAAAAGTAGTCGTAATCAGAGTGACTAAGTCCATGCTTCTTCAGCTTCTTTACCTTTTTGTAGCCACTTTTTACTACGTCGAATTTGGAGTAATGGAGTGCAGAGCATTTAATACATCATCGATCTGTGTGTAAGAAATCCCTGCTAAATATTTCTGCAAAGATGTAGAGTTCGACACTTCCTTATTTGTTGTAGTCGCTTCATCTTGTAATAAATGGAACCTCCTTCTGAGATAGTGAGAGATATATCAAACATCTCTATCTATCGCAATAAAATCCTAGATTTCGGAGGATTCTGGCGACAGGATTGGAGTGCACTCGTCATCTGTAAAGAGGTACTGGAAACCTTGAAGGCCAACCATCTTGAATCCTTTGTGAGTAAAGAACCTTGTGCTTTCCATGTAGATTTGTTGAAGGTGCTCGCCTATAACTCCACAGTGACGAAGAATGAGATATACTTTAATCTCAATGATGAAGAGTTTCTTCTTTCTGTTGACCATTTTGCTACTGAATTTGGACTTAAACAAGACGGCATCCCTGTTCAAGAATATCTTCAGAATGTAAACGGTTCTGAGTTGTCAGCATGGCGTCAGTGGAGGATAGCAGAGATTAATTACCACCCATTTGTTTCCAGCAATTTCCTCAGGTCCTGTTATAAGGCAACCTTTGATATAATTAGCCAGATGGTGGTCTGTGCCCATTTTAGACTAATCATTTTTCTCTGGTGACATGGAGAGCTATGATGGCATTTTAAGATCAGGCTGATGTAGACTGGGCTACCTTCATCTTCAGCCGCCTGATAACAACATTTCGAGATTCTTCTAAAGTTACCATCCCATATGCAATGCAACTTGGCTGGCTCATTGAGAAGCGACTCCCTCTCTTTATGGAGGATGGCCTAAAAGTAATTGATGCTGATTTCTATCCATAGGAGTGTGTTTCCTCGTATTTTCAATAGACGTGAGCACCACTTATGATGTACTTACTATAGGTGACATATTTCTCTGTATCCATTTGATGAAGGAGCTCTTATCTTCTTTTTAATGTTTTCCACAGCTCCAATCATATAACAATTTGTAATTGACTTAATCACAATAACAATCAAGTGCAATTAACCAGTTGTTATAAATATCACTTATCGTCTCCTTCTTTTGAGACGTCATCAAACTCAAGAAGATCTAGTTTGATGCATAGCTCTTTGAATCGAGCCTCAGGTAGCGGTTTGGTAAATATATCCGCTAACTGATCATCAGTTCTAATGTATTCCACCGAGACATCCTCCTTTTCAACGTGATCTTGAATGAAATGATGATGGATATTGTAGAACCGGATTCTTTGAAATAGAGATTGCGCTATTGCTATCATAGTAGATAGGAACACATCCTGTATCTATTCCATAATCTTTAAGTTGCTGCTTTATCCATAGCACTTGAGCACAACAGCTGGCTGTTGTTACATATTTTGCCTTTGTGGTTGATGTAGCCACTGAATGTTCTTTCTTGCTGAACCAACTAATCAGCTTATGTCCTAAAAACTGGCAGGTTCTACTTGTGCTCTTTCTGTCGATTCTGCAGCCTCCAAAATCTGAATCAGAGAATCCATTCAGCATGATTCCATCAGTTTTAGGATACCAGATACCTGGAGACTCTATACTCTTGAGATATCGGACAATTCTCTTTGTTGCATCCATGTGTGACTTCTTTGGGTTTGCTTGGAACCTTGCACATACTCCAACTGCATAGGATATATCTGGTCGGCTTGCAGTTAGATACAGTAAAGATCCAATTATTCCTCTATAAGATGTCGGGTTGATAGGTTCTCCCTCTTCATCTAGAGTGATTTGAGAACTGGTGCTCATAGGAATCCTTAGAGATTTTGTCTTCTCTGGACAAAACTTGTTGATCAGATCTTGAGTATACTTCTTCTGACTGATGAAGATCCCCTCGTCATACTGATCAACTTGCAAACCAAGAAAATATGTCATTTTTCCCATCATGCTCATTTGAAACTTGTTCTGCATCTGCTGGGCAAATTTCTCACATAACTTGGTATTTTTGCTTCCGAAGATGATGTCGTCTACATAGATATGAACTAGTAGGATGTCCTCTCCATCCCTTATCTTGAATAGAGTTCGATCTATTGCACCCTTCTCAAAACCACTTTTGAGCAGAAACTGCGAGAGAGTTTCATACCATGCTCTAGGTGCTTGCTTTAATCCGTCTAAAGCTTTCCTTAACTTAAAGACTTGGTTTGCTTGCTCGGAACCGGGAGGTTGTTCGACGTAGACTTCTTCTTTTAATTCTCCATTGAGGGAGACACTCTTCACATCCATCTGAAGAACTGTGAAGTTGTGATAGGTTGCATACGGTAGGAATAGTCGAATCGCTTCCAGCCTGGATGCTGGTGCAAATGTCTCATTGAAGTCTATCCCTTCACATTGAGCATAACCTTTCGCAACCAACCTTGACTTGTTTTGAACAATGGTACCGGTCTCATCTCTTTTATTCTTAAAGACCCACTTAGTGCTAATTACAGACTGATGTGTGGGTCTATCTACAAGATACCATACATTGTTGCGAGCGAACTCATTTAGTTCCTCCTGCATCACATTTACCCAGTATTTAGATTGAAGAGCTTCTGTGATCTTCATAGGTTCGATCTGAGATAAGAAGCAAGACATCAAGGCTGTTCCCTGTCTGGTTCGAACAGGATTTCCAATATCATCAAGAATATCTTCCTTAGGATGATCTCTTAACCAGCTGGGCTTCTTTGCTGGTTAGTCATTAGTGCTGATGGATGGGTCTTCAGGGACTGTAGAAGATCCCTCCTGAGTTAGTTTATCTTCAGTTTCTGAAATTGTTTCCTCCCTTTCTTCAGAAGCTCCTTCATCTCCTGGTATTAGAACTGCTTCTGAAGTCTGAACAAAAGATGGGTCTTCCTTGGTTGATGATTTCTTGGCGTCATCATAATGGGCTTCCTTGGATTCAGCTAGATCTTTTTCCAGAATCGCATCTTATTCTTCTGAAGGCTTCTTTTCATATGAATCATCTAATTGTGTATTACTTAATGCCTCAACGATGGCACTTGCATCATCGGCCTTCTCGACTGTTTGAAGTTCAGTCGAGGGAGCTGGATTCTCAGGTATATCACTCATAGATCTAGTCTGAGGAGCTTTCTGATCATTATCAAGATTACTTTTGGGTTCCTCATTGACATCATTGATCTCATGATTTCCTAGACTCAGTTCTTGTAGAGTCTTGCGCACTAGAGTAGCTTCATCAAAAACAACATGACATGTTATTTCCACAAGCTGGGTTGTCTTGTTAAGTACCTTGTATCCCTTGTATGATGGATGTCCATATCCAAGAAACACTCCTTCATCAGCCTTAGGGCTGAAGGTACTTAACTTAAACTTCCCATTATTGTGAATATAACATGGAGAACCGAAAGCATGAACATGAGCTATAGAAGGCTTACGACCATTGTAGACTTCGTAGGGAGTTTTGTGGCTGTCATCAAGGCTTCTTCCCAGTATCCTTTGGCAATGTCATTTTCAGCCATCATAGTTCTCACCGCTTCTTTGAGAGTTCTGTTCCTTCGCAATGCGAGTCCATTCTGTTGAGGAGTTCTTGGAGCAAACTTCTCATGACCAATTCCTAGCTCAGCACAAAAATCCATTAAAGTTCCATTGCAGAATTCGGTTCCATTATCTGACCTTATCCTCTTCACTTTTAACCCTTCTTCGTTTTGAAGACGATTGATCAGTTCTGGTAGATGAGTCTTGACTTCATCCTTGGACTTGAGCAGCACCACCCATGTATACCTTGAGTAGTCATCAACGACTACCAATGTATATGTCTTTTTTCAATTGTGGGTGGGGTGACTGGGCCAAACAAATCCATATGAAGTAGCTCTATTATCCTTTCTGTGCTTGTTGTTACTAGCCTGATCTTGAAGGAGGCTTTCCTCTGCTTCCCAAACTGACACGCTTTGCAAACTCCTTCTTTATGAAACTTCTTATCTGGCAGTCCTTCAACTAGTTTTTGCTTTGCCAGATGTCGGATCGAATTGAAGTTTAAATGACTGAGTCTCTTGTGCCATAGGCAGTTTATAGCTTCTGGGGAGTTGATTGCTATGAGGCATGTGCCCTTTATTCCACTGGTCCAATCTACGTTGTAGAAGCCTCCTCTTCTGATTCCATCATGCGCGACTCCTTGTCTATTATTTGACATTCTAATTTTCCAAATCTGACAATGTAGCCACTTTCGCTCAGTTGACTTATGCTGAGGATATTGTGCTTCAAATTTGTGACCAAGGATACGTTCTGAATAATTATCCCATTGTGCTCCACGTATCCTATCCCAATCACTTGACCCGTGGCCTTGTTTCCGAAGCTGAAAGTTACTCCTTCATATATTTCCAGGTCTTTGATTAATCATCTTTCTCCTATCATGTGGGCCGAGCATCCACTATCTAATATCCAAGTTCTTGTCGTTTTCAGCGGATTCCTACTCTGCAACACAGAAGAAATTATTTAGGTCCCCGTATCCTTTCGGGTCCTACAGGGTTAGTCTTGTGAATCCAGCCTTTTGGTATCCACACTTATTTTATTTTCATAGTTTGTGAAACTAAATTACCTTTTTGGTTATGATTAACCTTATTTCTAAAGGAGTGTGTGTTGTGTGGATGCATGCTTTTTATGTGTGTAACTGATGAACTCCTCCTTAACTGATTGTTCTGGAAGGAGTTTTTAGAGACTCTTTTAATGTGTGAAGCCGTCATAGTCCTTTGATTTAGAAAATGATTTGACTCTGGCCTCAAATAGGTGTTCCCCCTATTTGGTAGAATAGTATGAAAAGTAATAGTTCTATCACACCTTCTTGGATTGAAGTCTGATTGTCGAACAGACTTTCTTGCAACATGTGCATGTTGTCAGTTGTTCTTGTTGGTAAAACTGGAGTCCTTGCGTAGGAGACATTGTGCTTATCCAGTTTTGAGAGATGGTCAGTTTTCCTCATAACAGTCTGCTGGTCCAGTTTTCTAACTGGGTTTGCATTCTGTCGAGATGCCAATTCAGTTTTTGACCCCGAATTGGTCTTAACATTTTGATTCACTAGTCTCTTTGAAACTGCCTTTCCCTTATCCAACGGAGAATCTGAACTGAGTCTTACTTTGACAAAGCCTAAATAAGTATTCTCAGTTCTTAATATGGGATTGTGATTGTTCAAGACTTCCTCCTCATTTTGATATTCAGTATATCCAAGTCCGAATTTATTGGATGGAGGTCTTTGAGCACTCAGAATCTCATTTAGAGTCTTTGAGCTTCTTTTAAATGAACAGATACATTCAGTATGCTCAAATTTCTTTAGAGAATCGTGTTCTTTGGTTACATTTTCAAAATCTTTGAACAACTTTACATGCTCTTCTCTAATGTAATTTAATTCTACACTAAGTGATTCATTTCTTTCTATTTCATTTGTTAGAGTTGAAATTTCTAATTTTAGTGAGACATTTTCACTAATTAGTGTGTCCTTTATTTCATGAAAATTTTCAAACTCTTTGATAATTTTCTCTAAAGTAATGTTCTGAGTTAGAGCAACATGTTTCAGAGAGTGTATCAAAACATAAGGAAATACTAGGTGTGGGTAGATTAGTTGTTACCAGGATTTTGCGATTTGAGGCGCTATCTTCGTCGTCAGTAACATCTCCGTCTATGGCTGCCATGAAGGCAAGAAGTGCTTCCTCATCCTTCTCTTCTTCAGACGTGTAGTATCTACCATCATGGTCTGGTACGTCTGGCACTTCTGTTCTGGTGAGCATCGCTTGGCAACAGCTCTTGATGCTCTCTTTTCCAACAGTTTCTTTAATCTGTCTCTCTCCTCCTAAGAGACTTGAAGGCATTCTTACTTCTGGGGTCAGGGGAATTGCACTCGTAGCACGTGCATGGTTCTCTCTTGATGAACCTTAACTCGCTCGATTGTCCTTCCTTTACCTTGGCTTTAGCTTTCTCAAGAAGCGCAGTCAGGTTCTTTAACTGCTCTTCCAGTTTTGCAACTAACAGTTCAGTTTTTATTTTCCAAACAATGTTGGGAGGTAGCTGGTGAGGATTGATGGGCAGTTTTCTCAAAGTAAACTGGCCTTTTTGAACGCCTTTGGAAGTCTCTTATGACAAAGAATGTTGCATCGACATCGGTTGCTGATTTTGGAGTTCGAGCAGCTTCATATTTGTTCACCATCTGGATGTCCCATTCATGGGCTTGAAGTTCATCGAACAGTTCTTTGGTGGACATTTGTGAGAGATCCATGGCCTTCAGACTGGTGGTTTTAACAAATTAGTCTTCCTTTGGCAGTCTTGACAGAATTTTAGCATTCAAGTCTGCAACTTTTTCTTCTCTTCTGAGATTCTTCATCTCACTGACGATGGTGTTGAATCTTGCCGCCATCGATTTGATTGATTTGCCTGGTAGCATCTAGAATGATTCATATTTCTCCTATTTGCTTTTTGTTGAGCTTCATCGTTTCTGTTTCTTTCGTGAAGTTGTTGATCTAGTTCTACAGATCCTTTGCAGAGTTGTTCTCCACCGCTGCGTCTTGAAGGGCTTCTGGAAGGCTTGCTATCAGCATCTTTTGTGCGATAAAGTTGACTTGGTGACGTTTCTTATCTTCAAGTGTCCAATCCTCCTTTGGCTTATCTATGTATTCGACACCACCTTGTTGGTCTGCTGTCGCAAGGATAATTTTGGATATCTGAATCTTCAGAGGTCCGTTTTCCAGGACTTCATCCATCTCTGGATGATGAGCTCTAAGTTGAAGAAGACACTTCTTCTTCCATACTTCCAACCTTTCTGGGTTGTATTTGGGAAGAGTAGGATAACTCATCATCTTCTAAAATTAAGCTGTTCGCTAAAAACACACTAGATAAACGCAGTTAGAGTGTAAGGAAATATGGATCCGGTCTTAAGCGACTCAAAATAGGACAGTCTAGAAAGACCGACCTGCGCTGATAACACTTGTTGGTCCCAGATCAAAGTGTGAGTAATGTGCAACGGAAGTAATTACACTCTAATTATGAGTAAATCAAGTTTCAGTGGCAACCTATAAATAACTGTTTTAAGTTTAAAACCCAGTTTTAATTAGGTCAGCAGATTAGTTAACAGTTTTACGGTTCAAACAGTTTTACAGTTTATATACTTCAATACTTACACAGTAAGTATTGGAGGTTTCAAAGTATCTAAGAAAAAGTGTATGATGCAAGAAGTAAAGGAAAAACTGTAAATGACAAGGATATTATAGTGGTTCGGGGCCTTAAGTCCTACGTCCACTCTTCGGATATTAGATCTGGTAATTCACTAAGTTATGAAGTTACACTGCTCACGATCTATAGCCAGCTGTTGCAGAAACCTCTGTCTATAGCAAGATGGATCACTCGCCCAGGCATTTGCTTTTCACTAATTCTTCAGTCCGTCGAAGGCTCTGCGTCTTCTCTATGGACTGGCTCGAAGTTGGACTGAGGACAAACCTCCCTTTTCCTTCTTCGATAGGTTGGATGATTCTGTTCTTCCCAAAACGTCAAATGGTTGGCAGTAGCCCGTAATAACCTATTCTTCCTTTGCAAAGATCAAGCTGTTGTGTCCTTATGTAGATAGTAAGAACACCAAGATACTAGATTAAGTGTGCTGACTTAATCCAAGTACTGCGATGTCTCGCATGGAATCTCCCTAGCCTCCGTAGAAATGAATGCAATGAGCTCAATTAATGAACTACGCGAGTTGTATCTTCTCTCTTGAAGGCGCTTGAGTACTTTTCTTCTGTGAGAGACAATGAATGAGTTGGAGATTCAAAATAGCGTGTATAATCAGATGAGCAGAGTGGTAAAGGTTCTCAAGTCTCTGTGGTTCCTGCTATTTATAGGTGAAACACCAGGAACTAGCCGGTAGAGACATTGGAGATGATGTCCAATCACAATTCATGCTCTTCTGAAAAGTCGCTCGTCTTTCTGCTTTTTTCTGCTACAATCATACTGCTTTTCAGAGTAGTTGTACTTGTGTGTCAAACGTCGAACGTTGTATTCCAGTCGCAGCTTAGTATAAGTCTGACCCTTTATCATTGACTTCTTTGTGTTCCATTGCGACTATGTTCGACATCTTTTCGTGTACACATTCCAATATGCGAAACTGTTTTGTTCGTGAAACTATTGGTACATCTTGGCAGTTTCCTTGTGAACTGTGTCCACAGTTTTCGCGACCTTGCTCTGCTCGTCTTCATTTTCTTGGTCAAGATAGTTTTTGCCTGGAATGTCTCTTCTCCAAAACTGTTCCACAGTTTTGTTGACTTCCTTCTTCCTAGACTATTACAACTCAAATATCCTATACAAGGATTACATGATGTAATAACTCTAAGTCCTAGACTTTGATAAGCAGTTTTGACACATCAAAACATTAGATTAAGGTAGGATTTCTACATCAATACCTAACAATTTCTCTTAAACTCAGCAAGCTCCTATTGCATGGCATTAATCTAGTCAGTGGACTTCAGGGCATCTTCTATCTTCATAGGTTCTGGATTCTGAGAGATAAAACAAGTAAGTAGGGCACTTCCTTGCCTTGTTCGAACTGGGTTTGCAATGTTATCAAGCACGACATCTTCAGGATGGTGTCTCAACCATTTAGGTCTCTGGAGCTGAGTGACTTGGACATGCTGAATAAATGCTCCAGGATCATCTGTACCATCAGTTCATGATACTGGAATTGAGGTTGGAGTTTATTCCACCAAGGCTAGATTGTCTTCTGGAATTTGATCTCCAACTTCTGGAAGTTAAACACCTTTTGCAGCAATAGGTTCCACAATCTTCAAGACGAGTACCTCCATCTTCAGGTAAGTCAGCATGGGTCGGCAAGTAAGTTTCAGCATGGCTGCCAGACTGAGTTTCATCTTGAACACCTGAAGTTCCCCCTTGATCGATACCTGCATTTAAGGTTAGTGAATGGCCTCAGCAAGGACAATTGCATCACCGGCCTGGTCCTCTGGAGTACTTGATTGATCATTTATAGATCTAGCCTGAGAAACTGTATTAGAATTTCCTTTTCAGAACTAAGTTTCTCACAGACATCCTTGATCTCAGGACCATCAAGCTCCAGGTCTTTTAATGTCCTACGCACTAGAATAGACTCATAAAAAACAATACAACATGTTACTTCCACAAGTCCCATAGTCTTGTTAAGTACCCTATATCTCTTGTACGAAAGATGTCCATAACCAAGGAACACACCTTCATCAACCTTGGGACTAAAGGTATTTAACTTAGACTTTCCGTTATTATGGATCAACATGGAGAACGAAAAATATGTAGATGAGCTATAGAATACTTATGACCATTTTAGACCTCGTACGAGGTTATGTGATGATGACTGTTGATGGCACTTCTGTTCTGAGTATAGCCTGCCGTCATCAAGGCTTCTCCTCAATAACCTTCGCTCAAGTTTGCTTCTGCAAGCATGGTCCTCACTGCTTCCTTGAGCGTGTGATTCCTCCTCTCAGTGAGACTATTTTGTTGAGGAGTCCTTGGAGTTGACTTCTCGTAAGCAATTCCAGCATCCCCACATAAATCCATGAGAAAACCATTGCAAAACTCAGTTCCGTTGTCAGAGTAGATCCTCTTCAGGGTGACTCCCTTGTTGTTCTACACTTGTAGGATGAATTTTGGAAGCTGGAGCTTAACTTCATCATTGGTCTTCAATAGCTTCACCCAACTGTACCTCAAGTAGTCATCAACTATAACGAGTGTGAATCTCTTTCCTACAATGGTGGGTGGCTTGACTGGTCCAAACAGGTCCATGTGTAACAACTCCAATAAATGATCTGTAATTGTTGTGATGGGGCTGTTCTTGAATGATTCTTTGGTCTGCTTTCCCATCTCGCAAGCACGACAGACACCTTCCTTCTTGTAGCCTATTTGTGGCAATCTTTCCACAAGCTTATGCTTAGCTAGATACCTGATGGATTGAAAATTTAGGTGGCTAAGTCTCTTGTGCCATAGCCAATTCACTCTTTCCTGGGATGAGCTTGTTGCGACAAAGCACGTGTTAGAGTATCCACTCTCCCAATCCACGATGTAAAGACTTCATTTCTTCATCCCTTTCAGCACGATCTCCTTGGAGTCTTTTTCTTTGATCAAGCATTCGTCTTCGGCAAAAGTCACCTCGTATCTACTTTGGATAAGCTGACTGATACTCAACAGGTTATAATTAAGATGGTGACTAAGGATACATTGTTGATGGTGATCCCATTGTATTCCAAGCATCATTTGCCTATGATCCTCCCCTTTGAATCTTCTCCAAAGACCACTGGGGGTCCTCTTTCCATCTTCAGGTTTGAGAGCAATTCCTTCTCTCTGGTCATGTGGGCAGAGCACCCACTATCCAAAATCCAAGCTTGCTTCTTCTTGAGCTGACTTTGGTCACCCAAGTCCAGGATGATTAGTCTTCCTAGCCCTTGAAATAGGAAATTGATTGGGCTCAAACCTTGAGTAGGTGTCCCTCCTACTCGAATAAGTCATTCTCTCATAAGAGTTATGATTGTAGGACCTCGGATTTCACGAATCCGGAAATGATATTGACTTCTTGTGAAGTTCAGTTTTGGCTGTTGAAGTGGGTTTCCTCACATTAAGAACACTCTGTTTCACCCACTTCTTAGGCATAGTGGGTTTTATTTCAGGCTTATTCAATTTTGAAACTGAATTACCTTTAAGCTTTGGGTTGAAACTCAGTTTGGAAACTAACTTCTTCCCTTTGCCCTGATTACCCACTCTGGAGTCCTTGTCAACATTGACTACTCCTTTTCCCAACAACCAAACTTCTAAACTAGAATCCTTTTTAAAGTGATAATTTGATATATTTTTGGTTTCAGAAGTTGATGCATGATTGCTCAAAACATTTTCAGAAAAACCTAGCCCTAACTTATCAGATGGATCTCTTTGTAAGCTTATAGCTTTTAAAACTTTTCTAGTGTTTGAATAAAGTGAACTAATGAGTTATTGATCACTAGCAACTTTTAGCTTTAAAGACTCGCATTCTTCGGAAATAATTTAAAAATTTTCAATTAAAATGGAATGGTCATGGTCAAATCCTCACTAATTGACCTTGATCATTCGATCTCCTTGGTCAATTCTGAAACTTTAAATTTCAGTGAGTCATTTTCTCCTACCAAGACATTTTTTAATTTATAAAATTTAGAAAATTCTTTATTCAAAATCTCAAGAGTAACATCCTCTGAATCCAAGCAATGAGATTTAGAGTCCTCTTCAATGCATGCAATAGGAATTAAAACTAAGTTTTGGATATTTACCAAGTTCGGCGATTCAGTTTATACTTCTTCTCCTTTAGAGTCAGATGCCTCATTTCCAAGCTTAGCCATGAAGACTAGCAGAGCTTCTTCTTCTTCTTCTTCTTCTTCTCCAGACGTGTAATATCCATCGTCATTAACTGGGATATCCAGAACCTCAGTTCTAGAAATTATAGCCTTGGCGACGGCTCTTGAGGCTTTCTTCTTGAAAATCCTTTTCAAACGTTCTCTCTCCTCCCTAGATACCATTGCACACTCATACTTGAGGTGATTGAGAGAGTTGCATTCAAAACACGCCTTAGGGGGCCTCTCACTGAACTTTTGTTCACCTCCTTGTGAACTATTTGACTTGGCTTTCGCCTTCTCCGCTTTGTTAGCTTCTTCATCTACTCTTCAAGCTTGACCAGTGAGCTCTCTTCCTCCTTCTTTTGGGGATAGGAAGTTGTTGGTGCTGACTTTGAACTTGAGGTGTGAACAAAAATTTGTCAGTATGATAAGGATTATGTGGTCTCCTCTTGAAATCCTATTTGACAAAGAAGGCAACATCCACTTCAGGTTGTACGCTTACACTTCTCATGGCCTCATTCCTGTTCACCATTTGTAAATCCCACTCGTGGGCTTAAAGCTGGGCGAACACGTCTTTTGTCGACATCTTCGGCAAATCTTTTTCCTTAAGGCTAGTGGTTTTTACAAACCAATCCTCCTTGGGCATCTTGGAGAGGATCTTTGCATTGAGATCTGCAATAGAATACTCTCTTCCCAAGTTTTTTAGTTCATAAATAATGGCATTAAACCTTGCTTTCATGGATTTAATATTTTCACCGGGAAGAATTTGAAAAGATTTTTATTTATCTACGTAGTTTTGGAGTTTATTTCTTTTCATTAGATCGGTTTCTTGGCAAAGAGTGCCAAGGAAATTTCAAACCTACTTTGATGTGTCACGCTATAGTGCTTTGATAACTAACGCCTCCAGTAGGGATTGAAGAATCATCTCCACTCTCTAGAGCCACTGCATCCAGGTGAGCATGGACTTTATCTTCCGCGGTCCACTCAGCATAGGGCTTCTCTATTATCTCTGGCCCATCGCCTCCTCCAAGCTGAGTGTTGATCTTGGTAATCTTGATGGGTCCATTGGCAATAACATCCGCCATTTCTCGATGGTTGTTCTTTAGCAAGATCAGGGACCTCTTTCTCTATATGTTGAAGTTTTCTGGAGTATACTTCAAAAGCTTTGTAATGTGAGCCATCTCTTTATATCTGAGCTTGAACACAAAAAACAAACGAGTGCAAGGAAACAGAGATTTGGTCCTAAGCGACTCAACACAACCTTGGTCTATAAGAACTTTGGCGCGTGATACCACTTGTTGGTCCCAAAATCAGAGAAAAATGTAATGCAGCGGAAAGTAAGTTTAATGTTGTACTTGTTCTATGAAACTGACTGAAACTCAGTTTCGGGTTTATGAAAGTAAGTTTTAAGCTCAGAAGGACCTTAGGTAAGTTTCACAAGTATACACTTCAATGTTTGGCTAAGTATTGAAGGTTTTAAACGTGAGTATGAAAACTAGAAAGTGCAGAAACTAAAATGAAAACATGTAAAAAATAGGATATTATCGTGGTTCGGACTAAAAATCCTACGTCCACTCTTCCGAACTTAATCGGGAATCCACTAAGTATGGTTACAAGCTTTCTTACGATCTATGAACAGTCCGACGACACTCCATCTTTTGGTTTGTTATCGTCACTCGCCTAGGAACTCCTTGCTGACTTAGTCTTCAGGTTGAAGTGATGACGCACCCCACAACCTTCATCCTGGTAGGTTGGATTTTTACATGTTCTTCCCAGAACTAAGCTTGGTCGACAGATGCCCAAGAATTAGTGTTCTAGAGTAGAACACTGACTGCTATGAATATTACTTAGAAAAGTAATATTCACCAAAGTATAGCTTCAGCTATAAAGCTTCAGCCCCGTGCTTATAAACAGGAGCACAGAGTGATTAACTTGAGTTGGAAATGCAAGTCTCGTGTTAGGAACACGGACTATCAGAGAACTTTTCAGTAGAAAGTTTGGAAGAGTGTAGGCTTATCTTTGCTTGAGAGTTCGTAACCTTTTCTGGTTGAAATGTTGAGCTATTTATAGGCGCATCCTAGAATGTTTGAATTTCTGCCCATTAGACACGAAATTCCAGTCGTTAGAGACAAGAGGAATGATGTCCAATCACAACCATTCTTTGGTAGGTATGCTCTGCTCTAAAAAGGTTGTACTTCTATGTACTACCTGCTCTTGTCAGACTCAACTTCAGTCTGAGGATTCCAAGTATGGGACATCCTCGTACTAACTTTTACTTACAATTTATATGCTTTTAAGTCTGACTTTGGTTGGTTCACCTTGTGTTCCACTTTCTTTAGAATTGAGGCCTCCATACTGACATTCCATAGTCAGTATAAGAAACCCTCATACTGATTTCTTGTAAGTGAGTATGGTAGTCTCTATACTGAGTACCCAAACTCAGTATGGCCTTAGCCATACTTAGTGAAACCAAGTTTCACGCACGAACACTTCTTCAAATCTCGAGCAACTTCTTTGCTCGGTCTTTTGCACCTAAGTTCTATTACCACTCAAACAATCCTATACAAGGATTACATTACAGAACTCTAGAAACTTAGTGCTAAAGTAAGTTTTGACATATCAAAACATCAAATTAAGGAAAAAACTAATACTTAGTTCCTAACAGTCTCATCCTGACCCTCGGCGTGATTTAGGGCCAATTGCCGCCGAAGAGCTTCGATTTCTTGAGTGACCATGTGGTTCTCCTCTTATAGGTTTCAGAATTCTTCCTCCTGTCTTTTGATTTGGCTTCGAACTCAACTTGACTTCAAAAGACTCCGTGTCCAATACGCTGGGTGTTGCTGCTGTTAGTGTTGTGTTCCACATTTTATCTTTCTTTCTTTCTTAGTAGTCCCTCCTTCTAGCGCAAATTATTAATGCTCGATTTTTCTTAAGGTTTATTTTATATGAATACTTGATAAAATAGTTTGGAAATAACAAACAAAATAATGCAAAATACTTGATTGTAGGTAGAACTTGATTGCTTTGTGTATTTATTGTTGTATTCAAAGTGTTTATTATAATAAATGAGACCCTATTTATAAGGATCCAAAAATGAAGTGACTTTAAATGAAAAGTTGCAATTCTTCAACTGAAGCGGCAGTTCGAACGGTTGTATCCGTTCGTTTGAGCTGCTTTTTATTTCCCTTTGAGCTGCTTTTTGTTTCCCTTTGGCAATCTTTTATCATCTAGACTGAATATCTTGATCGAACGGCTTGCTTTGGCCTAGGGGCCGTTCAGTTTATGATCAGTTTGGCCAATAAGTGGTTCGGTCCATATTCAGTTTGGTCTAGCAACCAACTCCACAGTTCGGCCAATAAGTGCTTGCCTTGAGGATATATCTCTACTCCTTGAGCTTAGACATGGCCACGGCTCGGTTCCAATTCTGAACCGCCGGTTTGGCGGTTCGCAAAATTAGGACCTTGAACCGGCCCGTGAGTAGAAGGTTTCGATTCCAGTTTTTGACCCGAAACCGGCAGTTCCAGGTCAAACCGGTGGGTCAGACGGTTCACTTTTTCTTCAATTTTAAAAAATGTAAAGTTGAGGATTTGAACCTGCAACCTCTAGGAAATTTAGAGATCAATAATACAAATAATGCTCAATTAAATTAAATATGATATATTATGTATCTTCCAGTATTTAATATTAAAATTAGTAACATTCTTACATGTTTAGGTTTATTATCAATTAATTATTAAATAATAAAACTTAAATGACATATACTATCATTTGTCATAATATTACTTTTGAGTTAAATTAGTTTGAAAGAAAACCTCTTTAATTCTTTGAGTATTAATTTAATTTTTTTAGTCCAAGCTTTGTATTAAATCGTATACTTGTAAACTAAATAACATTCAATTAAAATAACGTTTGTAAAAGTTAGTACAAATAAATATGATATATTATCCATTAATCTAAGATTTAATATTAAAGTTATTAGCATTCTTAAAAGTTATTGTAATGTGAGATATATTATAACTTATAAGATGTAATAAGATTTTAAGAATCAATTTCATTGATTTGAAATAACATTTGTAGTAAATATCAAGATTTTAGATTTAATAGTTTGTTGTTCATTATTCACATGATAGTCTTGAAACTCTTTTAACTTATAAAAGACACTAGTATGAATTTCAAGAATAGATTAATTAATTAATTATATTTTTCAATTATATATCTCATTTAAGGATATTATTGTTTAATTTTATATAAGAAAATATTGAAAAATAAAAATTAAAATATGATCATCTCGTTTTTATTGTTTGTATATAATTAAAAATGTGATTTATTCAATAGTGATGTTGTAGTTTAGTGCATAAGAGTTTTAAATAGTAACCCATAGGTCCAGGGATCAATCCTCCTCTATAACATTTGTATAATATTTTTAAAAAAATAAAAAATGGCGGAATTGCTGCTTCAGCTGGTTCGGAGCTGGTTCGGAACCGGCGGTTCCACGGGCCAAAAAATTTTGAACCGAAACCGACCTTTGTAAAAACGGGTCCTTTTCCGGGCCAGTTCACCAAGCCGGTAGGCCGGTTCAAATGGCCATGTCTACTTGAGCTTCATTCACAATCCAAAAATATTTATTAAAAACTTCATTGAATTTTTCATTACAAAAAACTTACGTTATTAAGTAAAACATCAACATAATAACAAAATATGTAAAGCATTCACCTATTAAAATTAATGATAAATCTATATATAAATATAAAAATTTAAGTATTAGACCTCTCACAACTTCATTCTATCACTATAGATCCATGAATGCTTATAAATCCCCTCACATCTCAACAAGCAATTCAAACTCATGGCACTTCTTTGTCAGTAGAAGAATGTTGAAACAATAGTATTCGTAATAAGGTGTTGTTTTTCGACATTGCTAATGCTCATGAAACTAAGCGCAATACCTACAAACCCAGTATGAGATTTATTTGGCAATTCTTTGCTTACAAACGAATATAAAACTCCAATCTAGATAATTATATAAAACTCATTTATTACTCTTGTTCGTGTTAGATCATTTAGCAGAGTTTATTAAACCTATATATATACATATATATATATATATATATATATATATATGGGGCTGATCTGGTGAGAATAGCCCTTATCATGAGAAATGAGAATAAATCTCGTCCATAAATTTGACAACATCAACGATCCAAATTACATAAGAGCTCTAACAAAAAGCGCAGCATTTTATCCTCATTTTACTTCATTAAAGGGCATCATAGTCATTACGAACGTACAGGGCGCAAAAGTTGTGTTTTGTTCATTTTATGTATTATATACTTCATTTTATCTTAGTTATACTTCATTTTATCTCAATTGCGAATCATTATAAAATAAATTCGATTCGAATTTTGATGTTACACGTGACACGCATTTTATCTTAGCAGTTCTTCATTATATCTTAGTTATTCTTCATTTTATCTCAATTGTTGTTCATTATAAAATAAATTAAATAAAAATAAAATCAGATTTTCGGAAAAAATGATTTCAATTCTCTTCATTTTATCTCCTATATACATCATTAAATGAAAAAAATCAAATTTTTAGAAACAGTTCTCTTCATTTTATCTCCTCTATACTTCATTAAATGGAAAAGATTAAATTAAATAAAAATAAAATCAATTTTTCGGAAAAAGTATTTCAATTCTCTTCATTTTATCTCCTATATACATCATTAAAAGAAAAAAAAATCAAATTTTTAGAAACAGTTCTCTTCATTTTATCTCCTCTATACTTCATTAAATGGGAAAAATTAAATTAAATAAAATTAAATTAAATTTACAGAATAATATGTTAAGTTCATTTTATCTACTTAAAATTTAATTAAATTAGAAAATTCAATTAAATAATAATAAAATTTAATTTAATTTTAGAGTATTGGATGGCTCAACAAGGCAATCGAAATCTTATGAAAAATCGAAAAGAAAATGAATTGCATATCCAAATATGTAATAATGAAGTTCGCGGAGGATAAAATGAAAATGAAAATTATTTGAGGGTGATACCATCAGGCTAAATGACAATGATACCCTTAAATATGTAATAATGAAGTTTGATGAGGATAAAATGAAGACGAAAAGTATTAAAGCATGACCGCAGATCTTGTGAAATCAAAAACTGAGATTTATTCTTATTTCTTACATTAACATCTATTCTCATATGATCTAACCTATATATATATATATATATATAGGGGTGCATTCTAGCCTGAACTCATCTCCCTGAATGAACTACGAACTTTCATTGTAGTGTGTGTCATTGATCATTATAGTGTGTATGATACCTCATTACAACATTATATACACTATAATGATCACACAACAATGAAGTATCATAATTAAGTACTCTAATGAACTATCATATACACTACAATGATCAATTATACACACAACAATGAAAAGTTCATAGTTCATTCAGGATATTTAGTTCGAATTTGAACGCAACTATATATATATATATATATCATGCGGAAGAAATCCTTCCGTGAGAAAATGAAAAAGATTTTTGATTATATTTATCTCGTTGTTTGATTATATTTACCATATTGCTTAAATATCAATGAATTTCATTGGTGTTCAAGAAATTAGATAAGCATGATCAAGTTTTTTATTTTCTTAAGGATAATTTTTTCTCGCGGGAGCCATGTTATGTTAATGCTTCTTTATGAACCTCTTTACATCCTGAAGAAGCAATTCAAACTCTGGCAATTCTCGAAAATAATAAAATCCATGAAGCGCATTACCATACTCAATCAGCTCCACTTCTTTCCCACACTTCTCTAAGCCTCTCACATACTTCCTCTGCCAATCTTGCAATGGATCAAACCCTCCTACCACCACCAACGTCGCTGGGAACTCCACACTCCTCATGTACTCGTCTCCGCCGCCGAACACGTTCACTGCCGGGTGGTTCCGGTTGGCCCCCGCCGGCAAGAACCTCCTCCACATCGCATCAGCGACCTCAACAGTCAGCATCGGCATCTTCCCAAACCTCACCTCCGCCTCCGTCCGCTCCTCTCCACCGAAAAACGGCTGCACCGCAACCATTCCGGCCAGTTTTATCTTGTGGAGCGCTCGTCGGTCTTGTCCTGCCTTTACAGCCAGGTGATGCGCTATGTTCGCTCCGGCGCTGTCTCCGAACAAGAAACATCGCTCTAAATCTGTGTTTGAAGGCAAGATTTCGTAGGTTTTGTCGTTGATAAGTTTCAAGGCGTCGAACCCATCGTCGTACTGGCAAGGGCACTGGTGCTCCGGTGCGAGGCGGTAGTTGACGGAGGCGACGATGGCGGGGAGTTTCGCGGCAAGCGTGCGGCAGAAGTCATCGACGGGTTTGAAGTTTGCGTTGAGGAGGGAGAAGCCTCCGCCGTGGAAGTAGACGATGAGGGGTAGCTGCTTGTCGGTGGCTGAGGGGACGAAGATACGGAACCAGAGGTCACGGGAGGGGTCGACGGTGATATCGGAGGAGGAGACTGCGATTCTTTCAGTGATGGTGGTGGTGCCAACGGAGGTTTTGGCGTTGAGGAGGCTGTAGAGGCGGCGATTGATGGTTCCGTCGCCACGAATGACGCATTTACTGAAGAATGTAGCGACTAAGATTTTGAGCCTCACCATAAATGGCAGCTTTAGCGCTTGTTTGTGATCAGCCATGTTTGATGATTTTTTTTTTTCTTTTGCAACTGCAGTTTTGGTGAAAGAAATCAGGATGTTCATATAGTGTTTGAATTTATTTTTTTATTTAATATATATTTTTTAAATTTTAGTGTATTAATTTAAATTTATTTAATAAGTTCTTTATTCAACTTAATTAAGGAATATAATATTTTCTACTATTAGTTTTACAAATTTCAGTTAAAATTAACTTATTGAAGTTTATTTAACCAAAATTACGATTAGGGATGTACATGTAGCCTGAAACCGTGGTTACCAAATTAAATCAAGGAAAAATATGTATTATGATTGAAATATTTTATCCAAAAAAAATTTAACCCAAGACCGAACACCTCATGACTTTATAAGGTTTAACCCAAGAACTGAACGATTCGCCCGATTAACTCAATTATTTTTGTATTAATTTTTTTATTATAATTGTATGAACAAAATCTACGTCTAATATTATGATTGTATTTTTAAAATATGTGTCAAGTTATATAATTGTATTTAGTTTAAATAATTTTTTTTTTATGATAAGAGATTAAAAGAGGTAAATATTTGCATAAGAGGTCATATAAAATATCAAAAGAAAAAATGAGCTAGCCCGAAATCAAAGCATCAGGTTAGGGTTGAGATTTTTAGTCCAGAAAAATTTCAACCCAATTAAGTACTCAACCTAAATTGAATAATCTACAATCAGATAAGATTGGCTCGGAATCTATTATTGAACCAGTTTGATTGACATCCCTAATTATGATTTATATATTTTTAAATTTTAATTTTTGTTTTTAAATATGTATTGGAGTCTATTATATCGTACCTGTTTTTTATTTATATAGCATGGTTTTGAAAATTAGTATGAATGAAGTACTCCTACTAAATAGAAAACCATGAAGGTGTAGAGAATTTGATAGGTATGCAACTCAGTTTTCAGCCGTCCTATGCAAATTTTGTACTTGTGCATTTTTCCCTGTTATTTAATTTCATCAAAAAATTAGGTTACTTTGACATTGTGCTTATTAACTTAAATGACTATTATTTATTAGTATATGTTAGGTTTCCTAAAAAACTTAAATTAATATACGTAATTTTGAAATAATTCGGAACCAATTCCTTGTGCATGATAAAATAAAAATTACATAATTCGGAACCAATTCCTTGTGCATGATAAAAAAAAATCTAATTAAAACTTTCTTGTACTATCTCTTGACCCGGTAATACATACGGAGTCAAGTTTTAATAGATCAAATCTAACACCCATGGATGGTGGCGGTAGTGTGACAATTTGTGTGGATTGAATCTGGTAATTCGGAAGTTTTGTTATAAATTTTCGATGTGAAATATTTAATTTTGTTGAAATTAAATATTACCAACTTAATCTATGCAACGAGTAGATGATCGTGGTATATTTATTTTCTCAAAACTGAATTTCGGTGAGTGAGAAATGGAGTCCACGAAGTAACACGGTTGGTGGGATTATTACATAAGTGGATTATGTAATAAATTAAGTCCCACATTGATTAATTACAATAATTAATTTATGTATGTAAACCTTAATGGTTGAGGTGTGTAATAATAAGGTGTGAAGTGTATGTGGCACCTGGTGGCATCCTCGCTCGCCCCGCCCTGCCTCGGCCTCAGCGCGGCCGCTAGCCGAGCGCCCCAAGCCCAGGACCGGTCCCGGTTCTTGGTTCTCGACAATTGGTCTTTGGGCCTTTGGATTGGCCCGCTCGTACCTTATCTTTTTGGGAAAGTGAAATCAGTATGCGGACTTGACATGTGGGCTGTCGATGTGGTGCACACGAAGCATGTGACGTGGCTGACAAGTCAGCACACATGTTTAGGTTACGACCTTGTCTCGCGCCTGTAACGGCTTGAGCCTTCATGGCTGCAACCGTAACAGGATCCCCCTTTGTGGTACATGTTTATAAATAGGCACGCATATGAGTTGTCTCTTTACCCAAACACGAGACAAGCTCACACAGCCAAATACTGCATCTTTATTATCATATTGCTGCATCTTTTTCCTTGCTTTTAAGAAACTCAGTTTCACCTCCGTTCAGTTCGCCAGAGCTTTTGCAATTGCGGTGCTGCCTTGTAAAAGACGAAGTTGTTTTACCTTTGACGACGTTTCCGGTTAACGAGCACTACATTGGCGAATTCATCTTGCGAGAAGAGGGATTCCTCGACTTAGCTGTTTTTATTTTATTCATTTACGTACTAGCAGTACCTGTAATTATATTTGTAAAAACATGCATTACTAGGCATACTTTGTTGCAGTGTTCTCAGTCTTGAACAACAAATCCAACAGAATTGTTATTGTATAATAATTTTATTTTTATGTTCAGATCAGTAATCAATTTGTTAAGCGAAGGTCAAATTTATATTTGAATCCAGACCGTCAAACTCAAATCAAACACGCACGATAACGACACCAATCCGATAAGAATTTATAAAAAATATGATCCCGTAATATGATAATGACCCGATAAGAATCCGATCTAATGAACACGAGAAGAATCATATAAGAATTCAAAATAAAGAAAAATAAAAATAATTCAATAATAATTTGTTAAGGTGATAAAAATATTTAATATGAAAACAAAACTTAAATTAAATAAAATCGCATCTATCAAACAATTGTAAGAAAATAAAATTAAATATTTTGTATTAATTTCATAATGGATATATGTGCCAATCTAATTAATGTTTATCCGATATATAATTTTTGTGTACTTATCATATCGATCTGATAAAAATTCAATCCAAAAATCTTCAATTCAACCCTGTTATATATCGTATTCTAATATATTAATTTGATTTATACATAGTCGCATACATTGAATTACACACGTAAAATACTATATTAAATCCAGCGATATATTTATCAATGGAGTTTCTTTGTTAAAATCTTGTTACATAGGTGAATTGTTTTAAGAGAAATTCTCTAGAAATAATTATAGGACATGAAAATCTACAAAAATAGCAAGTCTAACTGCAGGTTTATAATCACGACCTAAATCAATAATCGAGGCGGTATTAACAAGGTTTATTAAATCTGAACGCTAAACACGCACCTAATTATGAAACTTTATAACTAGAATTCAAATCTACAGATCAAGACATGAAATAACATTTAGAACAATTAAAATAAAAAAACATTCAGAACAATTCATTACATGATTAAATTATCTTCAAATTGCTTAGTACTAATTTGTTCATTACTAATTATTTTGCTTAATTACAATGTCAGGGCTTCAATCCAAAAACCCTCAAAACATAAATTAATACTGGGAAGGTCTCAGGTTAGGCACGCCTAAACGGTTTAGGCGGATTTTATCCATTAGCCCAAACTAAACCCATCTAATATACCCTAGCTGGAGATTAATAAACTCTATTCGGAATGGGTGAACCCATTTAAGTATGGATAAAACTCGCCTAAATTGTTTAGATGTGCCTAACGCAAATTTTTGCCATTAATATTTGACTTTTCTTCGTCATTTCACTTTATAATTAAGTTTATCTAATTTCTATCTAAAAATTGAATTCTAGAATATCCGTCACCACATAAATGCGGCCAACTATTCACATTGTATGAAGTCAAGAAACGATAAATCTGTTTCACATTTAAGTATTTTCTTAAAATTAGGTATACAATGTTGGTCCCAAATTAACATATAAACACAGTAGAAATCTTAATGCGTAATTAGGTCCAAAACTGATAATTACACTTTCAGTCTTGTTACTTGAAATAACTTAAATGGTAAGTTATAAGTTTAGCTTTTTCGAGTATATTCCAATAACTTTAAGTAGTTATTGAGTTTCACACAAGCAAGAAAGAAAGATAAAAAATTTAAAGTAAGTAGCACAGGATGTATAGTGGTTCGGACGCCAAATGATTCTATGTACGTCCACTCTTCGATTAGTTAGATCGAAAATTCACTAAAAAATTTGTATCACAATTGTTGAGGTTCGGAATTATCGAATTTGGAGTCCCGGGAACATAACGAGATATAATGCAAGAAATAGCAAATTAATGAAAAGGATAACAACAAACGATTAAAGAAAACAACCAGATCTAATGATTTCCGTCTTTATTGAACAACGTAAGCGTTTGAATACAGTTTTTGGTGCCTTATCGAACTGCGTAATGAGAGTTTTTATCAGAGCTATATGTGTATGTCTAGATAGGCAAATCGGCGTACATGGGTCATATATATAGGGGTTGATAACTAGGGTTTTATCTAGGGTTCCTGGGAACCTCGCTAGATCGTTGAGCGGCTCTCTTGAGGATATCGGGGTGCTTGAGTCAAGAACGGCTGGTTTTCTCCGAGGTTCCCGCGTGCCTGTTGTTATCTTCCCGTTATCCCTCTTTTGAGTTCTGATTGATCGTTGGGGAGCTCGATGTGCACGTGTGGGACCCTTTCCTTGATATTTGGACTGCTCTCCTTACTAATCGAACTGTCGTTGGTCAGAACTCTTCCTCATCGAATTGCTCCGCTACTTTCTCCGCGGGCCACCATCCTTGATGGATCTGAAAAAGGCAAACTGGGCCGCGTACTGGGCCTCTAAGTGTGATGGAGCCCAAGTAGCAACTGTGAGAGACGATCCCGTCTACATTCCGAGTGGGCCGATGACTAGAGCTCGAGCAAGGACTTTGAGGGCTGGATTGAGTTTGTTGGTTAAAGGCATTTGGGTTGCAAATAATTCCAAGGAGTCGATGGTGTTGGAAGAATTAAACGAAGGCCTAAAATTTATTAATTTAATTACGTGTAATGATTGGGCTTAGTTTATTTAGTTATTTTGGGCCAGCATGTTTAGGCCTAGTTTAATTAAATTTCGAATTTATTCGCTTTTAATTTCGAAATTAATTGCCTTATTAGTTTAGAATTTGAGTTGCCTATATAAAGGCCTTGTATGGAACAATTTTGAGGCAGTTTTCAGTTTAATAAAATTTGTGAGGTTTTCTCCTTTATTTCTGAAAGCTCAAATTTTCGAAATTCCTATTCATCCATAGGGTTTTGATTTCGACTAATCAATTGGACAGTCATATCCATTGGTGGTGTCTTCACATATATCCTTCGTTGTTGGGTCAATCCGCTTCTTGGGTCGTAGGAGAATTATTCTGGACTACGGTACTTGAAGGTTTTCGAATCTAAAGGTGTTGGATCCTTCATCTTTAGTTTTCAGTTTGCTTCCATGTCGTATCTTAGTTCGCTCGTCCGAGTTCCTGGGCTGCGATCTAAACCCTCCCGGCGAGGATCGTATCATTTTGGTATCAGAGCCAGTTTGTACCCTTCCTCTTCCTTTGTCTTCAATTTTTCGTGTCTTTTAGTGTTAAAAAAATCGAGTCTTTCTTAGGGTTCGTGTCCTTGTTCTTGTTCGTATTTCCTCGTGTCTTTCCTTGTCTCGTTTCCTGTTTAGAGTCGAAAATTCTTAGGTGTGTGGATCGAAAATTTTAGGGTTTCCTTGTGAGTTAAGATTTGAATTATCTGTCTTTCCATATTAGATTAAGTCAAATATTTCCTTATACCTTTTTACCTTATTCATACCTTCCTTACTTGTGGCCATATTATTTCCTTCTTGATTGAATTACCAAATAATTTGGTAATTAGTTAAAAAAAAGGGCCGAAATTTATACAAAAAAAAAAAAATTCGAACAAAAATAAAAGATAGAGTTCGAAGAGAAAAAATATTCGTAAAAAAAAGAAAAGTGTTGGAAAAATAAAGGGGGAGTAAAATTAAATCAAAAATCCCTAATTTTTTTATTTCTACTAGTGCCTTTTTGTCTTTTTCGTCGGTTTTGGTCGTTTTTGTCATAACTTTTGCGTTTGGTGTCCTTTTTTGGCTTAATTGTGCTCTTCGGAAACGTCTCGGTGAGGCGATCAAGACTCACCGTTTTGCTGTGATATAAGGTGCTTTTAGGTCAAATTCCTTTGTTTTCGAGTAGTTATTGCCCTCCGAAAGTTTTTCCGAAAAAAATTTTCGTTCGTTTTTGGTCGTTTACCTTCCTAGAGTCGTCTAGAGTCTTCCCGTCCTATTGGTTCATCGAATTGAAGCCCGTGGAATTTTATATGAATTTTTGAGTCTTTTGGAAAGGAGAGAAGAGTGGTAAAAGGCAAGAGAGAGTGAGTTTATTAGAGGGATTGAAAAAGCCATTTATACTAAGAGTTATACACAAGTGTGAGTGCTTTGACATAACTAAGTAATACACGAGTGTACGTGAGGTGGTGAGGTCCTTCTATTGTTTGTTTATCTAACATTTCTTGCAGGTATGTCTAAACCTAATGATTCTGAGGAGGTGAAAGGAGGTGACTTGTTGGTGGTGGTTAGGTCAAGTACATGATGGAGGCCATGAAATTTGAATTGTTTAGGTTGGTGAAGAGTGAGATGAATGTCATGCATCAGCGAATGGATGACTTTGAGATATCTGTGACGGAAAGGACTCGATGAGACTCATCTGAGAGTCATAAGAGTACTAGAAAAGGAGGACGTGCCAACCGAGATGGAAGAAGAGACTCGTAAAGGAGACAGAATCCTCAGTATGAGGAGGATGCTGATGATTATGCCGAGGAGGAGTCATATGATAACAATCTGGGGACAATCAAGATGAACATCCCGTCCTTTCAGGGAAAGAATGACCCCGAGTTGTATCTGGAGTGGGAGCGAAAGGTGGAGATGATGTTCGAGTGCCACAACTACTCTGAGTTAAAGAAAGTAAAGCTAGCTGCAGTAGAGTTCTCTGATTACGCTCTTGTGTGGTGGGATCAGTTGGTCAGTAGTCGGAGGAGGAATAGGGAGAGATCTATAGAGACATGGGATGAGATGAAGGATGTGATGAGGAGGCGCTTTGTGCCAAATCATTATTACCGAGAGTTGTATAACAAGCTGCAGAGTTTGAGGCAGGATACCCGGAGTGTGGATGAGTACTATAAGGAGATGGAAGTGGCTATGATCCGAGCCAATGTAGTGGAGGATAGAGAGGCAACGCTGGCTAGGTTTCTGGCTGGTCTGAATTGGGAGATCCGGAATACAGTGGAGCTGCAGCATTATGTTGAGCTGGATGACATGGTCCACATGGCGATCAAAATTGAGGGACAGCTCAAGAGGAGGGGCAACGGTAATGATTCGAGGCAGAATTCCACAGGCTGGAGAGAATACCAGACTGGAAGTGGTTCAACACCTAAGCGAGCTCCGTGGAAGAAGGAGGAGGAGCAGCCTCGAGGGAAGAAGAAACCGTTTGTGAAGCCCAGGTCAGATTCCGCAGTTCAAGGTAAATCTGTTACCACTAATTTTCGTAATAGAGATCGCAGGTTCTATAAGTGTCAGTGTTTTGGGCATATTGCTAACGATTGCCTAAATCGGAGAGTCATGGTGATTCGAGATGATGGAGAGATTGTGACTAATGAAGAGACTGACCCGGAGATGCCTGATTTGGATCATCCTGATGAAGATGTAGAAGAGATTGAGACGCCTGCACCGCTGAATTTTGTGATGAGAAGGGCTTTGAATGCACAGCCTGCAGCCGGAGATGTGGAGCAGAGGGAGAACATCTTTCATACACATTGTCATATCAACGATAAGGTCTGCATCATGATTATAGATGGAGGTACCTGCACCAATGTGGCGAGCCAATCAATAGTGACGAAGCTAGGGTTACAAGTGATGAAGCACCCTAGGCCATACAAGTTGCAGTGGCTGAATGATAGTGGCGTCATCAAAGTAGTGAAGCAAGTCAAGGTGCCATTTCGCATTGGGAAATATGAGGATGAGGTGCTGTGTGATGTGATTCCTATGCAGGCGAGTCATATACTTTTGGGGCGTCCGTGGCAGTTTGATAGGCGTGTGAAGCATGATGGCTTCACGAACAAGTATGCCTTCGAGTACAAGCAGAAAAAGATCTCACTTGTTCCTCTGACCCCTAAATAAGTCTATGAGGATCAAGTCCAGTTGCAGAAGGAGTCGGGTGATGAGATGCAGCCACAAAGTAATAAAGAGAAAGGGGTGGTGCAACAATTCTTTCTAGCTAGAGTTGGGGATTTGAAGTGGGTGGTTCAGGAGGAGAAAGCAATGGTGTTGCTGATCTACAAGGAGAATATGGTTTTAACTAACATTCTTGATTCTCTACCCCCTTCTATTTCCTCTCTTTTGAAGGATTTTGAGGACATTTTTCCAGATGATACCCCAGCCGGGCTGCCACCTATTCGTGGGATTGAGCATCAGATAGATTCGTGCCTGGAGCTACACTTCCAAATAGACTAGCTTACCGAACCAGCCCGGAGGAGACAAAGGAGCTGGAGAGGCGGATTGGAGAGTTGCTGGCCAAAGGGCACATGAGGGAGAGTTTGAGTCCTTGTGCAGTTCCAGTTTTTCTTGTGCCAAAGAAGGACTCGACTATGAGGATGTGTTGCGGCTGCCGAGCTATCAACAACATTACAGTTAAGTATCGCCATCCTATCCCTCGTTTAGATGACATGTTAGATGAGTTGCATGGTGCTTGTGTGTTTTCTAAGATACATCTGCGAAGTGGATATCATCAGATTAGGATTAAGGAGGGAGATGAGTGGAAAACTGCTTTTAAAACTAAGCTAGGGTTATATGAGTGGTTAGTCATGCCTTTCGGTTTAACTAATGCTCCTAGTACTTTTATGCGTCTTATGAACCATGTTTTGAGAGCTTTTATTGGCAGATTTGTAGTGGTTTACTTTGATGACATTCTGATTTATAGTAAGAGTTATGATGATCACTTTGAGCATTTGAAGGCTGTCTTGGATGTACTTCGTAGGGAGAGACTGTTTGCTAACATGAAGAAGTGCATCTTTTGCACAGATAAGTTGGTGTTTCTTGGTTTTGTTGTTAGTGCAGATGGAGTACAGGTGGATGACGAAAAGATTCGAGCAATCAAAGAGTGGCCGCAGCCTAAGAATGTTGGCGATGTTCGCAGTTTTCACGGACTTGCCAGCTTTTATAGGCATTTTGAACCCCATTTTAGCAGCATTGCAGCCCCATTAACTGAAATGATTAAGAAGACTGTGGAGTTCAGATGGGGAGAGGAGCAAGAGAAGGCTTTTGAGTTGCTGAAGTACAAGTTGACACATGCCCCGGTATTATCTCTTCCTAATTTTTCTAAGACATTTAAGATTGAATGTGATGCTTCTGGTGTTGGTATTGGTGCAGTTTTGATGCAGGAGAAGAGGCCGTGGCATACTTCAGCTAGAAGCTGAATGGAGCAACGTTGAACTATCCTACTTACGATAAGGAGCTGTACGCCTTGGTGAGAGACTTAAAAATGTGGCAGCATTATTTGTGGGCTAAGGAGTTCATCATTCACACCGATCATGAGTCGCTGTAGCATCTGAAGGGGCAGCACAAGCTGAATAAGAGGCATGCAAGATGGATGGAGTTTGTCGAGATCTTTCCCTATGTCATCAAGTACAAGAAAGGTAAGGAAAACGTGGTGGCTGATGCACTGTCTCGTAGGTATGCCTTAATCTCTATTTTGGATGCTAAGTTGCTTGGGTTTGAATGCATTAAGAGTCTGTATGCATCTTATGAGGATTTTGGTGATATTTATGCTGCATGTGAGACATCTGCTAGTGGTGAGTATTTTAGGCATGATGGGTTTTTGTTTAGGAGAAATAAGTTGTGCATTCCTAGGTGTTCTCTACGAGAATTATTGTTGTTAGAGTCTCAAGGAGGTGGTTTGATGGGTCATTTTGGTATTGCTAAGACTTTGGTTGTGTTGCATGAGAATTTCTTTTGGCCTCGCATGAAACGTGATGTTGAGAGGGTATGTGGTAGATGCATTACTTGTAAACAAGCTAAGTCTAGGTCTAGTTCACATGGATTGTATACCCCTTTACCTATTCCTACTGCACCTTGGGTTGATATTTCTATGGATTTTGTGCTAGGTTTGCCACGTACTGCACGTGGTAGTGATTCTATATTTGTTGTTGTTGATAGGTTTTCTAAGATGGCTCATTTTATTTCTTGTCATAAGTCTGATGATGCATCCCATGTTGCTACTTTGTTCTTTAGAGTAGTTGTTAGATTGCATGGTATACCTAGGACAATTGTTTCTGATAGAGATTCTAAGTTCTTGAGTTACTTCTGGAAGACTTTGTGGTGTAAGTTCGGAACTAAGTTGTTGTTTTCTACTACTTGTCATCCACAGACTGATGGTCAAACTGAAGTAGTTAATAGGACTTTATCTGCATTGTTGAGAGCTGTGCTTAGGAAGAATATTAAGAATTGGGAAGAATGTTTGCCTCATGTTGAGTTTGCTTATAATCATTCAGTTCATTCTGCTACTCAGTTTTCCCCTTTTGAGATTGTCGATGGTTTTAATCCTTTGACTCCTTTAGATTTATCTCCTTTACCTGTGCAAGAGTTTACTAACCATGATGGGCAGAAAAAAGTTGATTTTGTTAAGCAGATTCATGAGAAGGCTAGGCAGAACATTGAGCGCCGTACTGAGCAGTATGTCAAGCAGGCGAATAAAGGGCGCAAGAAGATGTTGTTTGAGCCTGAAGATTGGGTTTGGCTGCATATGAGAAAGGAGAGGTTTCCTTTGCAGCGAAGATCGAAGTTGTTACCTCGTGGAGATGGTCCCTTCCAAGTGTTGGAGAAAGTGAATGACAATGCATACAAATTGGACTTCCCAGGTGAGTATGATGTTAGTGCTACGTTTAATGTTGCTGATTTAAGTCCTTTTGATGTAGGAGACAACTTGGCTTTGAGGACAAATCCTCTTGAAGAGGAGGGGAATGATGGAGCCCAAGTAGCAGCTGTGAGAGACGATCCAGTCTACATTCCGAGTGGGCCGATGACTAGAGCTTGAGCAAGGACTTTGAGGGCTAGATTGGCAGCCCAAATGTCTTTAATCTATAAGCTCAATCCATCCCTCAAAGTCCTTGCTCGAGCTCTAGTCATCGGCCCACTCGGAATGTAGACTTGATCGTCTCTCAGAGCTGCTACTTGGGCTCCATCATTCCCCTCCTCTTCAAGAGGATTTGTCCTCAAATCCAAGATGTCACCTACACCAAAAGGACTTAAATCAGTAACACTAACATCATACTCACCTCATAAGTACAACTTGTATGCATTATCATTCACTTTCTCCACCACTTAGAAGGGACCATCTCCACGAGGTAACAACTTTGATCTTCGCTGCAAAGGAAACCTCTCCTTTCTCATATGCAGCCAAACCCAATCTCCAGGCTCAAACAACATCTTCTTGCACCCTTTATTTTCTTGCTTCACATACTGCTCAGTACGACGCTCTATGTTCTGCCTAGCCTTCTCATGAATCTGCTTCACAAAATCAGCTCTTTTCTGCCCATCAAAGTTAGTAAACTCTTGTGCAGGTAAAAGAGATAAATCCAAAGGATTCAGAGGATTAAAATCATACACAATCTCAAAAGGGGAAAACTAAGTAGCAGAATGAACTGAACGATTATAAGCAAACTCAACATGAGGCAAACATTCTTCCCAATTCTTAATATACTTCTTAAGTACAGCTCTCAATAATGCAGATAAAGTCCTATTAACTACTTCAGTTTGGCCATCAGTTTGTTGATGACAAGTAGTAGAAAATAACAACTTAGTTGCTAACTTACACCACAAAGTCTTCCAGAAGTAACTCAAGAACTTAGAATCTCTATCAGAAACAATTGTCCTAGGTATACCATGCAATCTAACAACTTCTCTAAAGAACAAAGCAACAACATGGGATGCATCGTAAGACTTATGACAAGGAATAAAATGAGCCATCTTAGAAAACCTATCAACAACCACAAATATAGAATCACTACCACGCCCAGTACGTGGCAATCCTAGCACAAAATCCATAGAAATATCAATCCAAGGTGCAGTAGGAATAGGTAAAGGAGTATTCAATCCATGGGAACTAGACCTAGACTTAGCCTGTTTACAAGTAATGCATCTACCACAGATCTGCTTAACATCACGTTTCATGCGAGGCCAAAAGAAATGCTCATGAAACACAGCCAAAGTCTTAGCAGTTCCAAAATGACCCATCAAACCACCTCCACGAGACTCTAATAGCAATAATTCATGTCGAGAACACCTAGGAATGCACAGCTTATTTCTCCTAAACAAAAAACCATCATGCCTAAAATAATCACCACTAGTAGATGTCTCACATGCAACATAAATGTCACCAAAATCCTCATCAGAAGCATACAAACCCTTAATGCACTCAAATCCAAGTAACTTAGCATCTAAAGTAGATATTAAGGCATACCTCCAAGACAATGCATCAGCCACCACGTTTTCCTTACCTTGCTTGTACTTGATGACATAAGGAAAGGTCTCTACAAACTCCATCCACCTTGCTTGCCTCTTATTCAGCTTGTGCTGCACCTTCAGATGCTTCAGCGACTCATGATCGGTGTGAATAATGAACTCCTTAGCCCACAAGTAATGTTGCCTCGTTTTTAAGGCTCTCACCAAGGCGTACAGCTCCTTATCATAAGTAGGATAGTTCAACGTTGCTCCATTCAGCTTCTCGCTGAAGAATGCCACGGGCCTCTTCTCCTGCATCAAAACTGCCCCAATACCAACCATAGAAGCATCACATTCAATCTCAAATGTCTTAGAAAAGTCAGGAAGAGATAATACCGGGGCATTTGTCAACTTATACTTCAGCAACTCAAAATCCTTCTCTTGCTCTTCTCCCCATCTGAACTCCACAGTCTTCTTAATCACTTCAGTTAATGGGATTGCAATGCTGCTGAAATGGGGTACAAATCGCCTATAAAAGCTGGCAAGTTCGTGAAAACTGTGAACATCGCCAACATTCTTAGGCTGCGGCCAATCCTTGATAGCTCGAATCTTCTCTTCATCCACCTGCACTCCATCTGCACAACAACAAATCCAAGAAACACCAACTTATCTATGCAAAAGATGCACTTATTCATGTTAGCAAACAGTCTCTCCCTGCGAAGTACATCTAAAACAGACTTCGGATGTTCAAAGTGCTCATCACAACTCCTACTATATATCAGAATGTCATCAAAATAAACCACTACAAATCTGCCAATAAAAGCTCTCAAAACATGGTTCATAAGACGCATAAAAGTACTAGGAGCATTAGTTAAACCAAAGGGCGTGACTAACCACTCATATAAACCTAGCTTAGTTTTAAAAGCAGTTTTCCACTCATCTCCCTCCTTAATCCTAATATGATGATATCCACTTCGCAGATCCATCTTAGAAAACACACAAGCACCATGCAACTCATCTAACATGTCATCTAAATGAGGGATAGGATGGCGATACTTAACCGCAATGTTGTTGATAGCTCGGCAGTCGTAGCACATCCTCATGGTCGAGTCCTTCTTGGGCACAAACAAAACTGGAACTGCACAAGGGCTCAAACTCTCCCTCACGTGCCCTATGGCTAGCAACTCTCCAATCCGCCTCTCCAGATCCTTCTTCTTCTCCAGGTTGGTTCGGTAAGCTGGTCTATTTGGAAGGGTAGCTCTAGGCACGAAATCTATTGATGCTCAATCCTACGAATGGGTGGCAGCCAGGCTAGGGTATCATTTGGAAAAATAAACTCAAAATCCTGCAAAAGAGAGGAAATAGAATGTTAGTTAAACCATATTCTCCTTGTAGATCAGCAACACCATTGCTTTCTCCTCCTGAACCGCCCACTTCAGATCCCCAACCCTAGCTAGAAAGGATTGCTGCACCACCCCTTTCTCCTTATTTTCTCGTGGCTGCACCTCTTGGCCCAACTCCTTCTGCAACTGGACTTGATCCTCATAGACTTTTTTAGGGGTCAGAGGAACAAGTGAGATCTTTTTCTGCTTGTAGTCGAAGGAATACTTGTTCGTAAAGCCATCATGCTTCACACGCCTATCGAACTACCATGGACGCCCCAAAAGTATGTGGCTTGCCTGCATGGGAATCACATCACACAACACTTCATCTTCATATTTCCCTATTCAAAACGGCACCTTGACTTGCTTCACCACTTTGATGACGCCACTATCATTCAACCACTGCAACTTGTATGGCCTGGGCTGCTTCATCACCTATAACCTAGCTTCATCACTATCGACTGGCTCGCCATATTGGTGCATCTACCTCTATCTATAATCATGCTGCAGACCTTATCGTTCATATGAAAACGTGTAAGAAATATGTTCTCCCTCTGCTCAACATCTCCGGCTGCAGGTTGTGCATTCATAGACCTTCTCATCACAAAATTCAGCGTTGCAGGCGCCTCAATCTCTTCTACATCTTCATCAGGATCATCCAAATCAGGCATCTCCGGGTCAGTCTCTTCATCAGTCATAATCTCTCCATCATCTCGAATCACCATGACTCTTCAATTTGGGCAATCGTTAGAAATATGCCAAAAACCTTGACACTTGTAGCACTTGCGATCTCTATTACGAAAATCAGTGGTAACAAATTTACCTTGAGTTGTGGAATCTGACCTGGGCTTAACAAACGACTTCTTCTCCCCTCGAGGCTGCTCCTCCTCCTTCTTCCACGGAGCTCGCTTAGGTGTTGAACCACTTCCATGGTATTCTCTCCAGCCTGTGGAATTCTTCCTCGAATTACTGATGTTGCTCGTCCTCTTGAGCTGTCCCTCAATCTTGACTACCATGTGGACCATGTCTTCTAGTTCGACATAATACTGCAGCTCCACCGTATTCCTAATCTCCCAATTCAGTCCAGCCAGGAACCTAGCCATCGTTGCCTCTCTATCTTCCACTATATTGGCTCGGATCATAGCCACTTCAATCTCTTTATAGTACTCATCCACACTCCGGGTACCCTGCCTCAAACCCTGCAGCTTGTTATACAACTCTCGGTAGTAATGATTCGGCACAAAACGCCTCCTCATAACAGCCTTCATCTCATCCCATGTCTCTATAGGCCTCTCCCTATTCCTCCTTCTACTAGTGACCAACTGATCCCACCACTCGAGGGCATAATCCGAGAACTCTACTACAGCCATCTTTACTTTCTTCAATTCAGAGTACTTGTGGCAGTCGAACATCATCTCCACCTTTCGCTCCCACTCCAGATATAACTCGGGGTCACTATTTCCTTGAAAAGACGGAATGTTCATCTTGATTGTCCCCTGATTATTATCATAAGAATCTTCATCGGCATAGTCATCGGCATCATCATCATACTGAGGATACGGTCTCCTACGCGAGCCTTTGCCACGTCTTCCTTTCTCAGTACTCTTATGACTACCAGCTGAATCCTGTCTAGCCTTTTCGGTCACAGAGATCTCGAGGTCATCCATTCTTTGATGCATGGCATTCATCTCACTCTTCAGTAACCTAGTCAACTCGGATTTCATGGCCTCCATTAAGTACTTGACCTGTCCACCACCAACTATCTCATCGTCTTTCAACCCCTCAGACACACTACTTTTAGACATACCTGCACGAAAAGGTTAGATAGAAAGATAAAAGAAAGGACCTCACCACCTCACGTACACTCGTGTATCACTCATTTATGTCAAACACTCACACTCGTGTATCGCTCGCAGTATGAATGGCTTTTTCAGTCCCTATATTAATCTCACACACTCTAGCATTTTACCACTCTTTTCTCCTTTCCAAAAACTCAAAAATTCTTATAAAATTCCACAGACTTCAATTCGACAAACCAACAGGACGGGAAGACCCTAGGAAGGTAAACGACCAAAAACGAACGAAAATTTTATTGGAAAAACTTTTGCAGGGCAATAACTACTCGAAAACAAAGGAATTTGGCCAAAAAGCACCTTATGTCATGGCAAAGTGGTGAGTCTTGATAGTCTCGCCAAGACGTTTCCGAAAAGCACAATTAAGCCAAAAACGGACACTGGACGCAAAAGTTACGACAAAAACGACCAAAACCGACGAAAAAGACAAAAAGGCATTAGTAGAAATAAAAAAATTAGGGATTTTTGATTTAATTTTACTCCCCCTCTTTTTTTATTTTCCCAACACTTTTTTCGATTTTTTTACCAATTTTTTTTCTCTTCGAACTCTAACTTTTATATTTTGTTCAAATTTTCTTTTTTTGTTCTTTTTTTTCGACCCTTTTTTTGTTTTTTATAAGGTAATTACCAAATTGTTTGGTAATTCAATCAAGAAGGAAATAATATGGCCACCAAGGAAGGAATGTATGAATAAGGTAAAAAGGTATAAGGAAAGATTTGACTTAATCTAATATGGAAACAAAGATAATTCAAATCTTGACTCACAAGGAAACCCTAAAATTTTCGACCCACACACCCTAAATTTTTTTTACTCTAAACATGAAACGAGACAAGGAAAGGCACGAAGAAATACAAATCACAATGACAGGACACATGAACAAGGACACAAACCCTAAGCAAGACTCGATTTTTTTAACACTAAAAGACACGAAAATTGAAGACAAAGGAAGAGGAAGGGTACGACCTGAATATTGATAACAAAATGATAAGGAAAAGAAAGACACAACCTGGCTCTGGGTACCAAAATAATACAATCCTTGCCGGGAAGGTTTATGTTGGTCCCGAAATATCAGAGTCGTCGTGTTGAGAACTTAACACGAAATGCAACGGAATAGTTTTATATCTCTTGCACTTAACGTTATTTTCCAAAAGTTAGTTAGCTCAAGTTATAACTTAAGTTTGTGTTCAGATATACTCTAGCAACTCCGTTGCTAGGTTTCAAATCGATCTTTGAGCAGTGACTTAATAAAACTGTAAACGGACACAAGATTTATAGTGGTTCGATCAAATAGATCTACGTCCACTCCTTAGCCGAATCGCTAAGAATTTCACTGGAAAAGTATACAGATTACAAGGAATCGCCTTTCCAGTTAAGTAGGCAGTGAGCTTTCGGCCTGGCTACTTGACAGCTATCCTCCGTGAGTCTGAACTTCTCTGGTAAGTTTTGGCTGGGGGTCAAGGGCACACCTTCGAAACTCCTGCCTTGCCTGATATGGAAGATTTAAACACTTCCTGATTTTCCTTGAGTGTGGCTAGACGCCCGTTCTAGTCTTAACCTTTTCAGGTGTTCGACTGTTAGATTCTTTTCTAAAAGAAAGGAATCTCAATGATTGAAATATCCTTGAATGCAATCAAGAATATCTTCAATGGAGTGTCAGTACTTCAATGAGCGACACTTCTGGTTGTTGGGAGCTTTTAGATAAACTTTTGTACAGCTCTCAACTGACTACTTTCAAAGTTCACTTTGTCAAAGGAATCTCTAGCTTGAGCGTTCGTGAATGAGAAGAGTAATTGTAAGTCGTGAAAGCAGTTATCGAAGTAGTAGTCAAAAGTCTTTTTCTCTCATCTTTGAGACTGTCCTTTATAGGTGGAGATTCAAACTTTGAATCTCCTTATCCATTAGACTCAACGGCTCCTTGATCTGAAGAGGTTTGTCTGTGGCACTCACTTTTATTTTTGACTTGTACTTTCCTAACCACTTCGGGAAAGTCTTATCCTTTTGCGTGAACTTTCTGTCAGAGTGGCAGTCCGGCTTCGAATTTTGTTCTTGTTTTAGTACGCTAGAACCTGCTACAAGTATATTCCTTGTGATCCTTTGACTTCCGTTGTTTGCGACTCTTTATCCATTGTTGAAAGATCCGAATGCTAATCATCTTAGCATTCTGTCTAGCGTTCTTTCAGCCATTTGCAAGTGATCCTTTGTTCGCTTGCTTCTCTAGCAGTTTGTGAGTCGAATGCTGATGTCGAATGCTTTGTGTCTGCTAGGGATTCTTCTCAGCACACTAGTCTATTACAACTCGATGTATAACTTATACAGGACTTTACAAGTTGTGTTAGACTCTCTAGATTTCAGCAAATGATCGACCAACTAAATAAGGTTTGATCCAACAAAACCTTTTACAAATAAGTCCTAAGGAAGATTTTAAGGATAATTCCCAACAGTTTAGATCGCAGCCCAGGAACTCGAACGAATGAACTCAGACACGACGCAGAATCAAACTGAGATTGAACGATGGAAGGATCCAACACCTTTGGTTTCGAAAACCTTCAAGTACCGTAGTCCAGAAATAATTCTCCTACGACCCAAGAAGCGAATTGACCCAACAATGAAGGATATATGCGAAGACATCACCAATGGATACGACTGCCCGATTGATTAGTCGAAATCGAAATCCTATGGATGAATAGAAATTTAAAAAATTTGAGCTTTCAGAAATAAAGGAGAAAACCTCACAAATTTTATTAAACTGAAAATAGAACCAAAATTGTTCCATACAAGGCCTATATATAGGCAACTCAAATCCTAGTCTAATAAGGGAAATTAAATTCGAAATTAAACTTAATAAAATTCAAAAATCACTTATAGAAGGCCTAAACATGTTGGCCCAAAATAACTGAATAAATTAAACTAAGTCCAATCACTACACATAATTAAATTAATAATTTTTGGGTCTTCGTTTAAATCTCCCAACATCATCGATTCCTTGGAAACATTGGCAGCCCAAATGTCTTTAATCAATAAGCTCAATCCAGCCCTCAAAGTTCTTGCTCGAGCTCTAGTCATCGGCCCACTCGGAATGTAGACTGGATCGTTTCTCACAGCTGCTACTTGGGCTCCATCACTTCATCACAACGACCTTCTTCCTCGATTCAACGAACCGCTTGAAACCCTTGCCGAAATCCATGACGCACCGTTGGCCCCAAGTTTCGGCCGAACAAGTTGCTCAGGCCCTCCGCGACAAGAAGAGGGCCCGTTATGAGGAAAGAAGATGAAGAAGCCTTAGCTCATGCGATCCAACTTTCTCACGAAGTAACTCTTGCAACAACTGCTGAGAGAGCACTAGAGCTTGTTAGCAAGCGAGCATTGTCCAATTTATTTTTGCAACTCAAGTTCTTACACCGTTGCCAATGTGTGAAAACGTATTATGAGAAGAAAGCTCTACGAGCACATGAAGAGGAAGCAAAGTTGCAGAGATTGGATCAGGAAGCTGAGCAAAAGAGAATTGAAGCAGCCGAGCTGAAACAAAAAGAAGAAGAAGAAGAAGAAGCTACTCTAAAAAGAAAGGAAGAAGAAGACGTTGCCACTGCCGCTGAGCAGAAAAGGATAGAAGAAGAGGTGACAACTTTTGAGGTAAAAAGTTTGAAAGAAGAAGCAACAGTTGAACTGAGAAGGAAAGAGGAAGAAGCAGCCGCTGCTGAAGTAAAACAAAAAGAAGAAGAGGCCGCTGTAGAGAAGACAAGAAATGATGCAGAAGCAGCAACAATCAGGCAAATAGAAGAAGAGGAAGCAGACAACATTGCCAATCAACAAGTAGAGTTGTATACTGCTACATCTCAAAGCCAAATCGACGAAGACTCAAGAGCACTCGTTGTTTATAAAGGAACATTGTCTCTCAATCCCATCTCTGTGGCAGCACCTCATCTAACCCTTGATGCTGTGAGACAGGAAATGAACCAGCAAATCCAGTCATTAATGGTCTCAATTTTTTATTTTGTCAAAAAGGGGGAAGAAAGGAGAGATGAACAAGTGAAGCTGCAGTTGCAGTTGATGGAGAGGTGAGATGAACATATGGGATTGCAGTAGGAGTGCATGCAGCAAGCCAGAGAACAGGAGATGAAACTAATGATGGACATGGCCAAGAGCTTTGCCATGCAAGCTAGAACCTTGACCTCTGCTGCTACTTCAAAGCTGAAAGATGCAAACTCTTCAAACCAAGACAAGGAAAATGATAAGGTCAAATCGCAGGCGTAGCTGAGTAACCTTTAAATTGTTTTGCATCTTCTTTTACCGCAGTTTTGAACTTTTCATGTACTTGTACCAAACACATATAATGAAAGGTCTAAAACTGTTAGTTTGAAGACAACTGCTCATTGTCTTTTACCTTGATACTTAGCTGAATTCACATATTCCAGTGTGATCAGCATTCTTTTATCACTCTAATCTGATTAATATTAATCGAGAAATATCTCTCTCCCATTCAGGGGGAAGATCGATTAGAGTAGGTCGAGTTTAGAAGAAGCACAGTTCTGAGTAGTGTTAGACTTTCAAACCTTGTAAACTCAGAGCAACTGCATCTTCTTTTCGACTTAGAAGGTATGGTTTTGACAACATCAAAAAAGGGGAAATTGTTAAGTATTGATGTAGAAATCCCACCTTTAATTTGATGTTTTGATGTGTCAAAATTGTGTACCAAAGTTTTGGCCTTAAAGTTATTACCTCATGTAATCCTTGTATAGAACGATTGAGTTGTAATAGTCTAGGAAAAGAAAAATGTAAAAAACTGTGGAACAATTTTTGAAGTGGAAGCCGTCCAGACAAAAAACTGTGCAGAGTATTGGATGAGAAAAACTGTGAAGACAGTTCAAGAAGCAAGAGAGCAAGAAAACTGTGAAGACACTCTTATGAAGAAGCATGTGAGAAAACTATGTAGACAATTTTAAACTGTCAAGGATCGTATAGCAAAGAAAATTGTGCACACAGTTCTCATAAAGAAACTGTCGAGAGGCGCTCACAGTTTCAAACCAGGACAGCTTCACGTTAAAGAAACACGTGAAAAGCAAGATGCCGAACAGTCATAAAAGAACATTGAAGACTCAATGATAAGGAACGAAGATACACTCAGTTATGACTGAAGTACAACGTTGTTCGAGTCTGACACAACAAGTACAAACTGAACTTGCAAAAAGCATAGCAGTGATTCAGAAAAGGCAGAGGAGCATGTATACTTTATAGAGAAGGATGGACATTGATTAGACATCCATTGAATTTTCTCTACCGGCTATTTTCTGTAGATTCAACTATAAATAGCAGAAGAACCAGAGAGACAACAACATCAACATCAACACTTAAAAACCTTGCCCTTACTCTGCTGAATTTAAAGCTCAAAGCATTTAAAGCTCTCAAGCGTGAAGGCATTAACTTCGTGGTTCATTTATTGAACACGAGGCATTATTGCTTATGGAATCTTCAGAGATTCACCGTGTGACCTTGTGTACACGAGGATTAAGTCTTTCGACTTAGTTTACTTTCTTGGTGTTCTTACTTTTCAAGTAAGAATACAGCAGCCTGATTCTCTAAGGAGAAGAAGGTTCTTACGGGCTTGTATATTCTGGGAAGAACTTAATCATCCACCCACCGGAGAAGGAGAAGGGAGGTTTGTCCTCAATCTATTTCCGATATGAAGGGTACCAATAGCTAGGTTACTCAAAAGTCGTTGATTTTTGTTCTATCTAGGCAATTCAATGTAATTTAAGCTTTAAATGTAAACAATCATCAATAAAGCAATATGTAAACTTCTCCAATCAAGTAATTCAATCAATGGTTTAGGTAGATTAAGATAACAAATCCGACAATCTTAGAAGATAGTGAGTGCTTGTAAACTTCAATTGTTCCAAATTAAACCAAGTTATGTTGCAAACAAATTTTAATTCCTATGAGGTTGAGCAACCAACTCTAATGTCGCTAGTCACTTGCTACGGATAACTAGCGATAGATGACACTAGGAATTGCAAACAGCCATGTTATTAACTCCTAGGCCACTCCCAATCGACCGTCGATTATCGCCCTACAATCCTAGCACCGCACATGGATTGGAACTAGAACTATAAGATTATGCACTTATCACGACGATGCGTGTTGGCTGCAATGTTCACGTCAACTACCTAAAGGCTGAATATTACCTACACCTAATAGGCAAGAACAAGCTCAAGTGCAAATCAACCCCTCATAGGAAAGTAAACAAACATAATCGATTCAATCCATCATAATATCCGTAATACAACACTCACTAATGAAATTAGTTCTCCATACCTTGAGTTAAGTACAAAACAAATCGGAAATTGAAAGAATTCATTACAAAATTTCAAGGTCAACGATTGATCTTCTTCGGTTGTCTTCCTTGAATCCAATCTACCTCTCTTCCTTCTTCAATCTTCACCAAATGGATGGAATGTGGCTTGATTCCCCTTAATTTTGGTTGGGGAGAGGTTTGGAGATGAATCTAGGGAAAAGTATCGTGACGGTTATTCTAATTTTGGCAAAAAGTTTTTGAATTAACTGATTTTCTCCCTTTTATAGGCGAGCAAACAGGGCCTTGGATCGCCCGAGCCAACCATGGCTCACCCGAGCCTTCCTGAAAATCGCAGCAACATGGGAATTCACGGTCTGGCTCGGCCGAGCTAGACCCACTCGACCGAGCCTGCTCTCTGTTGGCAGGGATCGGTCGAGCCTGCACTACTCGGCCGAGCGAGCTCTCTGTCCGGCTCAGCTCGGCCGAGCCTGCTTCGCTCGGCCGGGCGACTCCTCCAAGCCTCCGAAACTCTCCTTTCGCTCCGCTCGGACAAACCTAACCTCCTCGGACTCCAAACTCGGACGATTTTCCTCCAAAACTCCACCAAAAATGCCATATTATGCTCAAAACACGTCCTACAACATTTCAAACACGAAAACATAACAAAAGAACAACGAAAGCATATGATATAAGGGTAAAATGGCCACAAACATACACGCTCACACATCGAAAATAGGTCATTTTACACACATATCATAATCCCCCAAACTTGAACCTTTGATTGTCCTCAATCAAAACAAAGTAAAGCAATCAATAAACCTCATCAAACAACCTCATTGCTCATCATAGTCATCTTGGCATGCTCTTATCGAACGAGATTATCACCTAACTTTGTGACACGGTTAATGCTAACGACTTAAACCACTCATCAACATTGGATAAAGAAATGAAAGCACTCCCTTACGTGTTTAGGGTTTGATGAATTTCACTCATTCACAAGATATCGAGCACAATTTCCATAGGCTTGAAACAGTTCTCACCACTATACTACAATGAGTTGGCTTCTAAAATCAAAAAGGTCTTTGTTTTTTGTTATAACGTGGCTTACTAAAAGGTAGGTGGTTTTTGGCTAAAGTGACGAACTTCTCCCTATCCCAAAACCCCCAAACTTATTCTCTTCAATCCACTTCTAACCTTGAGGCTTTTTCATCAAATAACTCTCATAATTTTTTTTCTTTCTTTTCTCATTTTTCTTTAGCACCATCATTTTTTCTTTCCTTTCATGGTACCTTACTTTTTTTTCTTTTTCTCTTTTTCTCTTTTCTTTTTCTAAGTACCCAAATTTTTGTTGGTATCCATTTTTCTAGGATTCAAATCAATCCTACACTCAATACTTTTACTGCCTCAACAATCACAACTCAAAGATACCAAATGATTCCCATCCCAACTCTCATCTCCTTATTCACCCTCATACACTCATTTCCCCCAAATTTTGTCCTAATAATTTCAAAGAAAATTCTCCATTTAAGCACAATCACGGGAAACAAGGGTATGAAGGGCAAAATTATGATATCAACAACCTTATACTCCCGAAGTGAAAGGAAGGACTAAGAATCGATGGCCTAAGATCATCTTTTAGTTACCAAACTCATGCCAAATAGATAGAGAATATATTCAAGTTCCAGATTTTGTGCTCTCAACCTTGCCACTCACAACCGATCTAAGTATGACAGTATCAAGGCTAAAAAACTCTCAGCTTTTGTCAAGTCCTAGGCATTAACCTTGCACAAAACTCGGCAATTCAAAAGTTCAATTCGAGCACGCCTTAATAGCTAGATTATGCCCTATCATTGGTCAAAGCAAATCTCAAGCCTTACAAAGTAAATCATGATTCAAATCTCCAATTCTCGTTTGGGTTCATCACACAACCACAACACAAGCACACAACATCCTAATTAACAATCTACATGCCAAGAACGATTGAATTGAAACTAAATGGTAGGAGAAACGATAGAAGGTGTTACCCATCGGTAGACATGATCAAACCGCTCTCCATTCCTTATTTGCACCTACTACACATCAATACAACACCACCAAGTAATTGAGCATAATAAAGACAATAAAGCTCTCATATCCACCAAACTTACCACAAACCAATATTTCAAGAAAACTATAACATTTATCCACTAGCACCACCATTCATACCAAACCATTAGACATATTGTCGCGCCCCCAAACCGGGCCTATGCGACAATCCCATGTGCGACCAAAGCACGCTAAGGGATTTAATAGTTTAAAACAATTTTTAAAATTTAAGCGGAAGCGAATTCTTGTTTTTGAAATAATATGGCTTCAATGATAGGTTTGAAGAAATATAAATTGAAGCAAAACATTAAAGGAGTTCGAAAAGACGGATATGAATACAATTTCAATCAAGACTTTCAAGGTGACACTATGTATGGAGACATAGCATCTTAGCTCAATACCGAACCTCAAATTAAGTATAGAAGTTTCAAAGTCAAGCTATAGGACAAACAAAAGCAGAGATCAATTCGGTTTATATGCCAACAAAAGAGATTAAATAGTTATGCAAGAATGATCATCAAAATAGGGGAAGTAAGATTACATGCCAAGTACACATTTATTTAATATAGGTTCACATTGAACCACTTCTTCCCACAATCGCCACAACGCACCCGCCATCACCATCACCATCACCATGTACCTACATGTAGGGAAAACACATGCAGGGGCTAAGTACACGAATGTACCCAGTGGACACGTCGTCCCGAAAACAATACATACATATATTTTGGAATCACCGTCTCACACAAGCATAACATGAGGGTTTTATAAAATCATTTGCTCATGCATGCCAAAATAATTCATCTCACATGGTTGCGCAACTCTTTTCATTTGTGGTGCCATTAACAAATGAACATGAATTTATGGGCTGAGCCCTCCAACATATCATTCGACAAATTAGGCAATCGAGCATACATATATGGGCTGAGCCCTCCAAGTAAATCATGCATTCATTTATATATGGGCTGAGCCCTCCATTCCCCTTTCCCACCTTATTCCTCCGCAATAATATTATCAATTCATAATTGTGCAAATTCATGCATATATTTATGGGCTGAGCCCTCCAAGCAAATCATGCATTGTCAAGGCACCAAAACATTTTACGGTGTTCCAAACATTCAAAACAAAACATTCATCATCATTTGATAAAGCATTTTGGAAAACAAGTTTTTAGATAAAGTAGTGCCCACCTTATCTTGTTGTAACGTTGGCTTACTTGGTTCCACTAGTTGAGGCTTGCTTCCCAATGTCAAACACACCTAGGTAAATAATGACGTAGTGTTACTAGGTGTTTCACCTGGGCATGTACATTCATATTCATGTTTACATAATTGTCCTAAGGTAGTATCATGTTTAAAGGGCTTAATTGGTCTTATTAGTCTTGGATTTAGACTTAGCAAATTCCTTTCATGCCTTAGTCATATTTTGCTTAATTTCAAATTTGCGCAGTCATATAACAAATTGCATAATTTCGTGGCCTTAATTTATTTTAGGCTCAACTTCTAGATTATGAAAGAAGACATGTCAAGGTTTACTCTCCATTTTACTGATCTCAAAATTTCCTTACGGATTGGTCGGGGCAAACTAATCAATTTCAGGTAGGGCTGAGAGACTAAAGAATCAGGGCATCATTTTCTAAATTCTACCCCGAACAGGATAAACGGCCAATCAAGCAGAAATTTTGTAGATATCATACTTAGGGTGCCTATTATAAGCATGTTAATTTTCATGGCTGAAATCTTAGTACTTTGCTCTGAATTAAGCCAACAATGTAGGTCGTACAGAAGTGACACATGATTTTGTAAAGGCTAGAACTCTCAAATAATATCCTTTTCAAAAGAATGTCATTTCAGATCTACAGAGAATTAAGGTATGAAATTAGACATGCATAAACTATATTTTAAAATGGACATGCTCCATTTTACGGTTTGTAGAAATCACTTGCCGTTTGGGAGATATGGACTGGGGGAGTTTGAATTTCCTGGGCGTTTTTGGGCTACGGCAGAAACAGGGGTTCGACTTCAAAATTTCATTTTGGCTAAATTACTCATGATAATGACTTGAAATTTTACATGAATGTTCAGCAATTGGTCTACCACCTATGTGTAACATTTGAGAATTTTCTAACATGCCTAACTATAGTTTCAAAACCATTTATCACAATGCAACACAGATTGACACATATTTTTGTAGAACGCATAACTTTCAGACCACACGACATTTTGACATGAAACCAAATCCATTATCTTACTAAGACATTCTGGTACCACATATTTTATTTTCAGCTTAATAGGACTCCATTTGGTCCGTCTGCCACAACCAAACATCTCTGTTCTCTACACAATTCATTCACAGCATGTCTCATTATATCATGCTTTCATCAATTTCGTGGCTCATCATCATATATCATCATATATTCATAATTTCAGACACCAAACACTTCATAGCATCATCATATAACATAGATCTCAAGCCATAACATTCAAGCAAGATTTATATCATCAATAATCACTAGATCAACATGCATTTGCCACTATTAAGCATCATGTCAAACCTAGTTCACTATATGACTTGAAACTTAAGAGGGTGTGTCTTGATCATACATGCAACATCATATTCATGCTTAGAAGGGTCTAAAGAGGGTAGATAGAGGTTACTTGAAGGTTTTAATTTCAGATTTGGGGTTCCTCCTCCAAAATTTCGAAAATGGGGGGTTTGAGGCTCCAACTCGCTCTCTCTTTGCTCCTAGCTCTTTGTAGCCTTCTAGATCTCCTTCATGGCTCCATAGATTTTCAATTTCCAGCCATGGTCGATTTTACAAAGTGGTAGAATGATAGGGCTTTTTAGATATTTAGATAGAGGAAGGTGTGTAGTGAAGCTTTATGCTATTATTGTGGTGATTTGAGGTGATATGGGAGGTGTTCTTGGCTAACTTAGGGGCTGTACTTGGTGTTCATCCATGGAGGTTTTGAGTGAGGTTGAAGGAGGTGAAATGATGAGAATATATTGAGGGGAAAATGGTGACAACCGATGGGAGTGAGGGGAAGGAAATGGTGGAGTGCAAGTGTAGTTTTTCCCATGCAACTTCCCTAGGAATCAAATGATTGTATTTCCCCTTCTCAATTTTGCCCTCCAAGATATTTAATTGGCATCCTTTAGATAGTCCTCCATGGTCTTTTCCCATTTACATAACTTATTTCCTATTTTATTCTATTCATCATTGATTGATTACTAGTATACCCTTACTTGTCTTATTAGGTGATGTTTCTTTAGGAGGGCTATACTTGTAATCCCCTAATTTATTTATCTCCAACTTGTAACATATGATTTAAACTAACATAATCTTCCCACATTAATCACATAGGGCCGAAGACTTAGGAAAAATAGTAGGGAAATGATTTCCGGAATTTTACCTCGGAATTATTTTCGAGTAAATGCCCGTCATCGAATTAAATCACGATTGTGCTCATAATACCTTTAAATCAATTTATCCCGAATGCTTCATAATTATTTAACAAAATAGTAGCGGAAAAATACGGGGTGTTACACATATCCACATACCAAAACCAAATAGAAAGAATTCAACTCATGCAAGCTCGCAAAATGATTCATCAACAACCATTCAATAGAATTTAAAGTAAATCAAATCATCATCCACAATCCATAATCAAATCAAGGTAGATCAATATCATTATACAACCAAATCGAAAGATCCAATTATTCAAATTCAAACTAACTAACTAGACTAAGATAAAGATAAGGATAGAGAGAGAGAAGAGTGAACCAAAGTAGAGCACCGAATACCGGCCATTCCCCCCAAACTTAGTCAAGTTAGACTAAGTTTGTAAAAAGGTATACGGTGCAATCTCACTCCTCCTCATCTATCAAATATTCCTTCAAAGAAAATCAAAACAAACTAAATCACTAAAGAAGATAAGGAGGTAAGAGAGAATAAAAGTAAACCAAAACTGGCAACCGACACATTCCCCCAAACTTAGTCAAGTTAGACTAAGCTTAAAAAATAGTCGACAGTAATCAATCACTCCTCATACTCCAAATGCTCCCCCTAGCACATGTAATTCAAGTGATTAACAAACAACAAACAAGAAACATTATTAACACTATCTAGGCAAGGATTTAAAACTAATGAAAGAAAAACGGTTGGGTGGCCTCCCAACAAGCGCTTCCTTAACGTCGGTAGCTAGACGACCTTACCAAATCATCCATTATCAAAAATCTTGTGGGTTTTTAATACACCTTTATCCCTTAATTTGCATTTACTTGGGAGAAATTTTTCCAAGGCGATCTTTCTTTCACCCCTTTCATCTCTCCAAGGAAGATTTACTCTCTTGACGAACTTGTAAGTCAAAGGTGGTAATTCCTTCTTCGATTTGATCTCTAAGGCATCTTCCAATTGAATCCAAAGTATATAAGTCTCAACTTGTCCCTCATTCGGATTAATCATCAACTTCTCATCACCTCCTTTTACGATCAAATCATATGATTCATCCACTATCTCTCCTAGGATCACCTCCTTTTCCTTCTTATCTATCACTAATGAAGGAAAGAAAAGCACCATATCACCACTTGGACCCCCCGACATATTTTTCTCATCATTTTTCTCTTCCTCATCTTGTTGTACCAAGGCCGGGACTTTTTGCAACTCCTCAAGTGAGAGTATCTCAAGAGCACCATTCTTTTCACTTTCAATGACTAGCATCTCTTCCTTGGCGTCTTTATCCTCTTCATCTTCTTGGAGTAAGGCTTCCCTTTCCTTCTTTGGTTCCTTTCCTTGAACCTTCACTATTTCCACATCTTGAAATCTTACTTCCTTAAGCACCATTACCGCATCCTCACATTCATCTTCCTCAATTCCATCCATCTCATCACAACTTCCTTCGAGACCTATTTCCATGTCAAGTGGTTGCTCTTGCACATGAGGCTTCTTACTCACCTTCTTCAAGATATCGGATAGTGGCATTCTTAACTCCAAAAGCCTTTCCTCGAGCTTATTCGGTTTCCTCTCCAAAGCATCCCGTGATGATCTTGCTTCTCTAACTCTTTCATGATCACGACTACCCCATTCATCACTATGAACTCTTGTTATGGATGGATTCCAAGTACGGTTCTCATATCGTCTACATGGAGAGTAGCCATTAGATGGGGAATAGTTCATGTTGTTCCGGAGCTCACAATTCCCCCATTTATCCCTATAGCTTTCATTACTACACTCCTCTTTTTCATTTCCCCAACTTGACTTCATAATGCGATCATGTCTAATCTCTTCCATCCATGGGTAGCTACTATTCTACATTTCTTCAAATACCGTCCGAAGTGGCCTCCGTGGTCTTTGTCTCTCCAGCATTTTGGCTTTCATTTCCTCCATTTGCCTTTGTATATTAATAAGCCTTTCCGAGTGAACTCCTCGATGATTCTCCATTTGACACCTACACAAGTCCAACCCTCTCAAAGTACCAACGAATAAATCAACTAACAACTAATCAAACAAAAGTTAGTACTCACCTACCAATTACAAGACAAACAATTCAACAAAACAAACAAGAACAATTAACAAACAAATGTTAGTAACAATATTCACACAGGCATTTCCTCAAACACCTAGCATACCATACTTCAACTTTTAATAATTCCACAAGACCTACAAAAAGATTCCCAGGCAACGGCGCCAAAAATGTGATAGCCGCGTGAAACAAACACAATTAACACGTTAAATTTATCAATCCGGTTTCTTTTCTATTCGCTCAAGTGGATATCATCTACTCATATGAAGGGTACCAATAGCTAGGTTACTCAAAAGTCGTTGATTTTTGTTCTATCTAGGCAATTCAATGTAATCAAAGCTTTAAATGTAAACAATCAACAATGCAGCAATATGTAAACTTCTCCAATCAAGTAATTCAATCAATGGTTTAGGTAGATTAAGATAACAAATCCGACAATCTTAGAAGATAATGAGTGTTTGTAAACTTCAATTGTTCCGAATTAAACCAAGTTATGTTGCAAACAAATTTTAATTCGTATGAGGTTGAGCAACGAACTCTAATGTCGCTAGTAAGTTGCTACGGATAACTAGCGGTAGATGACACTAGGAATTGTAAACAGCTACGTTATTAACTCCTAGGCCACTCCCAATCGACCGTCGACTGTCGCCCTACAATCCTAGCACCGCACATGGATTGGAACTAGAACTATAAGATTATGCACTTATGACGACGATTCTGTCTGCGTGTTGGCTGCAACGTTCACGTCAACTACTTAAAGGCTGGCTATTACCTACACCTAATAGGCAAGAACAAGCTCAAGTGCAAATCAACCCCTCATAGGAAAGTAAACAAGCATAATCGATTCAATCCATCACAATATCCGTAATACAACACTCACTAATGAAATTAGTTCTCCATTGTTGGGAAATTTGTCTAAGTTTCCCTCCCTCAGTAGCTACTTGTATAGATCTTAGTTTTGGTGGATCAAATCCTAAGTCCTACCAGCGTCAGTTGTCTCTAGATAGCTCTAGTTCTCAAATGTAAAGTCCTGTTTAGGTCTTTTGAGTTGTAAGTCGCAGCTGATCAAGACTCATGCTGACACTGTTCACCAGCATGAGAAATGCTTACCACTGGTTACTGTTCACCAGTTGGGAAAAGTTTCATCAGGTGGCGGCTGACAAAGACTCGTGCTGACACTGTTCACCAGCATGAGAAGAGCTAATGACTGGTTACTGTTCACCAGTTGGGAAGGATTTCACCAGCAGGCGGCTGACAAATCCTACCAGCAGAATACGTGTTCTCACTGACACTATTCACCAGCGGTGAAGCCACCAGTCATGGGAGATTCCAAGAGTTAACATCAGACATATTGGTAGACTTAGATTGTGCCAGCGCAAGTCACCAGCAGAGACTGCCAGCACAAGATCACCAGAATGATCTACCAGTCGGATGTTACCAGCAGAATTCCAGATTCTCTCTCCCAGAGTCTTAGAGACAAAAAGAAGATTCGTCGAGGAATTAACTGACAGAGTATGACTTTAAGGAGGATACCTTAAAGTCCATCAGTTACAAGACACCAGTCTCGATTCCTCATACTGACGAATAGTGCCGTTCTGACATAAAGAGATCAATGTCAGATAAAGCGGACAAAAGTATGGCACTTTCCGAAAAAACATACCTGCCGCCGTCAGAAGGACATGCGAGGACAGAGACCTTTTCCGGATGTGTCCATACGGCTAGAAGATTTGAATGGGATCCCGCGTCTATAAATACCTGGGATCCATCAACATTCAATACTCTTCTCCCTCGCTCACCTACCGAAAGTCTGAAAATTTATTACGCTCAAGCAAGTAGAAGCGCAAACAACTTTCGAGGCTTTTCTTAAAGCTTACCGTGTGTTGATTTATTCAAACACGAGACTTCAAGCTTCCAGCTTGTAAGTTACTGATCTCTTTGGTGTTCTTTCTCTTCCGAGGAAGTTCACAGCAGCTCTTGTGCCAGCCAGCACTCGAGTTATCACGGGCAGTTTGCCGTATTGAGAAGCTACGTTCTTGGGAGAACTAAACACCCAGTGAAGCTGTGGAGGTTGAAGTGACGTGCTCGCACTCCACCAGCTGATCAGAGTTGAAGAAGGAAACAAGGCCGGGAGCGGTTGATCTAGTGCTACGACTGGAGAGTGGACGTAGATCAGTTGATCGAACCACTATAAATCCTTTGTCTTTATCAGTTTTCTGCATTACATTCTTATTTTAAACCCAGCACCCAAGTGCTGGTGTATACTCTGAAAACTGATAACTGTGTAAACAAGGCCTAAATTTTTCTAAGTCTTGAATCACCAGCTGACAGGTCCCAGTCAGTTGGTTAACCAGCAAGTGCAAGAAAGCGTTTACTCTTTCATTATTTCCGCTGCTAACGTGTTAAACTCTGATAAACCGGGACCAACATCCATACCTTGAGTTAAGTACAAAACAAATTGGAAATTGAAAGAATTCATTACAAAATTTCAAGGTGAACGATTGATCTTCTTCGGTTGTCTTCCTTGAATCCAATCTACCTCTCTTCCTTCTTCAATCTACACCAAATGGATGGAATGTGGCTTGATCCCCTTGATTTTGGTTGGGGAGAGGTTTGGAGATGAATCTAGGGAAAAGTATCGTGACGGTTATTCTAATTTTGGCAAAAAGTTTTTGAATTAACAGATTTTCCCCTTTTTATAGGCGAGCAAACAGGGCCTTGGATCGCCCGAGCCAACCATGGCTTGCCCGAGCCTACCTGAAAACTGCAGCAACATGGGAATTCACGGTCTGGCTCGGCCGAGCCAGACCCACTCGACCGAGCCTGCTCTCTGTTGGCAGGGCTCGGTCGAGGCTGCACTACTCGGCCGAGCTAGCCCTCTCTCCGGCTCAGCTCAGCCGAGCCTGCTTCGCTCGGCCGGGCGACTCCTCCTAGCCTCCGAAACTCTCCTTTCGCTCCGCTCGGACGAACCTAACCTCCTCGGACTCCAAACTCGGACGATTTTCCTCCAAAACTCCACCAAAAATGCCATATTATGCTCAAAACAAGTCCTACAACATTTCAAACACGAAAACACAAAAATAAGACAAAAGAACAACGAAAGCATATGATATGAGGGTAAAATGGCCACAAATATGCATGCTCACACATCAAAAAATAGGTCATTTTACACATATATCAACTGCCCGTTTTGAGAGTGCAAATAACTGTTCTTATACTTTCGCTGCATATTATTTCGTACTCTGATCAGGGACCAACAGTAATCAACATGGATGTTGGTTCTATGTTTTGCGATCCTTAATGATCATGCCCTGACAATGAAAGAGATATCGTGAATTAGTGCACTATGATGCTGACATGCGAGGGGTCATCGTGACTATGGTAGGAGGCCTCTTCCCAGTCACATATTTTATCATAGATAGTTTGATTGGTATAAAAGAGCATTCTTATTTTCATAAACTGTTTTGGTGCCATGGGAGGATTTTAAATGTGTGCGACCCGATGTAAAGGTACGACAAAATTATCTATACATGTACTGTTTTGAGACATGTGTCCACTAAGTAAAAATTTTGTACTTAGTCCCGTGCATTATTTATGAAATGAACATGTTTAAAGAAGCTTTGGAGCGGGGTACGATGTAGCAGTCAGAGTGGAGCTGAAGATCTCCCTTTTGTAACTAGTTAGAGTAGGATTAGAGATTTCGTTTTTCACCCTATAAATAGGGCTGCATATTTTCCAACATACTCAGTTTTCAGTTTAATAATATTTATGAGTTTAATTCTTCAATTATTTGAAAGCACAAGAATTTTTTTGGATTACCTTGAAATTCGAATTGACTTATCAACCACACTTACACATCCGATTGTGGTGTCTATGTCAGTTCTGCATCATTAGTTCTTCAGCTTCTGAGGGCGTATATGAGATTTGTCTGGAATACGTCTTTTGAAGGGTCGGATTAGGGTTGTTGAACATCCATCCTTTTGTCATTTTCGTTTCCAATTCCATTCGAGTTGATTACATGTCGTGTACTCAACTCTTGTTTCTGGGCTATGATCGTTACTCATCCACGAGGATGGTATCATTTTGGTATCAAGAACCAGGTTGTGTCTTTCTTTTCTCTTCTTTTTAATTTCATGTTTTGTTTTCATCCATCAGATTTTTTAAGTAAAAAAAATTAGAATCTTTATCCATCGTCATCTTTGTCATTGTGTCTGCATATCGAGTCATATTTTCATTCGTGTCTTCCTGCCTTCATGTATAATTCATATCTGAAGTTAGCGTATCTTCATCTATAACTTGTGTTTGCATGCCTAAATTCATCAATTCGTGTCTGGATTCATGAGTCGTGTCTAGTTGTCTTGATTTTGTCTCGCTTAGGTCGATTATCTCAGCTTATGGGATCGTATTTTGGAATTGATCGTGTCTGATATTCTTTTCTTACGAGTTGGGATTGTATTTGGGATTAGGGTATCTTGAAAGATATTGTTCCATATCATATCATATCTTTCCATCCACATCCATATTAAATCATAACTTTAACTCCATACCACATAAATCTTTACCCATACCATATCATTACCTCGAATAAATTCGTGTCTTTGTGAAAAGGGCAAATCCGCAAAAAAAGGGTGGTTCGAGCCCTAAAAAAAGTCGAGGGTCTTTTGAGGTTTTTTGGTGGGAAGCTTTTTTCGTTACTTTTAAGTTTGATTTCTAGGTTCTCGGGGGTCTTATGGAGGTCCTGAGAAAAGTCAAGATTTTTGGGCCAAATTTTTTTGAAATCGGGTTATTTCTCGTAGTGTCCATTAGCTTCCTTAAGTCATTTAGAGTCTTTCAACCATTTTTTTGTGGTCTTTTTCGTATTTATGGTTCATCTAATTTTATCAATTTTGAATTTTTTAATTCCTATATTTGAGATGATTGAGCTTTTTAGGAGGAGAATTTGAGTGGTAAGAGACAAGAGTGGGTGAGATCAATAGAGGGAATTGAAAAAAAAAACCATATTTACTTGAGTGACACGAGCGTGAATGATCATCTTGAGTGATACACGAGCGTACGTGAGGTAGTAATGCTCTTTTTCCTTTATCTAACCTTTCTTGCAGGGATTTCAAAATCTAATCAAACTGAGTCATCCGAAGGAATGAGAGACAATAATCTTGGAGGACAAGCTAAATACATGATGGAGTTGTTGCAATCTCAATTGGATAATGCTCTAGAGAATAAATTTTAGACATTATGTGACAGGATAGATGAACGCATGAATAAATAGCAGCTATCACATGCATTTGTGGATACTTGTGGGAATGGTGGAAGAGGGAAACATGGAGGTAGTGGAGGAAGAGGAGAAAATTTGAGACGAAATCCTATTTATGAGGAGGACGTTGATGACGATGCATATGATAATAATTTAGCGATGATCAAGATGAATATCCCATCACTTCAGAGCAGGAATGATCCAAAGGCGTACCTGGAATGGGAGAGAAAAGTGGAGATAGTGTTGGAATGTCATAATTATTCTGAGCTGAAGAAGCAAGGTGAAGTTGGCTGCAGTTGAGTTCTCATGCTTTTTTTTTTTTTGTGGGATCAATTGTTGAAAAGTAGGAGGCGCAATGGAGAGCAACATGTGGAGACATGAGAGGAAATTAAATCAATTATGAGGAAATGCTTTGTGCCGAGTCATTTTTACAGAGAGCTATACAATAAGCACCAGAATTTGAGGCAAGGTAGTACGATGGAAATATTGAAATACAATGAAAGATCATGAAATAATGAAAAAAAAATTAAAAAGTCTATCCATAATTCCTCTAAATAAAATAATAAGCGATCAATAACTAAATAAAATAACAATTTATATGCATAATACAACTAAGAATATTTGTACAAACTATTGAGCTAAATATTATGACACATACATTATACTTTTTTTTTTCATAAGAATCCTCCATCCGTTCATATAACTTCTTATTTTTCTGCCATGATTTTCACCAACATAAGTGCACAAATCTAAAATAAAAAACAGATGTGGAGTAATATTACCAATATAATGAGTATTTATACACCTCTAATAATAACAATTAATGTTAATTGGCTAAATTAAAATTAGCATACAATATTGATTGTGTAGTAATTATTTCATTCTATAATTTGTACAATAAATTTTAATAAGGTTAAAAATAGTTTAAATACGTTTGTGTTTTTAGGGATAGACATAAATATTGTAGATTTATTTTTAAAACTTGAATAACTAAATAAATAATCAATTAAATGATACTCAAGTAAAAGCACTTAAAATATCCAAATATTATTGATTGTGTTTGTTGATTTCTCGATTTATTTACATGCATATATAATTTTATTATGATTAACTATTTTCGAAAGTTTATTATAGGTATTAGATGTAAATTAGGAATTAGTAATGTTATAAAAATATTTAGCATATCTTTGTGTAACTTTTCAAATATTGCTGAATTATTTATAGAAGTTTTGTTTAAGCCAAAAAAGTAATTTTTAGGAGTTCGGTTTTTATGTATGTATAAATATAGTTATTGATATAGATTTTAACTTTGTTTTTAATGGATATACAAATTTTAACTGGTGATATTAAATTTGGAACCACTATGATTCTTCACGTCTCCTATTATTCTGTTTATTATTCTTCATTTCCTTCTTTCTCTAATTTCTTAAATTATTGACGACATATATGTATATAAAAAATATATTTTGAGAGAACAGTTTAGTATATATTATCCACTGCACAATCACCGATTGCAATAGGCAACGAATGAAGAAACATGATATGTTTCAAAGACCTTTTCCACGTGTCATTTGCATTGCTCTGGCTTCTTACACGTTAGCCTCTCTCTCATGACTTACCTCCCAACACTCCCATCTTATATACATTCCACAACTATGCAACAATTTCTTCACACATCAGCAACAAAATCTACAATGGCTCCTGAGATTGTCAAATCTAAGCTCGAAAACCGCCCTGCTCCGGTGGCAACATCACCTACTCATGCCTACGTCACCTTCTTGGCCGGCGCCGGCGACTACTTCAAAGGGGTTGTGGGGTTGGCCAAGGGTTTGAGGAAGGTCGGAGCAGCTTTCCCTCTCGTGGTGGCGGTGTTGCCCGACGTTCCGGCGGCGCACCGCCGTGTCTTGGTGGAGCAAGGGTGTCTCGTCCGTGAGATTGAACCGGTTTTCCCTCCCGCTGGTGGGAGCCGTTATGTTCGAACTTACTTCGTGGTCAACTACTGTAAGCTTCGCCTTTGGGAGGTAAATTAACATTTATATAATTTTTGTTTTTTCTTTTTGGAACTAAATTAACCTTCATACAATCTTCATCCAACATTTTCCGACGTATAATGTGTTATTGGTGCATGCAAATGAAACACAACATCATATATACATCAATTACAAGTTTTTTTAATTGTTCTTTTTTGGTTGTTTACTTTGTTTTACATGTATTGTTGAGTATTTCTGAGTTAAATTGTTAGTTGATATATTTATATCTGTGAATTGATTCATGATGTAACGCGGCATGCAGAGTTTGTCCTAATAGTTTTAATGTTCCAAAAAATGTATTTTGCATATATATTTTGGGATAAATGTAGTGTAGGTGATGTTTTTATACACTCACATACTCATACGTATATATATATATATGTATGTGTGTATCAAGTTCTATTGTTTTGAGTATCATATTATGTGCTTTGTTGTTTTGAAGTTTATAGACACTTTCTTCTTTTAATGTCTGTTTGTTTCAAAAATGCATAAAATATTGAAAACAAATGTATCGATCTCCTCACTATATCTGATTGAACTCCATAAGTTAGAACCATTGGCAAATACATAAAATGCATACCAAAATTCATTAACTTTTTCTAATTAAACTCAATTTATGAATAAATTTAAGAATTTGTGATTAAAAAAAAAAAGATTTAGTCCCTTTTTCATTCTCAGCCTCATTCTCTTTACTTCATTCTGTCATTCCTAGCCCATGGTTATTGTAGATCCGCTGGTGCTTAGAACCATGGTATTGACAAGCTATTGTGTTTTTTTTGGAAGAATTCGACTATATTCATGAACATATAGAGATTTTTTTTTTTTTTTGCACATTTAATTTAATAATATTGAAAGAAATGGAGTAATATACTAGTTAAGTTTGATGTGTACAGTTTGAGGAATACGACAAAATGATATACATGGATGCAGACATCCAAGTGTTTGATAACATAGATCATCTCTTTGATCTGCCAAGCGGCTACTTCTATGGCGTGGTGGACTGCCTGTGTGAAATGTACCCTAAACCGTGTCCAGAGAAGCTCCGGTGGCCGGAGGAGCTCGGCCCTCAGCCCTCTTACTACCTCAACGGCGGCATGTTTGTGTTCGAGCCTAAGATAACAACGTGTAGGGACCTTCTCACCACCCTCGAACTCACCCCTCCTACCCCATTTGCCGAGCAGGTAAAATGCAAAACTCTTACACTATATTCTAATTAGTAATTAGTAAAAATGGTCATATAGTAATCGTATTGCACATATAGGTTTTAAATGGACATTCTTATATGTTTCATTAATGTACGAGTATGAAATAATGGTGGTTTTGGGTTCTATTATGGATCGTAATAGAGAATCTTGGTAAAATGTGGAAAAATAGCGACTTAGAATGCGTATGAACTTATTTTCTTGATAAAATATGAAAGTAAAAAACACAGTAATTTAAGAATAGAGAAAAAAATTAGCTTTTATTTAAAGATCATGATTTTTATAACCACTGTTCGTGAATAATGAGTCATTTCTCTTTAAGCACCTGCTATAGTTGAGGCGAGAAAGATTCTATTCTTGATTAATCGCCATCTAGCAGATTAATTAGGCGTTGCTTATGTTTTAAAAAAAAAATTAAAATATATAATAATATAATTTTTATTAGTAATAAATCATAAAAATAAGAAATTTGCTTATTGATTAATTATTACATAAAATTGCTTAGGTCTTTTCGAGATTACTTAGGCGATAAATCCTAGCTAAACGTCTAATTAGTACCTATTGAGTTTTACAACTTTAGTTGAAAATTATGGAAGAAAATGAATGAACTTGTTTTATAATTATTTTATAATATTACAATAATTTGGATTCCAAGATATTAAATAGCATACCAGTTCATATTTGAGTTTAGAATTTGATTTCCGAGTCGAATGAACAAAAATAAGCCTATTTTTTGTGATTCTGAGATTAATAGTTTTTCTACGAATTCAATTCGATTCCTTTGATTGATCATCGGGACCTGAAATGGTGTTCAACAGGACTTCCTGAACATGTTCTTCAGAGACAAGATGAAGCCGATTCCATATATCTACAACCTGCTGGTGGCGATGTTGTGGCGCCACCCCGAGGCGGTGAACCTCGAGGAGGCGAAGGTGGTTCACTACTGCATGGCCGGGTCGAAGCCGTGGAGATACACGGGCGAAGGGGAGCACATGGACAGAGCAGACATCAAAATGCTGGTGAGCAAGTGGTGGGATATATACAACGATGTGTCCTTGGACTTCAGCCCAGTGTATACCCAAAGCAGCCCTTTGATTTTTGACCCGGTCAGCGGTGATGCACCTGAGGGCAAGAAGCTGGCCTCCGCTCTGTCCGGGGCGGAGGTGGTGGTGCGATATAGGTCCGCCTCATCTGCAGCCTAGTAGCTAGGCAGTTGAATGTAGGGAGGAATAAGTGTAAGTTTGTATGTGATGTTTTCTGGTTTTACTTTGTGATGAAATGCTGTAAACATAGACAAAAAAACTCTGAAGTTATACAACAGCCCAAATGTATCTATGTTTATAGTTTCTTTGCATATTTGGATGAATGAATGGTTTTTTTTGGACATTATATTAGTGAAATTATGTTACGTAATTGGAGGGTGATAAAAAAATAAAATATTTGAAATAAATTAGAACATGTAAATTCAATTCAAAATAATGATGATTGTGGGAGTATTTGTACCCATTTGACTAATTCATAGACATGAGTTTGAAGAGTAGACATGGACGTAGGATGTAGATGTCATTCTCAAGAATGAGCATAGGATTAATGTCATGAGTTTGAAGAGTAGACATGGACGTAGGATGTAGATGTCTGTCTCAAGAATGAACATAGGATTAATGTCTTCAGTCTGAAGAATGAATGTGAGATTTTTTGTTTGGTGTTTGTACCATTTTAAAATTAATTTATTGTTTGGTGTTTGTACCATTTTAAAATCTTTTGGTGTTTGTACCACTATAAAATTTTTTGTGTTATTTTACTATATTATGTAATTTAATAGTTTAATTATTTAATTTAATACTCAACACTCAAGTGTTGAAGTATTGACTGAAACTGACTCCTAAAATATACTCGAACATAAAATATTAACTAAGATTGACAAATCAAAATGAGATCCACACTCAGTTTAGATAGTTTAACTATGTATTTAAAATTATTTGGAAAAATCGAGACTTACAAGTAGTATTAGAGCGGTTAGTTTTTCCAAGCTGGTCGTTTGAAGTCGATTAGGATCGAGATCCTTCTCTTGCACATTTTCTTGTCTTATAGCTCAGGTATAATATATTCATGATAAATATTCCGAAGCTACTTTCGTACAAAGCTAAAAAGCATGCAATATAGAAGAAGCATTCTTTCATTCAACTAAAGAGTTTTCATTCGGAGATGGTGGACGTACTGGAGAGAGGACCAATCAAGATTACAAAGGTCCTTCCCCCTCTCGGAGCTAAAGGCACAAGAACGGTTGAAAAATCATATGAATGGAATTACAAATACAAGAGACAGAACCAACTCAACTCAATAGCCCATGAAGTCATTCTATCTTTCTTCTGGACTCTTTAGTTGAGGAAGTCATGCAGTTCGACAGCGCAAAAGAAGTATGGGACTATCTTGACACACTATGTCAGGAAACTGACCAGATGAAAAGGAACAAAGTGCAAGTTTGTGTTGATAAATATGAATCATTTCAGATGCTATTTGGAAAAGCAATAAAAGAGATGGAAGCTCGCAACAACACAATAGTCAGCGAGCTTAAGGCATTGAACAGGGTGTACTCAAATGCAGATTTTCTAGGATCCTGTCCAAGATGCTTAAGAAAGACTGGTTCGTCAAAACAACTACGCTCAAAGAGAAAGATCAATCGAAGATGATGACAAAAGAATTGTTCGCCCAGCTTCAAGCCCACGAGTGGGATATACAAATGGTGAACAAGAATGAGGCCATCAGAGCATCCAGCTCGTCAGGCCCCCCAAGCTGAAGATGCAGCTTATTTTGTGAAGCGGGACTCCAAGCGGAGATCCAAGAAGACCTTCCAGACTGACAAACCAGCTGGTCAGTTTAGTTCACAACAGAAAGAGATCTCATTCACATCTGGATCTCAATCAAAGGAAGGAGAAACCTAAATTGTCGAGCTTAAAAAACAAATGAGGAGATTATCCAAAATTCTCGAGAAGACGAAGGGAAAATAGGAAGGCCCTAAATCCGAAGAAAAGAGGTTTGCCAAGCGAGCCCCAAGGTCCTGTTCCCAATGCAACTTCTGTGTGAAAAAAATCAGTGAATTCAACATCCTGAACATAATGAGGTCTCTACATCAAGCATCGAGGCATAGTCCACATTAGCATACTGCGTATCGTACATAAGGCTGCCAGATTAGGGATCGCCTCGTACGCCCATGCCTGCGAAATAATGTAAATAATTAACAATTCTTGTCTTGTCTTTTATAAATTAAAAAAAAATTACAAACAATTACCTCTAACACCCAAACAGGGCCGTATATATGCACCAAGGGCACCTTATCTGTTTTTGAAGATGTGATCACGACAGACATCTGATGCAGTAAGACACTAAAGGACCACGAGCTCCAAGGGAGTGCCCTCCACTCACTCGGTGGTCTATCTGTCGCTTCCCATCCAAGCAAATCAACATGCGGTAAACAAAAAAAATCTGAGCGATCTTCACGTAATCATCAAAAGAATCGCTAAGAATCAAGTTTGTCTTCATAAAATTAATGTGCAATTGATCTACAGTGGGCAAGGATTGGTAGTGAGAATACAAACAACCATCCTCCGGAAAATCATGCAATGCAGTAGGGTCAAAACCCAAATCGCCGAACCGTAGCCCGGTCATCAAATAGAACTCCTCAGCACCTAATCGTATATTGGTTTCACCAACACGAAACCACAGCTCATTCTCAGCTCCCTGCACATCAATCTCGTGCGTGATAAGAGCCCAAGTAGCTCGTATCGTTCTCTTCTTCCACAAAAAGAGAGAAATGCACCGAAGGGTCCTTCCCTAAATAACTCAAAAACATCATTTTTGAAGCTCGTTAATCTGACCCGAATGCCCTCAAGAATGTCTCAATCGTAACAATTCATCGACTGCGGGACTGTCCCCTGCATACTAGGCCTGATCCACTCCCAAGTTTGCAATTAAATAAATAAAATATTAAAAAAAAAAGAGAATTAAAAGAACTCAATTTAGAAATTTTTTTAAAAATATTCGAGATGTCGAGATCTCAATGCAAATCGAGATGAAGTCAAGATCTCGTTCTTCAATTTAAATTGTCCTAATCTTGGTAGAAATTGAGATCTCGGTTGAAATCGAGATCTCGATATGTACATATCGAGATCTCGATTTCTGCCGAGGGCTGTTATTCTTCGCCCAGTTTCAATAATTTCGCAAATGAAAGCATAAAATTAACAATGAACACATGAAATCGACAGAATTAAAACATATAATCAATCTATATCAATGAATAATCAACTATAATAACCTAAAAAATATATTTCAACACATATAATCAACTAAAATCGCATAAAAATGGAAGTTTAAAACTTTAAAAAAAATAGTAAAAAAATCGACGAAATGGGTGAGAGAATGGTACCTAGTTTTGTTTCTCAGACATCGTGTAGACGGTATGTAGCTTTTTTCGGTTGGGCATGAAAAACCTGGTGGTTTGGAGCTTCAAATCGGAGAAAATGGAGGTCCATGGTGGTGGGTGTATCGGCAGTAGAGAGAGAGAGAGAGGTGAAGTGGGGTAGGTGTATAATAAATCCAAAAATAATTAATGTTTAACAATTTCAAATGTTAAATTCTCTCTCCAATCATTGAAAAGTGGCTAAATAACTTACGTTTTTAAACTTGTGGCTATATAACATGTATCTTTATTCAAAGTGGCTATATAAATTTCTCACTCAATCTAATTAATATATATTGTACTAATCTATTAGTACAAAATCTTAATCTATATCTTTCACGAACTTCATTTTTTAATTTATTTTAAATTCTAATAAAATTTTAAATTATTTATTTAATACAATTAATTTAGGAATAAAATTTTATATTATATTAAGTTCGATGAGGCTCATGAACTCAAGCTTGACTCAGGCTCGATTTAAGCTCAAGTTCTATAAGGCTCGCCGATCTTATCGAATTCATATCAAGAAGCTCGAGCTCAAGCTCCTTAATTAATCAAGTTGATTCTGAGTTTTTTTCTGAGCTAATCTTGAGTAGCTCTTGAGCTAGTTTGACTCATGCTCACCCCTAAGAAGTTAAGATGAAACTCGACTATAAATTATCTACTCAGTTCAATAAAACTTCCACCACCTCCTACACCAGATGCAGGGATCTCGAGAACTATGGAAACTCTTCTTCCTAGGAGAAGCTCGAGCCAACTAGTAGCGGAGATCAACCCAGGTGAAGAAATCAGTTGCACGAAACGTTATCCCCACCAATTGCTACTGAGGCGGTTAAATTTGAGAAGGCACAAAAAAATTAAAAGCAAGTCATTTCAGATCCAACTGAAATAGAGATCTCAGCTCCTACAATCCAAGCCAAAAAAAGTGGTGGAACTAGTTGACGGAGAACTAAATGAAAGGGAGAATATGCCAGAGATTCCTCCTACATTCTCAAATCTGACTTTTGAGAACGTCGATGAGGAGATAGACGATGAACCAGCAAAGGATTCAGCAGAATCATTATCATCATCCATTGAAGAACTATAACTGAGAAGGATGTCGGAATGGAGATAACAGAATGTCAAGGATCAGCCAACTATACGGTAGAGAGAGATAGAGGCTCAGTAGTTAATTAAGACTTCAATTAAGGAATCACAGTTGCAGGTGATAAAGACCTTAAGACTACTCAAACTTGGGAAATTCAGCCACATAAGAAAATAACTATGACTGCTTAGATGCCTGGTCAACTAGGTCCATAGCTCTCCTATGTTCCTATCCATGAGTCAACTAAAATATTCCTTCTTGTCTCGCCAGAACTTGATGTTAGATCTTTTCAATTGGTAACCTTCAAGGAAGCGAAACAAGTGACGATTGTGGAACCCATTCTTGATCTTGCCTTATCTGTTGCTTCAAAGACCGTTGCCCCTGGTTCTGCTCCAGCTACTTCGACTTTAGATCCAACTATCTTAATGATGTCCCAGCTCATGGCGACTATGCATCAGAACATGTCCTTAATTAAGTAGAGCAACTGTTTCAACATTGCTAGGATTGACTCAAGTGTTGATAGTATTCAATAGAAAGCTCAGTTGCATGCAATCCAATAAGAAGCCAGTTGAAAGAGGAAGAGAAAAGAAACGAAAAATCAGGAAAAGAAACACCAAGAAAAATAAATCAACTGGATGAGGAAAATAGAAGAAGATGCTAAGAGGTTAGCTAAGAGGAAGAAGAGAGATCAGATCAACTCAATAGAGCTGATGCCAGGATCAGAGTAGAATAATCAGTCTCTCATAATTGAAATTGTTTTTCATCATCATCAATGGAATTGACTAGTATACTCCCTTTGAATGACAATCTCACTTTATTTGAAAGATTAATTCATTTTTGTAACTGAGTTAAGTATACAAAGTCAGTGTAATTAGTTATCAGTTTCACTCCCTCCGTCCCCAGACTTGCGAATCTTTAATGAAAATGTTAAGAGGGACGTTGTTCCTATATCCCTCACTTTTTTGTTCTTCCTCGTGTCTCTTCATTTTCCTTTATTCTTTCTCTTTTTGACTTCTTCAGAGTCACTTCCCCCTACAGCAGATCTTCTCTTACTTATTCCCCCTTTTTGACAACATCATGAAGGGTGGCCAAGATAAGCTCAATTCACGTGAATCTGGAATCATTTAGTTTCTGAGCTTCTTCTTACCGATGTTAGGCCCCATCCTGTCTTCATTGAGCCTCCTCATTTTGACATTTGATTTGAACAAGTTGAAGATCAATGCCTTGCTGGATAAGTAGCTTGAATTGATGGTCCGAAATTGCAATAGTAATATGTAATGGAAAAAGAAAGTGTGTTGTGGCCTAACTGGCTCTTACTCAAGTTAGTTTAGACACTAAAAATTAGTTTAGCTCATAAAGATTACTTAACATATTCAGAATATACACCAACAACTAATTGACTTGTTGGGTTTCAAATAAGTGAGCAAAAGGTTAAGAGCGGAAAAAGGTAAGTAACACAAGATATTTATAGTGGTTCCGATGCCATATGATCCTACATCCATTCTTCGATTGCCTAATGGGTCCGAAATTACTAGAACTATGTTACAAGTAATGTAACTAATCTATAGAAGTCATAGGAAGCTACTATGTCATCTGCTTATATGCGCACCCAGCCAGTCCATGTTTTATTTGCTCTCTTTAGGTAGATCGGCTTTACAACAAATGCATCACTAAGCTTTACTAACTAGAAGGGTTGTGAATTTTAGTTCATCATAGACATAGTTGATAGTGGTTGTTTTTGAGTATCGATCCCGGATTCAACTTTAAAGAGAAGTAAACTTCAGAAGATAAACTCGAGCTAGAAGCTAAAAGTCTATGTATATAGTCATGGAATAATTGACTAACGAGGTTGGTCTTTAGTTAGATTCTTTCAATGTGATGTTTAATTCTCTAACTAGCAACCTATAATTGGTAAGCTTGAAGAGTATTTAAAGGTCTCTTCAATACTTTTGTTAGAGCGCCTCATCTTCTAGCCATTGTAGACACTTTCCTAATTCTACAGCTTTTCATACCTTTTTTTTAGATGTGTACTTCTTTTAACAATGGCTCTTTTGTCAGTTGTCATTGTCATCAGTTTTGAAGAAGAGCATGCCATTATCAATTACGAAGTCCATTTTGTTGAAGACTTGACAACTGACTACTTGTTAGTTCCGTTGTCAATACGTTTGCTTCTTCAAGAAACTTGTTGAGTATGTTTAGGTTTATTTCTTCAGGAAGTGATAATTCTGAACTATTACAACTCAATCGACTTATACAAGTTTACAAAAGTGAAATCACTCTAACCAGGTGTAGATGAACTAATTGACTCTAGATGTTGGATCAACACACCAAAAATTATAAGTAACTAATATTAATTCCTATCAACTTCCTCTTTTTGCTTTCATCAAAAGCAAACCAGCAAGAAATATAGGGAGTTATATTTGTCAATTTTACTCAAAAATTGATTTTCCCTTATACCCTAAAATGAATCTTTCCCTCAACAAGTTGAGTTAAAAAGAATATAATGCTAAATTAAACTCATGGAGAGGGTTAATCATGTCAAACAATAATGCAGAAGATAGAACAAGCAATGAGATTATGTCTTAGAGCAGAAGAAATATTTCATCATTCAGTTCAAAAGAAAAGATAAAATACAAGTTACAAAATACATATAGCAATATTTCAGGTTTTCCTTCTCTTCAGGCTGTCATTTTCTTCCACTACCTTTCTTTTCCTTTTGAGCATCTTATGATTTGGAGAGGGAGAAAATATGCATTTTTCAAGTCCTCTCTAACGGTGATCGTTGGAATTTCTTCCAGCAGCCAACTTAGTTGTATCCCATATGGTATTACAGCAAGGGACATTCTTCTTATGCTTTCAACCAATTGAGTGAAGATGTATTGTGCCCGTTTAATGTTGGCTTTCTCATCCAAGGACATCATTGTCTTCCATGATTCATCACAGAATTCTCTAAAGAACTCTAATCGATAGACCACCATCGTGCTAATAATATCTAGATATATCCCATCGATCAGAGGAATGTCTTTGTAAACTTAGAGCTTCTGAAACTTTGCTAGTACTTGAGTAGAGTGAACAGATAAGTTTTTTATCACCAGCAATTTTCAGTTTATGAGATGCGCATTCTTCAGACAAAGATTTAAACAATTCAAGTAACATAGAATGCTCTTCTCTAAGTTTAGCTAAGTCTTCACTTACTGACTTGGATCCTTGGATCTCTTCAGTCAGTTTTGAAACTTTCAGTTTTAGTGAAGCATTTTCACATGCCTAGGCATTTTTTAACTCATAAAACTTAGCAAATTCTCCATTCAAAGTTTCAAGAGTAACATCCTCTAAATCTGAGCAATAGGATTCAGAGTTATCTTCTATGCATGCTATAGGAATAGAAACCGAGTTGGAAATGTGTACCGGAGTATTAGACTCTGCTTCAATTTCTTCCCCTTCTCCAAGCTTTGCCATCAGCACCAGGAAGGCTTCTTCCGCAGCCTTATCGTCTGATGTGAAGTAGCCATCATCATTCTTTGAGATGTCAGGCACCTCAGTTCTGGTAAGCATGGCCTTAGCAACTGCTCTGGAGGCTTTCTTTTAGAACACCCTCTTCAAATGCTCCCTTTCCTCTTTGGAAACTAATGGACACTCATACTTGAGGTGATCTGGAGAGTTTCCTTCAAAGCAACCTCTAGGAGGTCTGTCGCTGAATTTCAGTTCACTGGACTGTGAACCTTCCTTCTTGGGTTTGCCTATCTCAAGAAGTCTTGTCAGCTTCTTCATTTACTCCTCAAGATCTTCAATTGAGGTCTCTTCCACCTTTTTCTGGTAGGAAGGTGATGGTGCTGACTTAGATGTAGACGTCTGTCCGGAAGATCTGTCAGCTTGATAAGGCTTTTGAGGCCTTCTCTTGAACTCCCTTTTTGTGAAAAATGCAGCATCTCCTTCTGGATGTGTGCTGATACTACGCACTGCTTCATCCCTGTTCGCCATTTGGATATCCCATTCGTGGGCTTGGAGCTGGGTAAACACATCCTTGGTCGTCATCTAGGAGAGATCTTTCTCCTTCAAGCTGGTAGCTTTGACGAACCAATCTTCCTTAGGCATCTTGGAGAGAATTTTTGCATTCATATCAGCAACTTCATATGTTCTCCCTAAGTTTTTCAGCTCGCAGATAATAGCATTGAATCTTGCTTCCATTGATTTGACATTTTTACCGGGAAGCATTTGGAAAGATTCATACTTATCCACACAGTTTTGAAGCTTATTTCTCTTCATCTGAGTTGTTTCTTGACTAAGTGAGCCAAGAAATTCCCACATCTTCTTGGCGTTGTTGTGCTCTAAGGCTTCAACAATCAGTGGCGTTGGTAAGGATTATAAGATGAGTTCCATGGCCACCGCATCCAGCTGAAAACAAACTCTATCATCGTTTGTCAATTCTGCATAAGGCTTCTCCATTATCTCCTGACCTTCTGCTCCTCCGAGCTGATTATTCACCTTAGTGATCTTTATTGGTCCGGTAGATAAAACCTTTGCCATTTCTGGATGGATATTCTTCAACATGATCAACGAACATTTCTTCCATAGCTCAAAGTCTTCTGATGAGTACTTTGGAAGTTTCGTGATCTGAGCCATCTTTGTGCACCTAAGCTAAAAACACACAAAATAGAAACCAAGTGCAGAAAAATAGAACCAAGCACAGAAAACAGAGATCTGGTCCTAAGTGACTCAACACAATCGTAGACTGCAAGAACCTTGGCGCGTGATACCACTTGTTGGTCCCAAAATCAGAGTGCAATTATGTGCATCGGAAGGTTTTGTGTGTGCAGCGGAAGGTTTTGTGTATGCAGCGGAAGTATAAATTGTAGGGTTTTTCCGTGAACCGAATCACCAAAACCAAACTGAACCGGATCGATCTATGGATATTGCCCATAATTAAATATTCTCAAAAACCCTAGCATGCTCCTATGAATTTAATACAAAATTGTGGATTGAGAGATTACCGTAAATCCGTAGAGTCTAAACCGATCTTTCGCGTTTGAATTCCAAATCTCAATTCAATCACGCGATTCGATTTAATCTGCGGAAACAGAAATTAGAATACTAATTTCTAGAATAAATCGAAAAATAGAAAGGAAAAGAAGAAATCTGTTCTCCAGATTAGATCTTCAGAGCTGTGTCCCAATGTTGTTCAGATCTACTACTGGTGAGGACTCCGTAGATCTGTATTCTGAGCAGGACCAGAATCGAAATTCTCCTCCCTGAACTCCAAAGTCGGCGCCCACTCTCTCTCTGCCTCTAGGGTTTCACTGATTTGAATGTGTTCAAAAGTGGCTAGGGTTTCCAGAGAGAGTAGTCTATTTATAGACCCAGGGTTTTATCCCTGATGGGCTACTGGGCTCAATTCAGCATATTTATTTGGGCCAGACCTGGGACCTAATGCAAATAATAAAGTGGGCCTATAAATTAATTAATTCCCATGTCCACAACCCAGGACAAAATTAATTAATTAATATTAATTCTTTTTCACCATAGAATTAATACTGACCTACCCCTTTATTACCACGTTGTGAGAACGGGTTGCATTAATTGAGAATCCCCATATTTAAGGTTACCGGACATCCATTAATTAATCGGAGCCTCTGACAAGCTCTAACTACAATTAATTAATATCTTATTATTCCTGAGTAGTACCACTCAAACCTTATCACTCGTGCCTGAACTTAATCAGCCTGCAGGACTTTGGCACGATGAATGTTATTGAGCTCCTCAGGGAATGTCCCCATCCTATTACTCGGATATGGTTACCTAAGTTCAGTCTCAGGCGGTACTACACAAACTGCTGTTACCCAAGATGCGGATATACGAGCGCGCTGTGTTGGCTCTCCACCATGGCAAGTCAAAGCAACAGTCAACCCGTGCAAACCCCTGAACCTTCGTTAGGATTTGGACTCAATCAATATAACGAGATCTTTTATTCGCTGATGTCAGACAGACAAATATATCTCACTGCGGTCCATCAATACGCCACCTCTGCGTACCAGCATGTCAAGTAACCAAGACAGACTACTTATTTCGATAATGCCGCAGCCATCCGGACAGACGTATCCTCATACGCTGTCTCGGTTGTGATCATGTTTATGTCTCACTAGGTCAAGTGATCATACTGTCTTCTGCGATCTACAACACGCCGTATGATCGTCCCTATCGGTGAAACAAGAGGATACCATTGTTCATACATGTACGATTGTTAACAGATAGGAGAAATAAACCGTTGTATACACATTGTAATAAATGCTTTCAGTATACAAAACCCATCAATCTCCCATTTATACTCAAAGCATAACTAAGCTATTACAGAGTATACAGTCCGTCTATCTAGTCTGCTGTCTTTAACCACTATCAGTGGTCGGCATCCACCTCAGACCCAGCTCAAGAATATGTCTTTCGTAAACTTTCTGCGGCAAGCTCTTTGTAAACGGATCAGCAAGATTGTCAGCAGTGTCAATCTTCTTAATCAGCACATCGCCCCTCGATACGATTTCTCGTATGTTATGGTACTTTCTCTCTATGTGTTTGCTTGCCCTGTGAGACCGCGGTTCCTTTGAGTTTGCCACCGCACCAGAGTTATCACAATAAATTGTGATGCTCCTCGGCAAACTCGGGATCACGCCCAACTCTAAAAGGTAGTTCCGGAGCCACACCCCCTCTTTCGAGGCGTCGGAGGCGGCGACATATTCCGCCTCCATGGTGAAGTCAGCTATGCATTTCTGCTTTGAGCTCCTCCAAGATACAGCTCCACCTCCCAGGGTAAACACATAACCTGAGGTCGATTTCTTCTCATCCTAGTCCCCTTGGAAATCCGAGTCCGTATAACCCACAGGGCACAAATCCTCACTTTGATAAACTAGGCAGAAATTCCTAGTTCTTTTCAAATACTTAAGGATATGCTTTACAGCAGTCCAGTGCGCCTGTTCAGGGTTAGACTGATATCTAGCTACCATGCCAACGACATAACAAATATCTGGCCTGGTACACAGCATCGCATACATGAGACTACCCACAGCCGAAGCATATGGTACAAGACTCATTTCGTGTTTCTCCCGTTGTGTCTGAGGACACTGCCCACTAGAAAGACGAACGCCATGTCGGAAAGGCAGCAAGCCTTTCTTGGCGAGTTGCATGCTGAACCGGGCTATCACGGTATCCACATAGGATGCCTGAGATAAGCTCAACATTCTTCTTTTACGATCTCGTAAGACCTTAATCCCAAGAATGTAGCCAGCTTCTCCCAGATCCTTCATTTGGAACTGTTCGGATAACTAAACCTTGATTTCGGACATCACTCCCTCGTTGTTTCCAAATAGGAGTATGTCATCAACGTATAGTGCAAGGAAGACCACGCTCCCACTGACACAAAGTCGGTAAACACAACTTTCGTTTTCCAACTGTGCAAATCCATAAGATTTAATCACATCGTTGAAACGTAAGTTCCACGACCTTGAAGCTTGCTTAAGTCCATACAAGGACTTCTTAAGCTTCCAGACAAGATGTTCTTCACCCTTGCTTATGTAACCCTCGGGTTGCTGCATATAGATGTCTCTACCTTCTTCAAGGTAACCGTTTAGAAAAGTAGTTTTTGACATCCATCTGCCAAATCTCGAGGTCCATATGCGCAGCTATGGCAAGGAGTATCCGGATGGACTTGAGCATGGCTACGGGTGAAAAGGTTTTGTCATAGTCAATGCCCTCTTTCTGACTATAACCCTTTGCCACCAGCCTGGCCTTGAAAGCCGTAATCTTTCCATCCGCCCCTTTCTTTCGTTTGTATACCCATTTGCACCCTATGGCCCTAAAGCCATCCGGCAAAATGGTTTTCTCTTATACATCCATAGCAGTTATGGATTCTATCTCAGAATCCATGGCGACTTGCCATTTGGCAACATCCTTGTCCTGCACTGCCTCTTCGTAAGTCAATGGGTCAGAGTCCTCATGTCCATCTTCCGGGCTCAAGTCCGAAGACTCACCCACGAACATGTACCTTTCCGGTTGGAAAATAACTCTCCCACTGCGACGAGGCATCGGTGCCGTGTGAGTAGTAGGTGCAGTGACTTGTGGTCCTGCACCTTGCACTGAAGAACGTGTTTGTGGTGCCGTACCTCTCACAGGAGCACCCACATCTACACGTTCCCCTTCCCTTGGAATTGCATTCTCGTTCTCAATTTCTTGAAGAACGATTTCACTCCTTGACCTGTGATTACTCACATACTCGTCCTCCAAGAATCTAGCGTTGGTGCTAACAACGACCCTTTGACTCTTAGGACAGTAAAAGTAACCACCTTTCGTTTGCCTGGGATACCCTACGAACAACATTACTTTTGACCTTCTTTCTAACTTATCAGGTTCCTTCGACAGTACGTGTGTCGGACCACCCCATACTCTAAACTTGCACAAACTAGGTTTGCGACCAAGGAAGAGCTCAGAAGGCGTCTTAGGAACTGATTTAGAAGGCACCACATTAAGCACGTAAGTTGTTGTCTCCAATGCGTAGCCCCAAAACGAAATTGGTAAGTTTGCATAACTCATCATTGATCTTACCATCTCTAGAAGAGTCCTATTTCTTCTTTCAGCTACACCGTTTTGCTGGGGAGTACCCGGTGCAGTCCACTGGGATGTTATCCCATTTTCTGACAAATATTGCAGGAACTCGTTACCGAGGTATTCGCCACCGCGGTCAGATCGCAGCGACTTGATAGTTTTCCCGACCTTCTTTTCTACCTCAGCCTTGAACTCTTTGAATTTCTCAAAGCATTCAGACTTGTAGCGAAGCAGGTAAACATATCCGTACCTTGAGTAATCGTCAATGAAAGTGACGAAGTACTCGTACCCTCCACGAGCCTGCGTGGACATCGGTCCACATAAGTCAGAATGGATCAATTCCAACACTTTCTCTGCTCGAGACTGACTAGCCTTGAAAGGCCTAGTTGACATCTTGCCCTCGATGCAGGATTCGCAGACTTGATAAGGTACAGCCCGGACTAAGTCCAATGTACCGTCATCTGCAAGTCTCTGAATCCGCTTCAAGCTGATGTGACCCAGTCTCAAGTGCCAGAGATATGTAAGATCCTCATCAGAAGAAGTAAGTTTTCTCTTCCTAGGATTATCAATTACGGATGAATTACATGCAATACTTGCGGACATATTTTGATCGAAGTAGCATAAAGAGTACAAATCAACACAACGGATAACATTGTTACTGCCAATGATAAAATCATAAATAACAAATATCCATAGAAAGTTGATAAAATTTGTCCTGCCGATAAACCACGGCCCACAAATAAACTCTCAAATGTACTTAAAACATCAAAATATGAGGAAAGGAAAAACTCCATGAAGCTCCGTCATAAAACGTTGCCTTCATCCAGTTTGGTATCTTCTTGCCATCACTCACCAGCCTTGTCGGCACGGTCCCCTGCAAAGTATAACAACATGATCAACAAGTCAGTGCTTACAGCTCTGGAAGAGCAACAACTAACTCTAACCATGCTTACAGTTATACATGCAAATGGCATACCTTGTCTAGCTTTGTTGGCTTGACAATCTTTCCTCCAATGTCCTTTCTTACCACACCTGAAGCACCTGTCCCTTTCAGTCGCCACCTTAGGCTTTTTCCCAGCCCCACCATCCTTCATAGGTGTCTTCTTGGCCCACTTCTTAATCCCTTTCTTCCGCTTCATACTTTTCGGTACAGCAGAGAGATTACCAGAAGTGGCCAAGGCAACCTTTTGAGGGTTCATGACCGATTCAGCTGCCATCAAGTCATTGAGTAACTCGTTAAGAGTATACTCTTTCTTGTTCATGACAATATTCAGTCTAAAACTCTCAAAGGACTTGGGTAGAGAGTTCAGTATGATATCGACCTTAGCCTCAACGTCGATACCTCCACCATGCACTGTCAGTTCATCCATGAGGTGAGTCATGGTAACCACGTGCTCTCTCACTGAGGTGCCATCAGTCATTTTCTTACTCACGATTTCTCTCATGAGATTGAACCTGACTGCTCTATCAGTTTCCCCATAGGTCGCCTGCAGACTTTGCATAATGTCATAGGCATCCCTATGGTGCTGATGCTGCTGCTGCAAGACTTTCGACATACTGGTCATCATGTAGCACTTGACTACATTGTTCGATTTCTCCCACTTGTTATAAAAGTCTATATCCAGTTGACTGGATTCAGCAGTTGGCACTTCGGGACGAAGTACTTGCAGAACGAACATATGTTCTTCTGCAATCAGAAGGTATTCGAGATTTCGCTTCCATTCCAGTAAGTTCGGACCAGTTAGAGTGTTTTGTGCGAGAATATTGATCACATTAGACATAGACATATCTGAGACAATAAAGATTCTTAAATAAGAACATACATGTTGAACTTCGAAAACAAATGCATTGAAAACTTTTTAATAAATCAAATACAAATATTTTCCACTAATTGCCCAAGAGTTCCCACCGCAAGCTACACTCGTAGACATTTACGATGTCACCCTCAACCAGAACTGTGGGTTTTAAGCCCCAATCCATTTAATTTCACTACCATGTCAGGATGCTTTTGACACTAGAAATTAATAATTAGTGAAAACCTTAGACCAAGCCATCTCTCAAGAACAGGGATGCAATTCTTGCATTATATTCTAAGATGCTTCTAAGCAATTAACCACAAATTTAACTCCGGCCAAAAGAGACAGTTTAGCATGGCATGTAACCATACCGCACAGCCCTTAAAGCTTTTGTTATCTTTAATTTAAATCAATCCTAGAATACTTGTGAAAGAGGTCTACGCAAGCTACACTCGTAGACGTTTACGCAAAGCCCTCCCACTATTCACATGATTTAAATTGTTTGTCTAGAAATCCCAACAACCGTACCCATGCACCTCCGGGAACTAGCAAGCTACACTCGTAGACGTTTACTAGAACGAGAGATGCACTTACAGCCTAGGACCGCTTTGTGGAGGTCTATTGATTTTAATTAAAAAATCTGCTTAGTATTTTTCTTTTAAAAGGTTTCTTTATGCGCACACATAATTTCTTTTTGTCATTATATTTTCCAAATTTTTGCATGTAATAATACAAGCCCAAAAATTCCCAAAATATAATCCAAAAAAAGAAATTAATCACATAACCATGCTTGGAAAGCTGTAAATAATAAAAGCAGTAAAACATGCTTTTCCTATTATCTACACATGCTTAATTGCGCACATAAATAAATCACATATCATACGAGGACAATTAAGGCAAACAAAAATTCCTCGTGACCCCAAAATAAATAGAAAATAAAAATCTATCTATTACAAATTTGAATTTTGAATTTAATGGATAAATTCAAATCTTCTCAAATCTTCAAGGGCCTCCAAATCTTGATACACCAAATCTTTTGGATTTTTAGGCCTTTGTGATCTGATGATTTGCCCTAACCCTAATGCAAACCTAGGGTTTACACAGGATTGCACAAACCACCAAAACACGAGCCACCGCAACGGGACAGCAGCAGCCGACGACGACCGGAGCCGCCGCCGACCGCCGACCGCCGCTAGCCTTGCCTCGCGCCCAGCGCCGCGCGCCTGCCTGCGTGCGCGCCCGCGCGCGAACCGCGCTGCGCCCGTGCTGGCTCGCCCGCGCGCCGTGGGTGCTGCCCTCGCGTGCCGTGCGCGCGCCGCACGCCCTCGGTTGCGCCTGCCGTGTCGCCGCCGTCGTCCGCCGTGCCCAGCCCTCCGTCGGCTCCGTCTTCGTTCTTCGTCCTCGACCCGTGCAATTACAGATTTGAAAAATACAGAAACTATTCTATTACAATTTTAAATCTATTCTAATCACGGATTTTCTCGTGATTTTACAAAACAATTCAGCCCTACACGGATAAACCACCGCAGGCTGAATCAACGGGTTGCCACGAGGAACAAAAACCAACATCCACAATAATAAATTCATACATGCATGTTATCAAATTTAATTATGAACAACAGAGCCATAAATCAGAAACCTCGCTCTGATACCAATTGTAGGGTTTTTCCGTGAACCGAATCACCAAAACCAAACTGAACCGGATCGATCTATGGATATTGCCCATAATTAAATATTCTCAAAAACCCTAGCATGCTCCTATGAATTTAATACAAAATTGTGGATTGAGAGATTACCGTAAATCCGTAGAGTCTAAACCAATCTTTCGCGTTTGAATTCCAAATCTCAATTCAATCACGCGATTCTATTTAATCTGCGGAAACAGAAATTAGAATACTAATTTCTAGAATAAATCGAAAAATAGAAAGGAAAAGAAGAAATCTGTTCTCCAGATTAGATCTTCAGAGCTGTGTCCCAATGTTGTTCAGATCTACTACTGGTGAGGACTCCGTAGATCTGTATTCTGAGCAGGACCAGCATCGAAATTCTCCTCCCTGAACTCCAAAGTCGGCACCCACTCTCTCTCTGCCTCTAGGGTTTCACTGATTTGAATGTGTTCAAAAGTGGCTAGGGTTTCCAGAGAGAGTAGTCTATTTATAGACCCAGGGTTTTATCCCTGATGGGCTACTGGGCTCAATTCAGCATATTTATTTGGGCCAGACCTGGGACCTAATGCAAATAATAAAGTGGGCCTATAAATTAATTAATTCCCATGTCCACAACCCAGGATAAAATTAATTAATTAATATTAATTCTTTTTCACCATAGAATTAATACTGACCTACCCCTTTATTACCACGTTGTGAGAACGGGTTGCATTAATTGAGAATCCCCATATTTAAGGTTACCGGACATCCATTAATTAATCGGAGCCTCTGACTAGCTCTAACTATAATTAATTAATATCTTATTATTCCTGAGTAGTACCACTCAAACCTTATCACTCGTGCCTGAACTTAATCAGCCTGCAGGACTTTGGCACGATGAATGTTATTGAGCTCCTCAGGGAATGTCCCCATCCTATTACTCGGATATGGTTACCTAAGTTCAGTCTCAGGCGGTACTACACGAACTGCTGTTACCCAAGATGCGGATATACGAGCGCGCAGTGTTGGCTCTCCACCATGGCAAGTCAAAGCAACAGTCAACCCGTGCAAACCCCTAAACCTTTGTTAGGATTTGGACTCAATCAATATAACGAGATCTTTTATTCGCTGATGTCAGACAGACGAATATATCTCACTGCGGTCCATCAATACGCCACCTCTGCGTACCAGCATGTCAAGTAACCAAGACAGACTACTTATTCCGACAATGCCGCAGCCATCCGGACAGACGTATCCTCATACGCTGTCTCGACTGTGATCATGTTTATGTCTCACTAGGTCAAGTGATCATACTGTCTTCTGCGATCTACAACACGCCGTATGATCGTCCCTATCGGTGAGACAAGAGGATACCATTGTTCATACATGTACTATTGTTAACAGATAGGAGAAATAAACCGTTGTATACACATTGTAATAAATGCTTTCAGTATACAAAACCCATCATAAATAACACAAGCACTGGTTCGTTTAAACAGGGCAGAGTCAGTTTTGTGTGAAGTCAGTTTAAGCTTAAGTCGTTGTTCCGTCTTAAGTCAGTTTCACAGTTTATATTCTTCAATACTTGGACAAGTATTGAAGGCTCAAGTAGTCAGTTTGTGAAACAGAAAAACCGAGCAAGTATATGGAAAGCAGTAAAGCAGCACACAAAGATTTATAGCGGTTCGGATTTCAATATCCTACATCCACTCTTCAGACCCAAGGTCTGGATAATTTACTTAGTGAATACAAGCCTCCTTACGATCTATACACAGTCCGTGGCACCTCCGTCCTCCGGTCAGCTGCGGCACTCGCCTAGGAACTCCTTGTAGACTCAATCTTTAGGTAGAAGTGGGGAAGCACCCCGAAGCCTCCTTCCTGGTGGATGGATGTTTACTAATTCTTCCCAGAATGGTTGAATGTTTAAAGTTTCTTCCCAGAACTCAGGTGGTCGGCATACGTCCGTGATAATTAGAATCCCAGACTAGGAAACTGACTGCTATGGATATATCTCAGAAAGATATATTCACCAAACTGAGCCTGTCACAGCCCAAAACCGGGCCCATGCGACAGTCACGCATGTTGATAAACATGCTTAAGAGATATTTAACAAAAACATAACTAAACAATGAATACTACAAATCATTAAGGGCACGAAGGAGTATTTAGGCAACAAAGTATTCAATTACCAAGTATACGAAACAAATAATGGAACTTGTGATCACAATAGATAATGAATGATATGATTAGCCAAGAAGTTTGATAGAACAAATGGTAAGAGCTAGGTACGAGACGACAAGATACAATGGAAAGAGTATAAGGAATTCAAGGAACTAATAGGTAGGTTCAAGCATATGAGATAAATCACGACATCGAATCAACATCAGCTCATAATTCAATTAAGAGGGTCGGCTCAATACCAAATCAACAACTCATACTTCAAGAACCGATTCATAACCAAACCAATAACCAATCCAAGGGAATCATCAATAAATAAGTCAAAGAATATGGAAAACGAAGTGAATCTATGTATGAAGACATAGCTCATGGCCTAATACCCCAAAAGAATCAACAGGAATACATGAAAAAAAGGAATAGAATATAAATACATTTTACAATTATAATAATAGATGATATAAGCTTTAACAATTACTCGGAAGAACCCCCACACATTAACACCTCCCGCTCCATCACCTGCAACCTGCACATTTAGAAATATGTGGAGGGCTGAGTACATTGATTGTACTCAGTGGACACATGCCCAATTCATACAATAATATATGTAACGTCAGTATATTCACACAGCAAACACAAGGGTTTTAGAGAAATACTTGTGATTGCCAAATAAGATTTTTCCTCACCGGGCATGCCCAACTCATTCATGGTACCAAACATCAATTCTTATCAACATTCATCCAAGTGATACGGGAGTGGCCACTCACCGTACACTGTTACCAGTGGGAGTCCCAACTGGCCCAAAAGTGCACTAGGTCCTGCATCCTTCGCAGAGGAATACATCGACCCCGATCGTGATATCAAATTTCCCAATATAACATACATGTTATGGTACCAAAACAATTTTTACTGGCGTACCACCTTTATCAAAGCAAAACAAACATCATTCTTTCATTTAAAAACATATTTCAAAAAGTGGTCATGTTTTTAAATTTTATATAGTAAGAAAGCCCACCTTATGTCAAGTAGGATGAACTGTTATTTAGTTCCACTCGTGGATGCCCCTTTGACGTTCTCGTTGAGTCCTAGAACGAAAATAGTTTCGAGTTACTACGGCGTCGATGCATCGTTGTAGCGAGTTGCTAACTCTAGAATCGATACTTAAAATACATACAATTATCACATGATTCAAACATCATAGGATCAACAATAAACTTAAATAAATGAACTCTCATGTGAAACGGTTCAATTAGATCGGGATTCAAAGAAATACACGAGGTGGATTAAATAAATTTTACAAAAAGCTGGCAGCTTGGTATGTCGAGAGGAAATAGTGCATTAACCATAGTTCCAGTGTTCGGATTAGGCTCATTTTCATAAGACTTGAAGCTAACATGTTAGGGGACATATATATGGAGAGAATTAGGCATAATCATATACCAATGGCCGCAGCGAACTCTTTAATTAGGCATTCGTACATAATTTTCAGGTTTGACATCAAAATGTTCGCCGATTTACCACGGGTATCACCTGAGTCGTTACTGGGCTGAAATTAATCCATAAAATCCCTAACCTTCATTAATTATTGTAGTAATTTTCTTAAATAATCAGACCTACGGGGTCACGATTTATGTGGTGCCGAACATACTATGCATGATAATGAACATGAAGAAATGCAACTATCAATGCTCTCATTCCATATCACCTAACGCAACCAAATTTTATCGAGACACTCTAAACATGCATATTAAGGTTAAAATATGTCTCAAGGTATTTGAGTTTGGTTTGGTAGGTCATCGAGTTAAAAACACGAATTGGTTAAAAGCTGTCCCAAAATGCTTTTTCTATACGTAGGCAAATTAGCAATATTTTGGTTGAAATGAGACCATTTTGTAAAATACTTTAAAAATACAAGTAGAATGATTTTGGACTTCTACCTTTTTTGTAAACAACTAGAAACTTCAAGTAATGATACCATATAATTAGATTTTACCAAAAGACATCCACACATTCATGACAACTACAACATTATGGTTAAAAACAGAGCTCAACCGAAACAGGGCTGAACAATGCGTGATTTTTAATAAATTCATGTTGAGAGATATGGACTTGATATTTTGTAGGAATGCTCTTATATACGTCTAGTTTTCTAGGAAAAATCCATGATAGCAGAAATGTTGAGGAAACATGTCTTCAAAATATAACTACTCACTTCGCCACAGTTTTGACACCTCAATTTAAAATGAGCATAACTTTTGATGTACAACTCCACATGATGCCCATGACCTATCAAAATGATCCTAAAACAAACTAGTTTTAGAATATTAAGGTTTCATGATTTTATTCGGTCACTAAGTGCCTGAAAAATAGAAAAGTACAGACGGGATGGGTGCTGTCAAAAACAGATTTGGTGTGTATCATGCTTAACATGAATTCTACTACATCTCTGGCTTGTCAAACTTAAATATATCACAACCACATATAAAAACAGAGATTAGTCATGTGAAAAAGAAAAGGGTCATAATGATCAAGTTCTACCTAGGGTCCTAACCAATATGTAGCAAACAAGATTCAAATTAACAAATCAAAATCACAACCACAACAAAAAATCGACAATCACCATTCAAAACCAACCAATTTCCAACCCATACTCCATCTAATCTAAAATACACCTTCTACAACATATCTATGCACGATAAAATACACATATAAGCTTAGTTATATGAAATTGAATGTGTAGAGGTGAAGAAGAACACATACTAGGTGTGCTGAAAATTTTCAGAAAAAGGGGAAAAAGAGGCATGACTTTTAGGGCTCTTCCAGGGCGCTTCCTTTCGGTTTTTCTTGCTCGCACAACCTTGAGGATGCAATATCCCCACGTATTGAAGCTTGTGAAGGCTATTGTGGAGTTAGGGTTTTTCAAAAGATGAGGGAATCAAAATTCTATTCGGTTCAAAATGTAGAGAAAGACAAGGGGAGCATTTTTTCTATGCAAAGTTCTTTAATTAGAGAAGTGTGGATGGTGGTTTTTGAAGCTTGAAAGCTCAGCCCCAATGGAGGATTTTGAGAGAATGAAAAAGATGAAGTGAAGAATGAGAGAAAGAGAGGCATGTAATGTGTTTGAATAAGAGTGGAGGAAATAATTTTCTTTTTCTTTTTCTTTTTTTTTGTGGCTCACTTTTTATATAAAAAAAAATAACAAAAATAATTGTACATAACAATGGTGTAGTGGAACATGATATTACTCCCAAGTATTTTATAACCATACTCCAACACAATAATGTAGTATTGTGTAATCAAATTCATAATCTTAACTCTATATATTATTTTCAGAAATAATAAGAATAAGGCGAAAAATTTAAAACTCCGATTAATTCGATCATATGCTATCAACAATTAATTCCCTCACCGGGAATAATTCCTAATACGCAATTTAAATCAAGTATTACTCCTTGAATCATGGTTTTTCAAAAATCATAAATCCCAACAATGAATCGAGTCAAACCTCGAAACTTTAAAATAAAATTTTGTTCCAACATAGTTAATTAATGGAGCACAAAATATTAATTTGTGGAATTTTCATGGAGTTGTCTCTAAAATAAATATATAAGCTGGGAAAATCCTATTATTAAATTTTGATTTAAGGCTCTAGATGACCTTCTACAATTTAAAGTATCACTGCGAGCGCGACACTAATTAAAATAATAATAAAAATAAATTAATAGTCAAAGAGTGCGATGAAATTTTTACGGGTGTTACAGAGCCTTACTTAAAGCTTTGGCCTCATGCTAGGAGAAGATAGCACGGTGGGTAACTTGAGACGGAGACTCAAGTCTCATGTTTACAACACGAAAAAAATTCGAGAGAGTTTTGTGGGAGAGATGACCTGAATATGCCATTTGTCTCTTTAGACTAGTAGATTTTGAATTCTGTTCAGGTAACCTATTAAGGTTGATAGGACAGGTCTTTATATAGAGAGGAGACCCTGTGGAAATTTGAATTTCTATCTGTTAGACACATAAATCCAGACGTTAGACTCATGGATTATATTGTCCAATCGTAGCCCATGCCTTAGGTCTCCTTTATGCTCTGCCTTTTGTCAATCTATGATACACTGAATTTTCGTCAGACTCCTTTACAGCCCAAGGAACCCAGTTTGGATAACCTTGTACTGACTTAGGCATTTTACAAATTCCTGAGTCTGACTGAGGCTTCTTATACTGACTTCTAAGAGTTAGTACATTTTAGCCCTCATACTGACTTCCCACGGCCAGTATGGTAAATCCTCATACTGACTTTCCATAGTCAGTATGAGAAACACCCTCATACTGATTTCCTCGGATCAGTATGGTAATCCCTTAAACTGACCTCTCCTTTGTCAGTTCGGGAAAGCCCTCATACTGACTTTTCCTTGTCAGTATGGTTAGACCTTAAACGGAGTGCTCCAACTCAGTTTTCGATTAAGGCTAGGCGTGATGATAGTAAGTTCTCGAGCATTCTCCATTGCCCGATCTTCAGTCTAAGTTCTATTACAACTCGATCGATCCTACACAAGGATTACAGTTTAGAACTCTAGAAACTGGAAAAACTGACTAATATGACTTATATTCTTTGACCCACCAAAACATCAAAAGTAAGGAAGGATTTATCCTACAAGAATCCTAACACTTACAAATGTTTGATTCAAAAGTTTTTTTTGTATTAGAAGATGTTCGTTGAATTAGAATAACACAAGGATGGATTAAAGTGTGCGACTATTGAAAAACTAATAAAAGACAAAGTGTTAACCTATCAGCGGTCAAATCAGACAAATCAATGATAAAACTAATAAAAGATATTACCATGTGTTATCCTATCAACATTAGATCAACCAAATTAACGGTTAGAATATTGAACACAGTTCAATTATAGTTTTTAATTCTTAAATAAATATTACTGTATCTATCTATATCTATATATCTATATATTTCATTTGTTTAAAAAAAGTTATAATTGTTATATCTCCTTGTATTCTTAATAAATTTTTTAGCTCAATTAACAAATTAAGGATAATACAGTTAATAAACTTTGAGGACTTTAATGCTATACATAATTAAGAAATTCTGAATGCATTGCTGGATTATATTGAATGCTTCTGCCATATGCTAGTTTGATGAATGACTGAAGTTGCTAATTTAAATGGACTTTGATTGTTATAACCCACAACTCTACTATTTTTTTCCCACTTCACACAAGTCAACATTTCAAAGATTCAATCATTAACCACCACATTCAATCACTTATCTTCATGCCTAAATCTTCTAATATTGGGAAAGAGAAATTAATGCCATTACCAAACAAATTGAAGCCAACATCATCCCCTTATTATTATAAATAAGAAAGGTGATTCAAATGGCTGGTGCAAGAATTATCCTTTCATTACAAATTAATAAACAAGCAAACTAGTAGAAATTTGTCATCCTATATTTCAATGAACCCTCAACTATAAAAGCAGCCAAAATCACTCCAAACGGATCATGTAAAGTTGAAAGAATACTGTATATTGACAAGAAAATATTCAACAAATAATGTAAAAAATTGAGAGTATAACTAATTAAAAATATATAAAATCAGACAAAATCTATTATTTTGAACCATAAATTAACAAACGCAAGAAATGTAAAAGGGTACTGGAAAAACAAATTTTAAAATATCAACTTGTAGTATCACTAATCTTCGAGAATTTTTAGCATTATAAATTTATAATGACACATTGTATTCCACCTCGCACATCATCTGATGGCTTTATTCAATTCTCTAAATTTTTCCGAGGGTGAAGATTGTTCATCTTAGGTTTAAGATGCCCATAGAACTCCTCAATAATTTTATTCCTTTTCAAAACAAATGAAGTGTTGCTATCGTCAGAACTAATACATAACATATAAAGAAACATATTTTAAGTCAAAATTAAAACCTCCATAAAACGGGTATAGCGTCCTTCATACAAAAATATTAAGTAAATGTTTGATTATATAGCAATGAAATTGTATAGGTTTTGTATGAAACATAAAAAGCCAGGCAAACAAATCTAAACTTGCCATTTATTATCCTATATTTATGTATAATTATTGGAATCAAATTAACAACTAAAACTAATGCATGAAAATTTTTGATTCAAAAGTTTATTTAATCAGAAGATGTTCGGTGAATCAGAATAACACAATGAAGGATTGAAGTGTGCAACTATAAAAAAACTAATACTCCCTCCGTCCCAGATTAATAGTTTCGTTTGCTTTTGGCACAATAACTAAGGAATGTGAGTGTAGAATGAGTTGAGTGAAATTAATATTTTATTGTTGAGTGTGAAAAAGTTGTCTTTTTTAGAAACAAGACTATTAAAGTGGGACAGACGAAAATGGGAAACAGGACTATTAAAATGGGACGGAGGGAGTAAAAGTAGGGGTGGCAAATGGGTCGGGTTCGGGTTGGCGGGTCGGGTTGTGACCTGCTAATAACAAGTGACACGCCAACCCGAACCCGACCTGTATATTTTCACGGGTCAGAAATTTCAACCCGAACCGACCTGTTTATTTTCGTGTCGACCCGAAACTGACCCGAATGACCTGTTTAATTATTTTAAAAATAAAAAAAATTATATTAATTAATTTAAAAATAAATAAATTGTGTTAATTATTTTAAAAATTAAAAAATTGTGTTAACTATTTAAAATTTTTGTTTTAGGCTATATTTTATAAATAATAATAATAATAATTAATATTATTGGAGGGTTAAATGGGTTCGCGGGTCAACCCGAGATTGACCCGAACCCGACCTGAAAATTAAATGGGTTGGACGGGTTGACCCGAAACTGACCCAAAAATTAAATGGGTTGACCCAACCCATTTTTTTCGTGTTGGGTTCGTGTCGGGTTGTCGTGTCGGGTTGGAAATTGCCGCCCCTAAGTAAAAGACATTAGCTTGTGTTATCTTATGATCGTTGGATCAATTAAATCAAGAATAAGAATATTGGATACAGTTCATTTATAGTATTAATTCTTAAATGATCAATATTATATATATAGGGTAGTGATTAGGTGATAATAGGATTTCCCGTGCTAAATGCGAAAAACTCTTAGCCATTAAATATTACAATCGACGGCTCAGATTAAACAAATCCCGTCCAATTTTCGCTGCATTTTTTGCACATACTCACTGCATAAAAGGGTAAAAATGTGAAAAATATATATTCAAAATTTTCATTTCCTGTAGTTCTTAAAGAATAATATGCATACATTCGATGTAAAAAATGCAAAATTTTGAGCATAAATGCAAAAAATGCACTCAATATGAATATAAAAATGCATATGTTTTAGAATAAAAATGCATCTTATTCAAGTTAAGAATGCATCATTTGATGCAATAAAATGCAGATATTCGGGAACATTTTTTATGCATAATTGATGCATTTTTTATGCTGAAGGTAAATATAATGAAGAACATATACAAGTTGAATATAAAATCATGATTTTCGTGTGAATCTTCTTAATTTAACATATTCAATATGGATATCATATGAATCGTCGTAAAACAACGCTTAATTTGATATATGATTCGTAAAAAATAGATTTGAATCGAGAAAAATATAATCGTTTGATTATAATGGGAGGAAAGATAAAATTAGGAGATAAAATGTTTAGATCTAAAGATAGAGAAGCCGGTTATTCAATCTTAAAGGCTAAATTACTAAGATACCCTAATTATTTTATTTATTCAATAAATCGTAAATTATCAAAACCATTGAATCAACAAAATAAAGGATCCAAATTCTTTCTCATTTAACATGGGAAAAGCTATTATTATATGATGACTACTCTCTCTATATATAATTCATTTTTTGGGAAAGAACTAATACATAATATATAATGAAACATACTTTAAATAAAAATCAAAACTTCCATTAAGCAAATGTTTGATCATATAGTAATGTATAGGTTTTGTATAAAAAAAATGAAAAGCCAGGCAAACAACTCTAAACTTGCAATTTATTATCATCGTATAAAAGGTATAATTACTGGAACCAAACAAATAACTAAAGACAAGAACTTGCGTTAGATATACCTAAATGGTTTAGACGGGTTTTATCCATACACAAATGGGTTCACCCATCCCAAATAAGGTTTAGGAATCCCCAATTAGGGTATATTAGATAAGTTTGGCTTGTGTTAATGGATAAAACCCACCTAAATCATTTAAGCGTGTCTAACCTTTGCCCATAACTAAAACATGAAATCCCTGTTGATCGATAATGCTTACAAATGTTTGTTTCAAAAGTTTTTTTGTATCAGTAGATGTTCGTTGAAATAGAATAACACAAGAAAGGATTAAAGTGTGCGACTATCGAAAAACTAATAAAAAATAAAGTATTATCCTATCATGGTCGGATCAAACAAATCAATGATAAAAACTAGTAAAAGATATTACCATGTGATATCTTATCACTATTGGATCAACCAAATTAACAGTTAGAATATTGAACACATTTCATTTATAGTTTTAAATTCTTAAATAATTATTACTCTATCTATATATATATATATATATATATATATATATATAATGAATTGATTTTTTGGAAAAAAATTATAATTGTTATATCTCCTTGTATTCTAAGTAATTTTTTGTTTAGCTCAATAAACAAATTAAGGTTAATACTTCAAAAGATTTTGAGAACTTTTATGCCTATATATCGTATCCATAATTAAGAAATTCTGAAATACTAGTTCGATGAATGACTTAATCTGCTAATTTAAATGGACTTTAATTATTATAACCCACAACTAGATCTACTACTTTTTTTCCCACTTCACACAAGTCAACATTTCAAAGATTCAATCTTTAACCACCACATTTAGTCACTTTTTATCTTCATGTCTAAATCTTCTAATAATATTGGGAATTTGAAATTAATGCCAATACTGTACATATTGAAGCCAACATAATCCCTTTATTCCCAAACAGGAAGGTGATTCAAATTGAAGGTGGCAGAATCATCCTTTCCGTTACAAATGAATAAACAAGCATACATGTGGAATCTGTAATCATACATTTGAATGAAACCCTCAACTACAAAAGCAGCCACAACCATGAATTTGTAGTTATCGCAGCCATGGAAGAAACGAAAACTGGCCGAGATGGGATTACACTTAGAGAGAGTTATGCATATGTTACATTCTTGGCAGGTGACAGTGAGTATGTGAAAGGTGTTGTGTGTCTGGCGAAGGGGTTGAGAAAGGTGCAAGCAGCCTATCCATTGGTGGTGGCCGTCCTACCCGACGTCCCACCGGAGCACCGGGACCTTCTCTTGAAACACGGATGCCTCCTTCGTCCGATCGATCCAGTTATGCCACCTGTTGCTGGCGAGGAGAGCCCCTTTGCCAGACCCTATTTTGCAATCAATTACTCTAAACTTCGCCTGTGGAAGGTATTACTGCTCATCATTTTAAATAGTTGGGAGAGGTGCGTGCGTGCGTGCTGGCAGGAGGATCTCAAAATATAGGGGTACTATTTTTATGATATATGTTAGTACTATGTTAATAATTTATGTCAATATAATTTTTTTAAATATTGTACTAATACAAAGTATATTATTGATTTTTAAATTAGATAGTATATAATTGAAATTTATAGTGAACTTTATATAAGTTAGAGATTTAAGAAACCAAATAAAATATATAATAAAATATCAAAATATTTTTCATCACAATATTATATTTATTATGTAATTAATACCAAAAAATGTGGTAAAATTAGTCTCTTTTAAAGATTTTATAGAAGTCCTTTTATTTCTAATACAAATTATTCAAGATAGTTTTTAGTAAAAAAAAAAGGCTTTAATAATTTCAGATTATATATTTTATTTTAGACTTTAACAAAGGGTTTTTTTTTTGAGTAAATATATTGTAGATTTTTTTAAAAAATAAAATAATAAGAGAATTATCTACAGCTGTGCATTTTGGTTTATATAATATTATTAAAAACAATTTATTTTATTTAAAATATATTCACAATAAAATACACTCAAAACTCTCACGATCAATTTAAAATAATACAATTTTTTTGTGATTCAAGATTTTTTTTAGACAAATTTACAATAATAAAACTGATTTTGAAATATCTTTGATTTATGTTAAATTCCATGAATTGTTTTATTTATAATTATAATATTAAGATCGGGTCACTAACAGGCCGTTGAGATTACAGGGCGGCCCCTAAATTTATACCTAGGAGTTCTAATTTCTTGATATTTGTATGCTGTTTATTTATTTATTTTGCAGTTTGTGGAGTTCAAGAAGATGGTTTACATGGATGCAGACATGCAGGTGCTCAGCAACATAGACAACCTGTTCGAGTTGCCGTCGGGCCGCTTCTACGGCGTGATGGACTGCTTGTGCCAGATGGATGGCCGTGAGCGGCGCTGCGCGGAGGCGGTGAAGTGGCCGGCAGGACTTGGCGAGGAGCCTGAGTATTATCTCAACGGTGGCATGTTTGTTTTGGAGCCTAGTCTCCACACATACACCAGCCTATTGAGCACCCTTGCTGTCACACCTCCAACTGCATTTGCAGAGCAGGTTCATTTCAATGTCAAATAAATTCACTGCTTCCTCTGGATTTTGTTTAACATGTTTGGTGTACATGTGTTCCTCCAGGATTTCCTCAACTTCTTCTTCCGGGATATCGCAACGCCGCTCGACCCTGTCTACAACCTGTTAGTGGCAATGCTTTGGCGGCATGCTGAGTACTTTGAGCTTGATCGAGTGAAGGTGGTGCACTTCTGCGTGGCCGGTTCGAAGCCGTGGAAGTATACGGGCAAGGAGGAGTATATGGACAGAGCAGATGTGAAGAAACTTGTTGATGGATGGTGGGATGTTTATGGTGATGGAGCCACTCATCAGGGTTAATGATCATGGATCATAGATTTACCAGAGTGTAGGTTATATTTATGGCGCTGTTTCATGATTGAATTAGTTGTTGTGAGTTGTTTCGTCGTTCTACTAAAGGTGTTTCGTCTCCTCCATCGCGTTTGTCTTAATTATTTCTGGTTTTGTGTCTACGAACACCAGAGTGAAACTACCAGGCTATTCCATATAGTCCAGTTATCCCACATCGACTACAAGCGGAAGAGGTAGAGATGAAGTTAACTATAAAAAATTGACCCCAAACAAAACTTCTTTCAAGCAGCTGCGCAGTAAGCACATAGCGAACTATTCTTTCGCCTTTTACTAAAGAATACCGTGTGCTTGCTGCAATTAAGCAGCATACTCGAATTTTTTGAGGGGTGGTCCTTATAAGGAACCCCCATCAAACGTAGTATTAAAATTTTCTTAATTTGGATGGTTTTCCTCGTGAGCTAAATATGGTATCATAATTGTAGACCCATCGATTTCTCTGCATTAGCTAGCTATTTAGTTATTAACATAACAATACGTACTAGCAAAAAGTTTTTAAGCTCAAGCTCTACTTTCTATTATAATGTGCACAAAAAAAACCTCATAAACAGAGAAAAATTGAAGGTAAAGAAAAGGGTAATGCAAGTATCAAGAAACACAAAAAAATAATTAATATCAGTAGCAAATAGGTGTGTAAACGGTCCGGTTTGGTCGGTTTGAAAGTCAAAGTATGGATCAAACTAAATAATACGGTTTGAAAAACTTTCAAACCAAACCGACCAAATGAAATTTTCAAACCAAACCAAATAATACGGTTTTGTTCGGCCAGTTTAACGGTTTGGAACAAAACTTTAATGAGCAAAATCAAAACTTAAAAAAAAATCTTCTATCTTTAGCAATAATTTATTTGAGAAATAAAAAAAATAGTAATACTCATGGGCAAATTACAGGACAATCATAATAGAAACAAACATTTATGGAAAAAAATATAGTAGTTCATATCTCATTCTCGAACAAATAATTCGTAAAAGATTAAATTATTACGATGCGATAACGGTAAAGCCGGCCGAGGCTAAAATGAAATGGTGAAATTATGATATTGGATAGTTTAGGGTATATTTTAGATTTCAATAAATAAATAAAAATGTAGAAGAATTGATTGGATACCTTAAAATAAATTATAGGTCATATGGCCAACTAGGAATTCAACTTGGGTCTGGTCGAAACCAGTTAAACCGGCTAAATAAAATTAATTTGACTAGTTTAAGATATTTGAAATGGATGACCAGTTTGAAAAACCTCAATCGGATAATTTGATTTGGCGGACAACTTAAAAAGTGATACTGGATGTTTCGGCCAAACCAGTCTTATATATAAAATTATTTTAAATATAATAATGATAATTAAATATTATTTGATAAATAGTTAAAATATTAATTATATTGATATATATATGCCTGATATTTATATTCTTTTGGATTGTACCGTTATAAATCAACTTTTTTTTCTTCTCTCTTGCAACCGCAACAACCTCATTTATTTATCAATTCTCGCCGATACATAATTAATGGCAATAGAATTATATTTTTGCATAATTTGTTCATTGATATTCAAAATGGTCAAAATGATATGCAAATTTCATTGTTTGCATTATTATTCAAAAAAGATTTCAAACCGTTTATACTAGCTGAATCAAATTATTTTATTATGGTTTGGCCGGTTTGATTTGAAATAATTATTGGTTTGGTTTGGTTAGTGAAGATTTCAAATTATAATTATTGGTGTGGTTGATACTTCTCCCTCAAATCGGCCAAATCAAACCATACATACCTCAAGTCTTCAATATTTATCTTAATTTTTGGTCTTTTTCGTATGATCCTCACATAAAAGTCATGGATGTGAGTAGTCTAATGAATAAATTTAGGGTTGAATCCCTGAGCCAACTGCCATGAAAAACTTCACATTTGTCATCTAATAAAAATGGAAAAGGACTATAAAGTTTGATATTTATCCAAGGCATTTTTCAGGAGCCTTTAAGACTTCTTTCATTGGAATATACAAAGTTTGACTATAACTGTTGATTTGTCGACAAATTTGAAATGCAATGATTAAAGAGTTTTAATTATGACTTGATTATGAATTTGATGACAAAATTGAAAGGAATTTTTACTTTGTAAATCAAATTGCATAAATTTGACTAATTGATAATTAGATATCGAAATAAATTGTTATGTCTATGAAAGATCTTAGCATGCTTTTATTAAAATTGAATGAAAAAGAATAGTTTTGCGGAATACCTGAAATTAAATAACTTAGAACTTGTGCGCAAGGACTAGGTCTTTGAATCCATTATGCGTAGTAAGATTCAATCAGAATTAAATTTTGATTTTATTAATAAACAAAATCGAGATGAGAAGAAGTAAAATCCTCCAGATCTGATCTTCTGATATGTATACCTTGCTCGTATCCGAATATCTAGTAAAGATCCCTTCTGGATATAATTAATTGTATTTTGGGTTGAATCCATTAATTAATTGTATCCAGGGACCAATATGCAAATAACAAAGAAGACATATAAATTAATTAATTCTTATATTCAACCCAAAATATAATTAATTAATATTGATCCATGCAACCAGAGAATCAAAACTAACATACCCCTTTATTACCACATTATGAGGAACGGGTTGCATGAGCTCGGTATATCCCATATTTAAGATTACAAATATTCATTAATTAATCTAATCTCTCACAAGCTTTCAAATTAATTAATAAATTTTATTCATAAGTAATACCACTCAACTTTTTCATTCAAGCTTGAACCTAATCAGCCTGTAGGATTTTAACATTATGAACCTTCTGAGCTACTTAGGTAACGTCACCATCCTATATTGGATATGGTTTTCTAATTACAGAACTAGAAATCATACAAAAGTTGTTATCACCCAAGATGTAGATATGCAGGTGCATGAAAGAGTCGCCATCATACCACCTCAAAGTGACACACAAATTTGTGTATACTTCTGGATCTTTCATTAGGCTTCAGAAATCATCAAACCATCAAGATCAAAATTCTTTTAGTGTTAAATAAAACAATCTATCTCAGTTAGGTCCTATCAATACGTATGGAACAAACCGGCAATCTAGTCACCAAGATAAGTTAAAAAATACTGAATGTGTTGCAGCTTAAGCCAATAATCTATCATAGGTCAAGCGATCCATACTATCTTCTGTGATCTACAACGCACCGTATGATCTTCCTATCAACGAGATAAGAGGATAAGGTTGTTTGCGATACATGCTAGCTAATTCAGATAGGAGATTTAATATTGTAAAACAAAAATAATGATTGTCAGTATATTAAGACAAAATGTTTATATGATACTAATCATAATGCTTTTAGTATACAAATCCATAAATCTCCCACTTATACTCAAAGCATTATAGAAGTGCTTTCCAAAGTATACAGAGCGTCTATCTAATCTAGCTATTACATCGAATATCACGTGGCTGGCTTCAACCTCAGTCCACGGTTATAAACGTGCTCCTCATAAGCCTTATGTGGTAGTTCCTTTGTGAATGGATCTACTAGATTATCCTTCAAGTTTATCTTCTCTATCAACACATCACCCCTTGCTACAATTTCTTGTATGAGATGATACTTCCTCTCAATGTGTTTAGTTGCTATGTGAGTTCGTGACTCATTCGAGTTTGCACTGCACCAAAGTTATCCAATATACCGTGATAGTCTTAGGCAAATGTGGGATCATGTCCAACTCCAACTCGAAGTTACAGAGCCATGCTGCTTCTTTCAAAGCTTTTGAAGTTGCAATATTCTCAGCTTCCATGATAGAGTCCGCAATGCATTTCTGCTTTGCACTTCTTCATGATATGGCTCCACCTCCTAAGGTAAACACATAACCAGATGTAGATTTCTTCTCTTCCTGACCAGACTGGAAATCTCAATTTATCATATTCTCACACTAAAAAATGAGACAATAGTTTTTTGTCCTTGTCAGATACTCGAGAATGTGCTTTATCGCAAACCAATGCGTCTGGCCAGGCTTAGACTGATATCTTGCTACCATGTCTACGACAAAACACATATCTGTCTCGTGTATAATATGAAATACATGACACTTCCAACTGCAGAAGCATACGGAACCCTACTCATTTCATGTTTCTCTTTATGTGTCACCGAACACTGATCCTTAGAAAGATGAACGCCATGTATGATAGGTAGGAAGCCTTTCTTGGCGGTTTCCATGCTAGAACGAGTAATCAGAGTATGCACATGTGAAGCTTAAGATAATACCAACATCCTCTTCTTGCGATACCCCAAAACTTTAATATCGAAGATGTACTCGACCTCTATAAGATCCTTCATCTAGAAATATTCGGGTGACCACCCTTTTATGTCTGATAATACCTCTACATTGCTGCCAAATATGAGAATGTCATCTACATAAAATGCAAGGTACATCACGCTTCCACTAACGCATGGTTGGTACTCAACTCTCGTTTGAACACTGTGAAAACCCACATGACTTAATTGATGGGATTGTATACTAAAAGCATTTATGATAAAATGTGTTGGTTTGATACATTGGTCTTCATAAATGTGTTACATCAACATAGTCACTATCTGATATAACAAGCATATGATACGAACTATAATATCCTATTTTCTCGCCTATAGGGATGACCATATGGTGTGTAGGAGATCACAAAGGATCATATGAATCGTTTGACCTAGTGAGATATAAACAGTATCACGATTGAGACAGTCCCTGTATAGGGCTATTGGTTTAGGCTGCGACACATTAGTTCATAAGTGAGCTTTTCCTAGCTACTTGATGTGTCGATACATCTTTATGTATTGATGGGATCAACAGTCAGATGTGTCATTCTAATTGACATATGAACGAGTCGGATCTCTAGATACTTGTTATGATCTTAAACCTAATAGAAGGCTAAGGGGCATACACAAGTTGACCACACTTTGACTTGCTATGGTGACGAGTCTTACATGTACTCTTATACCTACATCTTGGGTGTGGCGGTTTGTGTGTGGCCTGCTTAGGTTGGACATGTAGGTAATCATATCCATTTTAGGATGGGGACAAACCCTGAGGAGCTTGTTTGGTTTTGTATAGTTACGAGCATTTATTACAATGTATATATATTCAGCATTTTTTCATATCTGTTAAACAAACTTAAATGTGAGAAACAACAGTATCCTCTTATATCACCTATAGAGATGATTATACGGCGTGTTGTAGATCGCAAAAGACAGTATGATCACTTGACCTAGTGAGATATAAATATAGTAATCACGGTCCACACCGCTTGAGGATAAGTCTGTTAGTGTAGGCTGCAGCATAGTTGGAAAGAAGTGATCTGTCTTGATCACTTGATATGTTGGTACGTGCGGTTGCGTATTGATTGGACCACAATGAGATGTATTCTTATATATGACATCAGAGAATACAAGATCTCATCTCTTGATTGAATCTAAACCCTAATGAAAGTGCAAGAGTATGCACAGGCTGACTGCTGCTTTGACTTGCCATGGTGGAGAGCCTGAGTAACGTGCTCGTATACCCACATCTTGGGTGGCAGCAGTTCGTGTGGAACGGTCTGACGACTAGAGTTAGGTTACCATATCCAAGTAATAGGATGGGGACATTCCTTGAGGAGCTCAATAATATTCATCGTGCTAAAGTCCTGCAGGCTGATTAAATTCAAGCACGAGTGATAAGGTTTGAGTGGTACTGCCCAGGAAAATAAGAGATTTATCAATTGTGCGAAGCTTGTCAGAAGCTCCAATTAATTAATGAATGTCCATTAACCTTAAATATAAGGATTCTCAAGTTAATGCAACTCGTTATCATAATGTGGTAATAAAGGGGTAGGTCAATATTAATTCTATGGTGGAAAAAAATAATATTTATTTATTAATTATGTCACGAGTTGTGGACATAAGAATTAATTAATTTTAGGCACACTTTATTATTTGCATTAGGTCCCAGATCTGATTCAAATAATGCTGAAGGAGCCCATTAGCCCACTATGATTTCAACCCTAGTTCTATAAGTAGCAGTCACTCTCTCTAAACTCATATCAGTTGAAAAATACAGAAATCCTAAGAGAGATAGAGAGAGAGTGTTGGGCGGCGCCAGTCTGTAGAGGGACAAGAAGGATTTCGACTCTGTCCTGCACAATCACAGTCCTGTGGAATCCTCACCAGTAATATGATTGAACAACATTAGGATGCAAATCTTAAGATCTAATTTGGAGAGCAACCCTTATTCTCTTCTAATTTGTTTTTGATTAAATCTTGAAATTAGGGTTCTATACTTATTTCTTATTCCGCATATTTAATCAAATCGTGTGGCGGAATCAAAAGATAGGATTCAACGTGAAGATTGTTTCAGACCCTACGGATTTAAGGTAATCCCATTATGCATCGCATTAAATTCATAGGTGATAGGAGCATGCTAGGGTTTTATCGATGACAATTATTTTAACATCCATGAACGATCCGGGTTTTGCTTGGATTAAGGAATTTAATTCACGATAACAAAATTCCTATAGAGCTCACAAGGCTCATTATGCTAATTCCTCAAGGTTGAATTATTAATTCATGCATAAGTGAAAAGGAGTGAGTGGTACTATTCAAGAAATAAGAGATTAATTAATTGTGGCCGATTGTTATTAGCTAGATTAATTAATGAATGTTTGGAACCTTAAATATGTGGATCATTCAAGTTTAATGCAACCCGTTCCAAATAACGTAGTAATAAAGGGGTGAGTCAACATTGATTTTCTTTGTGAAAGCAAATTACTATTTTATTAATTGATTATGTTCTGGGTTGGATGAAATTAATTAATAAGGATGGTCCACTATATTATTTGCATTTGATCCCTATTCTGGCCCACAAACTGCGCAAAGCCCATTAGTATTAAGGTTCCAAACCTTAACACTTTGTAAACCCCTTCTCTCTATCAAATCAACACACACAACAGTAGAATTAATTATTCAACACATAAAAATTGAGGGAAAGAGAGAGAGGGCGGCGACCAGGTCATAAGGAGAGGCTGATCGACTTCTCCAGTTTTGATCTAACTCAGTAGCGTATCCTCACCAGATTTCCGAGGAGCAAGGGAACAGATCAGAAGATCATATCTGTTGGAGCACAATAGCATTGATCAAGATCCCTATATCCCGAAGCCTCTGCTGTCGATTCAGATCAGCAATTCAGAAGCTAGTGTTTAGGTAATCCGTAAATCCATCCTTCAAAATTAAATATTAGGAACATGCATAGGGTTCGCCTGATTTATTCAATCTGATTTATTATTGATACCCTAAGAACGATCCAAACGACCGGAATAATAAAAGACAATTCACGTTGTCTATTGTTGACTCAAATCCTACAATTGGTATTAGAACCAGGTTTGGATTTTTAGGCTCTGTCTTAAATATATTAAGATTGAATAAATATGTATATTTATATCCAATTCAACCTTAAAGATCATTTATAATGATAAATTAACCTATAAATTAAAAAGAAGTATAAATTTGTTTCGACTCTCCTACCCAGTGCTTCAAAACCTTGATAACACGATACAATTAGATTTCTACACCAACCAAATATCAGATTTCCTGTCTCTCAAGGCTACTGCTACTGTATGAGGTTGTGTGCAGAGCAGTCAGACGACTCAGATCTAGTGATACGTAGGCTTTCAAACATACAAGACTATGGAAGCCGTCTAAAACTCTCATTCTCGTGTAAGCATCCATGCGTTTCAATTAGACCATTCCCAAAAAACTTGGCTACATTTAACGCTGTATTTCAATGAAGTGTATTAAAGTCCCTTGTTCGGGGTGCTCTGCTTATGATCAATGGCAATGGTTTAGACGGGTTTTATCCATATCTAACTAGGTTCACCCATCCCAAATAGGGTTTATTAATCCCCAATTAGGGTATATTAGATGAGTTTGAGTTAGGCTAATGGATAAAACCCGCCTAAACCGTTTAGGCGTGCCTAACCTGAGACCTTCCCATGATCAATAAGTCATGGTTCGAGTTTTTAGGTGGACATGTAGGCAATGTTGTAAAAATCGGCGCCTAGGACCGCCTAGGCGCCGACTAATCGCTAGGCGGAGGTTCACCGCCCCGATAAATGCGAAATCGGCTAGAAAAACCGTTTTTAATTTAGTCAGCGATTAATCGGCGATTAATCGGTCTAGGCGGATTAATCGGATCGGATTAATCGGATTAATCGAATTAATCGTTGATTAATCGGATTAATCGGTTGATTAATCGGAAAAAATCGGTTCAAGTAAATTTCAATTGTAAATTCAATTTTTAAATTTAAATTTCAATGGTAAAATCATTTTTTAAATTTTAATTTCAAAAAATATTGTAAAACATAAAAATATAAAATTAAATAAAAGTGTAACCTAATTTTATTCCCAAATCAAATTTTTCCAAATTCCCCTAATTTTATGGATTTTGCTTTTAAATGTAAAAGTGCTTGTTGCAGGAATATTTATACGTTTGGATTTAAATGTGAGGATGTTTGTTGCAGGAATATTACTTGAGATACATATAAAATGCTGAAATTTTACTTGTTTTTTAAATATATAATTTGTGGGTAAGATTTTATATATTACTTGAGATATATAAAAAATAAAAAAATAAAAATTGGTAAACCGCCTAGAATCCGACTAATCCCCGCCTAGACCGCTTAGGCGCTAGGCCCCCCTCGGCCGCCCGACTAGCGCCTAGCGAATTTTACAACATTGCATGTAGGGTGTGTCTTTAAATTAATGAAGATTTAAAAAATAATAATAAAGTGAATTAAAATGTGAGTTTTTGGGGGTTGCACATTGATGGATCTCGACTAAATGCTTATATGTAGCTAGCAGCAATATATCTAATTTTAAGTATGTTATAATTAGCAAGCATTGAATTGAAATCCAATATAATGTCAGGTAGGGTAATTCGTGTATACAGAGCCAAAATTCATAGCCAGTCATCTCATGAAACGAGATCAAATGAAGAATTAGCCAAATCTGAAAAAAAAAATATATTCATAGCATGTGGTGTGATTGATTGCATTACTGAGCTTTGTTTTCACATGGTAAAAGTGTGGAGCAGCAGCATGGCAGGATGATTGATAATATAAATCCCCATCGAGTAGAGGCAGTAGTAAGCTGATTGTTTAGGTGGAGCATTGAGGGCGGCTGCTGCTGCTTCGCCTTCACTCAACATGCTTCAAATATGAATTGCTGGAATAATCGGCGGTCAAAGTGAGTGTTGAAGTCGGCGAAAAAAAAAGTGACAGTGAATCGGCTGATCAATTGACGATAGTGAATAGTGAATCCGTGGAAATCTATTAGGGTTTATGAATGCACGTGGGATTAATTTTTCTTCAGTTTTATTATTAAAATAATTTTATTAATTTCTGATAAGGAAAAGATATTAAAAATTGTAAGGGTATTTTCAAAACTTTTACTATATTATGCATTTTTTTTAAGAGGTGATATTTTTTACATTTCAAATAATAAAACTTGTCATTTGAGAATTTTCCTCTTTTATTTTAAACCCAATGTTACGAAACAAATCCAACTGAAAATTCATTACATATACTGAAAACGGGAAACTTTCTTTAGTGTTTTATTTTGGATTTTTGAGAAACAAAATAAGTTAAAAACATTACCCCTTTCAAATTGACTCATTGTAATTGAGCGTCAGTGTATTTGTGCGGGCGGCGAATTACTTCTCCGGCGACTCCAACGAGGGCTCGAAAATTTTGGCGATTGGGATATTTAGGTTATAAAATATCTTCTCAAATCCGAGCAATGCTCTTTTCTTTTCTTCTTATTGTTATTTTAATTTTGGCTGAGTTTGTTGTTTTCACTAGGGATGTCAAACGGGCCAATTTGTCAGGTTTCGAGCCAGCCCTATCGGGCTGTGAGTTAATCGATCCAGGCTAAACGGGCCGCAACTTTTGTCGGGTTGAAAATTCTCAACCCTAACCCTAACCCTTCAGTTTTCGGGCTGGCCCATCGGGCTGACAAAATTATAATTTTTTATTTTTTTTTATTAAGCTTAAATATTTATTATTTTATTAATAAAACTAATTATATAAATATAATTATTTTTATAATTAGTACTAACATAAAATATTGTATATTTAGAGATTAAATAAATTAAATAATCGTATTATTTAATTATATAACTCCAATAATATTGTAGTAAATAAATTAATTAAATATACTGATTACAAAATAATATTGCATGATATATCATATTGCAATATATATAATTATATATATATATATATATATATATATATATATATATATATATATAATAATTTATTATATATCTTAAAAAATTGATGATGTCTCACAATTATCTTAAATAATTTGTAATGACATAAAGTAAACTATAATAAGTATTTATTTAACAAGATATTACAATTTTACTGATAATTTTATAAGTTTGTAAGAATTAAATTTATTTAAAATAATAAATAATATTTTAGAAATCAATAATTTCTAAAATATTCTTTTAAATTATTTATTTAAAAAATATTTCTCAATAGTAAAAATATAGGTATATCATTTGTGTGACACAAAATTTACTTAAACACTTTCATCTAAAAATAAAATAAATCTAGTACAAAGTAGTTGATATTTATTTTTGCAATATTTAATAATTTAATATTTAATGGGGTAGCCCGTCGGGCCAACCCGTGGCCCGGCGGGTCCAGCCCGTTTAACCCGCTACCCGTTTAACCCGGACCATTTAGCCCGGTTTCTTATCAGTTAAGAAATTTCCAACCCTAACCCGATTTTTAGCTCGGGTTATTCAGGCCAACCCGTCAGTCCCGGGCTAAATTGACATCCCTAGTTTTCTCAATATTAGGGAAATCCGAGGTTCTGGGTCGTGTTGTGGTAGCCGCAAGACAAATAGAGAGATAAGCTTGACGAGATGCTAGAGCATTAAACTAGCATAGGAATTGTTGATAGCAGGGAAATAGAAAATATGAACGGGAAAAACTTCAATATTATTGCTGAATGGAATGAGGTATATATACACAAAATAAACAAGAAATCTAAATCAACTAGGAATGTGAAATCTATCTATATCCTATCAAATATATCCAAAGCTAGATATATCTAAAACTAAATATATCTCTAAACTAGATATATCTAAAAACTAAAGATATCTAATCATTTATTTGAAGATATATACGAGATTATCTAACAATCACCCCCTTAATCTCGTATCTCTGCATCGATATTCTTGATGCCCATGACTTGTTGCAATTCGATGAATTTGTTTTGACCCAACACCTTTGTCAACATGTCTGCCAATTGATCGTTCGTACTTACATGCTCCACGTCCATCTTCTTCGCTTCAATGCATTCTCGAATGTAATGAAACTTGGTATCGATATGCTAACTTCTATCGTGATGAACTGGGTTCTTCCTCAACGCGATGGCCGATTTATTATCCACATAAAGCTTGAACTTTAATCTCGAACCAAGCATTTCATCAATAAAATTGCTTAACCAAACTCCTTGACATGCTGCAATTGCTGCAGCAACATACTCCGCTTCACAGGAAGATAAAGCTACCACCTTTTGCTTTTGAGATGTCCAAGTTACAATGTTTCCACCAAGAAAGAAAACTATACCTGTAGTACTCATTCGATCTTCAATATCTCCCGCAAGATCATTGTCATTGTAGCAAATTAAACTTAATTTTTCTTCTCTTAACTTGTAACAGAATCAATATCTTAATGTTTCTTGAATATATCTCATGATTTGTTTGATTGCAGCCCAATGTTTCAGCGTCGGTGCCTCCATGAACCGACTTGCGATTCCTACGGCATGTGCAATATCTGGACGTGTGTTTACCAAATATTGAAGGCCTCCAATGATGCTGCGATATAATGTCTCATCCACAGCTTGGCTATCGTCCTTATTGCTTAGACGAAGTTGATTCTCCATTGGTGTATGACATAAATTGCACCCTTTCATTCCAGCTTTCTCTAGCAATTTCGAAGCATAAGCACCTTGACACAACTTGATTTTCCCATCCTTTTGACTTACTTCAGTGCCCAAATAATAGCTAAGTATCCCAATATCACTCATCTTAAAGATCTTCTGCATCTCGGCTTTGAACTCTATAATTTCTTGAACACTTGTGCCCGTGATGATCAAATCATCTACATACATGCCAATAATCAAGTACGATTGATTATTTCCTCTTCGATAAACAGCATGATCATAAGAACTTCTTATGAATTTTAGAGGAATCAGCGAAGCATCCAATTTGGAGTTTGAAGCTCATGGAGCTTGTTTTAATCCGTACAGGGCTTTATGCAGTCGGAGAACCTTGTGTTTGTTCTCTTTATCAACGAAACCTGGTGTTTGATGGACGTAGATTTCTTCTACTAGATCTCCATTTAAGAATGCTGACTTAACATCCATGTGGTGAACCTCCCATCTATAATGTGCAGCGAGTGCAAGTAGAAAATGTACTGTTTCAATCCCTATGACTGGAGCGAAGACATCATCATAATCCATCCCCTCTCGCTGTGCATACCCTTTTGCGACTAGTCTTGCCTTGTATTTTGTAATGTTGCTTGCTGGATCATTTTTTACTTTGAAAACCTACTTAACTCCAATTGCTTTGTGATCGGCCAGAAGCGATGCAAGTTGCTAAGTTTTGTTATCGTCAATTGCTTTTATTTCTTCCACTACTACAAAATAAGGTTGTTCCGACAGGGTTACCTGTCACAAATAAGAACTATAGTGACACATATTACTATGCTGACACTATTACATACTGTTGTCCAAAAAAAGTGTCACTATAGATTGAAGTCTTATAACAACAGTAGTAGTGTCTAGATAATTAACATATTATGACATATTTACGTGTTGAGAAATAATTTAAAATTACAATATTTCACTGCGAGTAAAAATATTTTACTTCATATACTAATATGTCGGGTTAAATTATTTTTGCTAACACCACATTCTGTAAGTAGAAATACTTATATTTCACATAATAATCTGTTAGGCCAAATTATTTTTGCTGACACCACATAATGCGAGTAAAAATACTTTAAAATTCTTTGTTTCTTGTCAGGAAAAACTAATATGCATGGATAATAAAAATTATATAATGATTTTGCCCATCAAATTCATATTTTGTATACTAATAAAAAGTGAACACCAATAAAAAAATAAGCAATCTAGCAAAGAACTATTAAATAATATAATAAGAAACTAAACTATTCAATATTCATAAATATATGTAATAATGTATCAAATAAACTTACTAGTTATTCATAAAAAAGGGAGTTCTGAATCGATTATTATAAACCAAATTACTAGCTAACAACTCCCAAACTTTTTCAATAAAGTATCAAAGCTACTAACAAAACTACGAGCAACTATCTTCGTTACTCTCTCTGCCATTTTGAAACTATCTTCATCCTTCATCAATGTAAATTGAGATCTACATAGAAAAACAATTATGCAATATTTCAATCCTTAATATTAACATGAGGAGAAGATTTAACTAATAACAAATTTAACTTGTTCTACATATAACAAACAAGACGATAAAACTTCTTTTTTTTTTTTTAAATTAGCTTTGATCCAAATATTCAAGTACCTCATTGTAATCTTCGAGATTCCAAAGTTGAAATTGCGTGCATCTTGTTTGGCTTGAATGTTAAAACTAACTGGATGAAGTGGAAAAACTGAGTGCAAGTGTTTAGAGTTTGAAATATAAATGGCTGAAGTACAATATAATATTAAAAACAAACTAAAAAAAAAATTGGATAAACTAGAAAATATTGCATTATGATGTGATTCCATGTTTAACTTATATTTGTGTTAGATCCATTATTATGTATCATGAATGTTTAGTGACAAATGAGACCAGGGTCAAAGACAAACACTACAGTTGACAACTATATTATGAAAACAGTGACCCAAGAACATTAAGTTTTGGTAGGGGAGACTAGTATATGCCTTAACAAATAATCTGATCCAACACATTTAAGATATAAGTATTTTCGATGTGTTCTCACTACAGAATATCTACTCTAGGCATCTATTAATTCTTATTTTACCAATGTTGCTGTTTGTTTTAAGCATAAATCTAAGAACTTTTGTATGAATAAATAAATAATTACATCAAATTCCACCTTTTCTTTATACACTAGGTCAAGCTCCTGCATCATTCCCCGAACTAAAAGATTAGAAGAGCAAGAAGGATAAAAAAATGATACAATGGCCTACGGTTGAAGAAAGTATGCTACAGGAGGACTTCTTGAGACATCAATTTTTACAAGCACATTTGCCATTCAATCTTCCAAATAACACCTACATTGTGATGAATCTTGCTTACTTAAGAAATAAATCAGAAGTGCCCTACAACTAGAGAATGAAAATTAGGCCGTGCGTAGTAAACAAGTATTTTGCAATTTAAACGAGTATACAAAAGAATTTGGTTGCTTTCTATAGTCTGTTAATCATAACATCACCTATTAATCTTGAATTGCAATAAATTCAGATACTAAAGAGAGCAATAAGAAATAGGAGTGTCTTCTATAACAATAACTCTGCCATAATATAAAAAATATCATTCAATTAAAGTACATAGCATACTATCGAGCTTAAAAATACAAATAACATTAACGAAAAAGTAATTTTTTCCTGATTATTCAACATCTTTAAAGTCTGACATAGGTTTGATCAATGTATCTATCATATCGCCATTAGGCAATTGTGTGCGCGCATAGGGTCTGTAGTGAGGGATATACTGGCAAGGGGTGTAGCAATGATGTAGGAGAGAGAAGCTAAGAATAATTCAGATGCCAAGCAGCTTCTTAGTGTGGATTATGATCCCAATAAGCTATGATTTGGATAACTACAAGGATAAAAGAATTTAAATTGAAATTATCGCTAAGCTAAATGGTAACAAGCAAGTACACAAATCCTGTGAAAGAATCAGCACTCCAAGAGAGAATATAATAATCAATATCTTGTTTGGAAGTAAACACAAAGAGAGAGAAAACTTATATTGACAAAAATTTGAGTCCATACCCGAACCACAACCTTTTTAATTCCTACCAAACAAAAAAAATAAAAAAAATAAAGCAAAAGGTTCGTTCTTGACTCAAACTCAAAATCAATATTTCAGGAACGACATACCAATATGAATATCAACTGCAATGGAGGTCGACCTTGATGCCGCGATGCGCTCGAGCGATGAGCGACTTCACGGTCTTAACCGACACCATTGTCAGTTGCGCTGCCGGCAGGATAATGACGGTAGGCAAACGGCAACATATAGATGATGGCGAGGGGCGAACAAAAACACATCGATAATATCGAGGGGCGAGGAGAAGGATGATAGGGTTAATGGCGAGTAGTGAGCAGCTTAGTGATAATGGTGATGGGAGAGCAGTTTAGCAAATGGCCAGGGGTGAGGGGAAGAGGAACGACAGGGAGCTAGGGTTACACCATTGACCCATCTCCCCCAATTTCTTTTATTTTTGAATTCTTTTTTTAGTGAAAAAAACTTGTGATTTAAAGAATGGAGGGAAATTTTTTACACAAAAAATTGAATAGTTTTCATTATGGAGGGATATTTCTCCTCACACTTAATATTTAGTGTCATATAAAATACTTTATAAATCTTAATATTATTTGTTAATATAAAATAATTATTTAATAAATATTAACATTACTTTTTCCTAACAAGTGTTATGATATATATTATATTACAACAATTTTTTAGGTTTGTGAGAAAATAGTGTCAGGAAAAGCAAAATTTGTAGTAGTGTTCTTTCATAGCTTGCTTCCATGATTCATTTTCAAGAGCATTATCAATATTCGTTGGTTCTTCAACTGTCAGAAAAAAATATTATATTCTCTTCCATAATCCTTATTTCTTCGGTGGCATCATATATATCCTTGATATATCGAAATCGACGTGGTCCAAAATCAGAACTATCGTGTAGCAGTGGGACTGCTTCGGGGTTTGTGGCTCCTCCTCAGGTGTCTATTCTTTGGATGTCTGGCTGCGCGGTGTAGGGGTTGTTTCGTTGCCAACATCATCCTCATCATCCTGATCGAACACAGGGAATTTCACATTCTACGATGCTGGAGCATTGCTGTGGCATTTCTCCCATCACAAGGCACAATTTTCTTCTCCAACATCCTTCTCATCCTGATCAGACACAGGGAATATAACTTGCGTAGTTGATGCAGCAGTCTTTCCGACTTTAGGTATTGCTATCTCGTTGCTGTAGCAATCCTCCCAGCACCAAGTTCGAATTTCTTCACATTGAACATCTCTGGATATGTTCATCAGAGATTCGTCCAGGTGCACTGCCTGAGTTTCAGTCACGTTGCTGCAGCATGCTTTCAGCAAGGCTTGGGGCTGAAGCTCATTGCTGCAACATTCTTCCCGCACAGCTTAGGGCTGAAGCTCACTATTGAAGCATTCTTTCGACATAAGGAGAGCAGGTACGTCAAGTGTATATGATTCAGCTTCCATAGGGTTTGTTTGCTCACGTTGTTCACGATCACGCCTTGCTTTGCGACATTCCTTGGCCCAATGTCCAGCAATTCCACAATAATTGCAATTTCCTTTCTTACACGAGTTGTTTGCAGGCGCGTTATTTGACCACCTTGATTTATCTCCATTTGGCATTTTTTCTTTTGCTGCATTTCTGTAGTTTCAGAATTTGAATTTTGCCCGCGATCACGTCGATGCTGTCGGGCACGCCACTCTTCTTCTGTGAGAAGTAAACGATCAGCAGGGGCTGCATTGTCGAGTTTGTCGTACTCCTCCACAACCAAGAGTTGGTCAATCAGTTCTTCAATGGTCATGGTTTTGAGGTCCACTAAGGTTTCAATTGCCTTTGCCATCTGTTTGTATTGCCGTGGAACACTCCGGAGGAATTTGAGCATCGCCTTGTGCTCGGTTACAATATCGCCCAATGATTTGAGATCATTGAATATTTCCCTGAGTCTTATTCCAAAAGACTAAACTCCTTCACCTTCTTTAACGGGAGATTTTTGAACTCCGTTCATCGTGTCTGCGTTTTGGCTTCTCGTACACGATCACTCCCTACAAACATGGTTTTGAGGGTTTCCCATACCTCTTCGGTTGTTTCTTTAACGCCAATCACGTGAATCAACTCCAGCGGTACTACTCGGAGAATCATTGACATGGCACGCCTGTCATGTCGTTGGTCTCCTAGCTCTTCCTCGACTACATCCCGCAGGCCTTGCGCTTGTAGATGTACCTTCATGATGATTGCCCAATCCCTATAATTTGAACGAGTGACAATAAGGAAGTTACCTGCGTTCTCCATCTCTCGGTCGATTCGATTATTATTCACTTGTTCTTGCCTTGCCAACGCCATTGCTGTGATGTTTTAGATCGAACACCAAAACGGATGGTTGCGTTGTACTTTGGATCAAAGATGATGGCTGCATGAGTGCTTTGGATCGAACACCAAACTTGGCTCTGATGCCACGTGTTTTGGCAACCGCATGACTAAAAGAGAGACAAGCTTGACGAGATGCTAGAGCATTAAACTGGCATAGGAATTGCTGATAGCAGGGAGATAAAAAATATGAACGGGAAAAACTTCAATATTACTGCTGAATGGAATGATGTATATACAGACAAAATAAATTAGAGATCTAAATCAACTAGGAATGTGAAATCTATCTATATCCTATCAAATATATCCAAAACTAGATATATCTAAAACTAAATATATCTCTAAACTATATATATATATATATATATATATATAGATATATATATGTCTAAAAACTAAAGATATTTATAAACCAAATATATCTAATCATATATATATTTGAAGATATATAAGAGATAATCTAACAGGTCGCGCTATGTCGGGACAAGTTTTATTATATACTTCATCGTATATGTAAGCTCTTCTTTCATTTGGCTGGAGTTATATTTGTTATTGTTTGTGCGTAGATATGATGGAATTATTATTGATTGTATAGTATCTAAACTTGTTCCTTGAATTTGGCGTGGACTGATTTTTGAATTAAGATTTTCATCCGGCATGCATATTAAAATCTTTCATTGTTCAGATACTTAGAATGCATGTTTATTGATTGATTGATTCTAATGAGTAAAAAAGTGGGAAGTTTGTAATCTAATTGAAATGAACTATATTTGTGAAAATCCGGTTAGTTTTGATCATTGTATTATCTTGAGATCAATCGTTATGTACTATTGAACTAGGTTCTCTGTATGGAATCCTCTTTTTTAAAGAAGGCTTCTTCTCCTGCTTCCCACATTATCATCACACAATGTTTGTATTACAGCCTCATAGTACATTTTATTTACTGAGATGTCTGATGAGATTTCCTTTTAAACGATGTAGGAGCAATATGAAATCTAAGATTTTTTTTTGACTTGTTATTGGTTGAGCAATTACATATATTTACAGTTCATATCATTTTCTTAGATTGTTAATATCAATAAGTGTTAAACGTGAAAAACCCACAAAATCTTGTACTTATGCTTTCATGAATATGTAGCATGGTTAACTGTCCATTTATAATAAATTGCTCTCTACTTCTATTATTTTCTATTTTCATTATGTTTTTTTTTTATCATAGTCCACACAAGGAAATTCAATTTACTATGCACTTGTATGGAGAATCCATAAGTGCCCTATATGCATCAAAATAAAAATAAAGTGTCTCAATGACATTATTAACAAATGGGTAACTGTGGAGTGCTATTATATATTATGTTGAGTTTCTTGATTTTGTAAAATCTATTAAAATGCAGATTTCAGGGTTATTTATATTCCAACGAAGAAAATTATCTTTTATATTAGGGTTATTTCAGGTCACCAGTGGAAGAAGCAATTTTGGAGAACCTTAGGGGCCAGGGCCACGGGTGTGTTTGAGCCCTCACCCATATTTTGGTATTTTTGTATATTGATAGTGTTTGTTTTTTCTTTAAAGGTAAGAGTAAAATAGAGAGAATAGAGATTATGAATTTTTTTTTTATAAATTGCATGAAATCCTTGTAAGTGATACGATCCTCGTCGGTGGAATAAGAATAGTAGCCCAGGAACAAGCGTTGACAAAATGCGAAAACGATACGAACAGAACTGGAACGGAAAATGACGATAGGATAGAAGTCCATCAACCTTAATTCGACCATTCAAATGACGTATTTCAAACAAATCTCATATACGCCCCAAGAAGCTGAAAAAGTAAAGATGGAGAACCGTAGAAGACACCACAATCGGATGTGTAAGTCCAACTGATAAGTCAATTCGAATTTCAAGGTAATCCACATAAATTCTTGAGCTTTCAGATAATTGGAGAATTAAAACTCACGAATATTATTAAACTGAAAACTGAATTATAATGAAAATATGAAGCCCTATTAAATAGATTAAAAGCTAATCTAATCCTAATAAAACTAGAAAATCAAATCAAATCCTAACAAATCTAGAATTCAAATATTGATAAAAATCAAATCTAACAGTATTCAAGATATATCAAAACAAATCAAATCTGCTTTTTCTTCAACGATACCATGATACAACTTTATTCCCATAAATCACAACTTCAATAATTTAATTAAGTCATATAAATTAATTAAGTCATTTGATATAATTTTGGGACCTTTCAATAATTTAATTTAGTCCAAATTAATGACTTAATTAAATTCTTCAATTTTGGACCACCTTGATTATCATCATCCTCCTCCTCTTCAAAATTATTTGTCCTCAAATCCATGTTTATACTGAACACAATCGACCATCTTACATTGCCCTTGGTTGGCTTTTTTGACACATCATCATGCTCAAACTCTGGCAATCACTTATCTTCATGCATCTTCCTTTTAAAACCAATAGTCATCACAATAATGTATTGAATTATGTTCTTCTCTACCTTCTCCTCCAATGCCTTCTCTAATTTCGAAACCTCTGATACATCCATTTGACTCAAAGTTTTACTAGTAACAACAGTGAATAAAAATGGAATAGAGATCTCTTCCTTAATTTCATCGAGATTTTCCAATGGAGTATGAACTACTATATCTTCTTCCTTGATCTCTTAGCAATGGCTTTGTATTCCCAAAACTAGATTGGTAATGATTTTGAGTGGAGCCAGATCCTCGATCTCGTCCTTATTTTCAATAGAATCCACCATAGGTGTATGTGTCATATCATTATCTTTGGACTCTTGAATTGAAGCACTCATCGACTAAGATTCTAATGTCATCAATGTTTGTTACACCAAAGGTTGAAGCTTTTCAAATGAGAAATACTTGTCTAACATATCTTTGTCATAAATCCTCTTTCATTTGAACCGATTCTCAATTTTGATGACCATGTAAACCATGTCCTCCAACTCCTCATAATGTTGCAGCTTCAATCTTTCTTGGATCTCCCAATTCAATCCAACAAAAAATCTTTCCATTGTTATTTCCTAATCCTCACTAATATTGGCTCGAATCATGGTTTCTTCCATCTCCTTGTAGTAGTCTTCCACACTTTTAGATCCTTGCCTCAAATTCCGCAACTTGTAATACAATTGTCAATTGTAATAATCAGGTATAAAATATTTCCTCATTACTAACTTTAAATATTTCCACGTCTGGATTGGCAAACCGTGACACCTCCTCTTTTTACACATGAACCGATCCCACCAAGTAAGTACATAATCATAAAACCCCATCGTCGCCAAATCAACCTTTTTGAGCTCAAAATAGTAACGATCTTTAAAGATAAGCTCAAGATTCCTCTCCTAATAAAGGTATAACTCGGAATCATTCCTTCCTTGAAAAATAGGAATGTTCATCTTTTTGTCGCCCAAATAATCATCATCTTAAATTCTTCATCTTTCAATCTTACGAGTATTATTGTGATCCTCCAATGCATCAAGACGTTGATGCAACATTCTCGTCCCTGATTTCCTCATTTTTCTTAAGTCAGATTTCAAAATCTTCATCATATAGCTCATTTGAAGTTTAGCATCAGCATCATTATCCTCATATCACACTACAACAAAAAAGGGAATAGACAACGCTTAATAGATTACGCAAATTTTTAATTGTGTTGTGTATATCTTAATAGAAGACGCGGAAGTGTATTCGTGTAGTAAAAAAAGAGGTGGTTATAGAGAACGCTGGAAATTGCATTGTATATATTAATATAGATGACACGGAATATCTGTGTCGTCTATATTGATGTAGACAACGCGATTTCATGCATCGTCTATTTATAAAAGAGTCAAGCACATAGACGACGAGATTTGCGCGTCGTTTGTGTTAATATACACAATGCGTGTGTCCCGCATCGTTTTAGTTTGAAATGCAATAGTACACGACGCATGTACCTGCATCATCTGTGTTAATCCACACGACCTACTTGTCCGCGTCGTCTATCTTGCCCAAATCCCTAATATCCGAATTTGTTTATCGCGCGCAACCTTCTGCCTCTGACCAATTCTCCTCCTCTGTTGTCAACGACACTCCACCATTGTCCTATTCCTCTGAAATCGAGTAAGAAATCAAGAGCCTCGGGGCTTGCCAAGGCTTTGGAGACTCAGCCTAGGACCAATTCTCCTCCTCCACTGTCGACGACACTCCGCCATTGTGCCAATTTGTTTATCACGCGCAGCCTTCTGCCTCAGATAAATTCTCCTCCTCCGCCATCGACGACACTCCGCCATTGTCTTATTCCTCTGAAATTGAGTCAGAAATCAAGAGAATCAGGACTTTCTAAGGCTTTGAAGACTCGACCATGGAGCATGACTCCGACGACTAATTTCCTAGTAGTGCGTCATTTGACATTGCTTTTGATATTGACAACATTCTTATGCACGACAAAACTCTCTTTTGCAACGAGTCCGGTAAGTTAATAGGTGTAAATCGTGCTAAGGATTTTGTTGTATTGAAGGTTGATATATTTATGAGGTTTTTTCGTTATTCGGCCAAACAGTGGAGGCCCTTTGTTGGATTCAAAAGGAAATTTGATTGGGATCAACACTGCAATATATACTCAAATTGGTGAGTTTCATATACTAATTTTTGTTTATCATGTTAGAAATGCAGTTCGTTAATGATGTGTGTGATTATTTGATCCTTTTGGTTAAATTTTCATATGGTTTGTTATCATTTCATCATCCTATTGCTAATAGTTGTTGAATTTTAGGTAGTCAAATATCATTTTTGATATCTTTGTCCGATTATTTTTTATGTAATGAATTATCATTTTATTATACCGGAAATATCAATATATAGTCTCTTTTATTCTTTTTTCTATGTTTGATTTCTGTGCATTCTAATATTTCCTCTCCATGTAATTGATGAAATAATAAATCTTTGATGGTTTATATGATACATTCTTCAAATATGTATAATATTATATTCTTGTTGATTTTATTAATTGTGTTAGTTGAATAATATGTGTTGTGTTTCAGGATGATTGAGGGGGTGTTTGGTTCAAGGATTTCAGAATTAAGGAATGAAATGATTCCGAAATCCATTGTTTGGTTTATAGATTTGGGTATGGAGGAATGGATTTGATTCCCAAATAATTGAAAATGGTGATTCCCAACATAAATGGCGTGAGTCATTTTCATTCACAAATTTGATTAACTTTATTATTTTCTAAATCCTCTAATTTCTGTTATAATTATAATATTAATTAAAATTAATATAATTATTAAATAAGTAATGAAGTATTATATTAATTATAGTAATAGAAATAATATATTATTATGATATTATATTACTGATATTATTTTAATATTATTATATTTAAAATATTATTATAATTATAATTTTTTAATTTTTTAAATCAAGTTTTTATGTTAGTTTTTAATATTTATAAAAATATTATTGTATTATTCCTATTTATTTTTCATTTTTGATTATTTATAAATTATTTTAATTATATTATTTTTAATATAAAATTAATGAATAGTTCATTGAAATAATAATTGATTTAGTATATTTATTTTCAAAGTTTTATTTGTTAAAGCTGTAAACTTTAACATAATAAATATCAAAATTGAGAATGATTCACAAATACAGTTCGTAAACCAAACTCTTAGATTGGAATATTAAAACCCATATTCATTTCTTTTACTATCAAACTCATATCCAAAGTAATTTCTGACACTTATACCAAACGCCCCCTTATATTGACATGATTCAATTTTAAAATTAATTAAAAGCTCATAAACCTAAAAACTCATTTCAATGCCAAATAAAATTAACAGTATCATTTAGAATGGTTTAATATTATTCAGATTTATATTTTAAATCACAATGGAGTTACTTTCTGAATGAGCTTTTAGTAGTATAATGTGTGGATGGTTTGTGGAGGGCAGCTAGTGTGGAGCTGTAAGTTAGCTATGCATGCTTTAAAGGAAACCAAAATAGTAGGGGGAAACCAAAATAGTAGGGGTGAAGCCATAAAATTGAAATGGGTTGGCAATGGTTTTAGGGTAGAGTTGGAAATTAGGTTCAGCCAAAAAGTTTGGTGTAGACAACGGAGTTTACAATGAATAGACTAACCAACTTATGTATCATCATTTAAATATAACGAATTCTGACGCTGCTGCGACTATCAAAAACGTTGTAAAATGTTTACTAAATGGAGCACTTTGTGTAACAATGGCTATTACTACAATTCATCATTTCCCAATATTTCCTTTTCGGCCCCTTTGGTTTCAATATCACCCTCAACCTGTCAACCAATAAATATTTTAACCTTGCCCCTCACTAAATCTACAATTCATCAAAAAATCTTGTCGAAAATCTTTTAAAATAATTATATTTTTTAATGTATCATTTAATTAAAATATATCAATGGAAAAACTTATCATAAAAAAGTAATATTAAATCTCACAAATTTAAATTTAATTAGTGGATAAAGCGCACGTACATGATACAAATTCATTAGTATAGAAAATCTTAAGTTACTCATATAAAAAAAATTTCTTTATGTTTTTTTATGCCAATAAATATTCCAAATCAGTTTCATGCACATAATCAAAGATATATGTGTTTAAATACTAAAACTGGAAAAGAAAAAAAGAAACATGAAATGAAAATAGAAATGGGGAGCTTCGTTATAACTTCAAACTCAGCAGCTTCAGAATGCAGATTTTATATGTCACTTTTCATAGTTTACTTTTTCCCTTGTGTATCTTTCCAGCACAAAAAAGATTCATACATTTTCTATATGTCAAAACAGGATGAAAATTAAATGAGCATTGAATTACATACATCTTGTGAAAATGAAAATAGAAGAAATCATTCATTTTGTGAAAGAACTAATAAATTCTAGAATTACATGCTGATAAACATAGATATTGTTTGAGACCATTGGTATATGGGAAAATGGCTTCTTAACTGCTGATAAATACTCCACTCCGCCTAGTGAAGACACCAGATACACCTATACGTAAGCACCTACGCTGTTCAAATATCTAAATATTACCAGTCATTCTACAATACACATAAATTTATTCATCATCTCTGGAAATTCTGTCGGGAACCATGAAATGGAGCCTGATAATATCAGAACCAAATTAGAATATGTAATGGCAACGGCCACTTCTTCCTAATACTTGCTTATGTGTTCTGTGCTTTCATTTCCTACACAGCCAATCAAACCAAAAAGAAAAATATATAAAAAAATAAAGGATCACCTTGATGATTTTAACACCATCATTTGATGCAGATAATATTTGCAACATCATATAAAACAATTATGTTAACTACCATTCACCAAGGTTTCAAATTCTTGAATAATAATAATAATTAATTAAAATTCCAATCATGCTAGATGCAACTTGGAACTCTAAAACAAGTAAACTGGTGTGAAGTTAAATTTTTTTTTATCAAACTATAAACCACTATCTTCTAGTTAATAAATAAACAAAATTATAATTTATTATTTGTTAGTTGTAACAAAAACCGATAAATCGAGGTGTGAAACACCTATTAACCTAATGCGTGTGATATGAGAGTAATATTACTAAAGTGTATAACATAGGAGAGTGAACTACGAATGATAACCTTAATTATATGTAAAATAGTGGTAATGGAAACCGTTACAGCATGGTGTGAAACACAAATAAACTTTGTTATTAACTTATTGTATGATAAATATTTTTAATGACTTTATTAATTATTTTGAAAGAATTTAAGTTGGTTTCAAAAGTAGGCCCACATAGCGGTACTATTTTTTTTCTTTGTCTACTCAACAAGAAATAATTTAACGAATCTGCTTTCCCTGAGCCTGACGCCTGAAGTGTTGGAACCGTGTTGCATGAGTTTAATTACTATAATATTGTATATCACAACTATATTTTTTAAACATCCACTTTTACCTGTTGTCTGGACAAATAAATTATAAATGAACTACATATTAAAATTTAAGTACTTTAAATGTTATGAGAGTCTAAATTAGCTGAGAACTTTGTATCAAGTGTGAAAATATTCTATGGCAGGAATGGGTAAGAGGTGGATGTCCGAAAATACATTATCAAAGGAGTATGAGGATGGAATCAATTCTTTCGTGAATTATACCATTGAGAATGTTAAAGATCTGAATGACATGTTTTGTATGTGTGTTAAGTGTGGAAATCTTCTAGAAAAAGAAGTGAAAACTATCAAGGCGCATCTGACTTATAATGGAGTTGATTTGACATATACTCATTGGATCCATCATGGAGAAATTATTGGATCTCACATCGATGACAAGAATGATAGAATGAACGTCGATCATGAGCTCTATTCACATGAGCCGACTGATATGGTGCACGATGCTAATATTGAGAATCCAAGTCATTTGCATAAAATCCTGGAGAAAGCGGAGATGCCTTTGTACCCTGAGTGTACTAAATTCACAAAGTTATTAGCACCTGTTAAGCTGTTTAAATTGAAAGCAAACTACGATTGGAGTGATACTTCGTTTATAGATATGCTGGTGATGATAAGAGAAATATTGTCAGAAGATAATGTAATGCCTTCATTATTGTACGAGGCAAAAAAGAGTCTATCCACATTGGGGATGAAGTACCAAAAGACTCACGCTTGCCCTCAAGATTGTATTTTGTATCAGGAATGATTATGCTGGTTTGGTGAGTTGCCCTACATGTGAATCATCAGGTTAGAAGGTAATTACGAGAGGTAAAATTTTTGTTAGGGCTCCTGTAAAGGAGAGCAAGATACGTGATGGAGTTCCAACTAAGGTTTTATGGTACTTTCATCCGATACCTAGGCTTTAGACAATGTTTCGCATTAAAGATATGTCCAACAACTTAACATGGCATGCTAATAAGGGAGTAAGTGATGGCTATCTACGTCATTTGGTTGATGCACGAGCTCGGAAACTTGTGGATGAAAAGTGGCCAGAGTTTGGAAACAAACCCAGAAATCTTCGATTGACACTTTCAGCCAATGGTATAAATCCTCAGAGTGTTCAATCGTCCAAATATAGTTGTTGGCCAATTATTCTTATAACATACAACCTTCCCCCATGGCTATGCATGAAAAGAAAGCATATGATGCTCACTTTGTTAGTGTCGAGTCCACGTCAAACTGGGAATGATATTGATGTATATCTCGCACCTTTGAACGATGATTTGAAGCAATTGTGGGAAATTTCAGTGGAGACATATGATGAGTATCATGAAGAAGAATTCATGCTCCGAGCTATACTACTTTGGACCATCAATGATTTTCCAACATATTGCAATTTATCAGGTAACAAAGTTAAAGGTTATCATGTATGCCCTATTTTTGTTGACCAAACTTGTTCATGAAGTTTAAAACACATCAAGAAATATCATACATGGGGCATCAAAGATTCTTACCTGATGTACATCCTTATCGAAGAAAGAGGAAAGCATCTGATGGGAAAACTGAATTAAGGCCTGCAACCTCTATATTGCGTGGCATTGAAGTGTTTCAAAGGGTGGAGAGATTGAAATGTGTGTGGGGCATAAAGAGAAAAATGGTTCAATCAAAAGAAATTGATGAAAATAGTCCTTGGAAACAGAAATCAATATTCGTTGAATTGGAGTGTTAGAAGCACTTGCACATTCGCCATGTCCTTGATGTGATGCACATAGAAAAGAATGTATGTGAAAGCTTGCTTGGCACGTTGCTTAACATACCGGGAAAAAACAAAGATGGTGTGAAAGCAAGACTTGATCTTGTAGACATGGGCTTCAGGAGTGAGTTGGCACCAAAGACAGAAGAAAAAAGATCATATTTACCACCTGCCTGTTATTCTCTTACAAAAGAAGAGAAAAAATAATTACTTTTTTTTAGTGGAGTGAAGGCGCCAACAGGTTATTCATCAAATGTGTCGAGCCTTCTATTTGTAGATGATTCAGAACTTGTAGGTCTTAAATCGCATGATTGTCACACTTTGATTCGGCAACTCCTTCTGGCTATACGAGGTGTGTTGCCAAACAAGTACGATGTGATATTACTAGAATCTGCTTCTTCTTTAATAACCTATGTAACAAAGTGAACGATGTCTCCAAGTTAGATGATCTTCAACGAGACATCACTGTTAAATTGTGTTTCTTGAAAAACATTTTCCGCTGTCATTCTTTGATATAATGGTCTATCGTACTGTCCATCTTGTACGTGAGGTCAAATATTATGGACCAGTGTGGTATAGGTGGATGTATCTATTTGAACGGTTCATGCGAGTTTTGAAAGGTTTTGTTAGAAATCGCAATTGTCCAGAGGGATGCATCGCTAAAAGCTATAAGTTTTGGAGTTTTGTTCAAAATACTTATCCAATATACACACTATAGGACTGCCAGCCACACATCGCTGCCATAGGAGACTATCTAAGCCTCTGTCTAGTCCTAAAGTTTCACAAGTTGATGAGAAAGAGTGGGTGCAAGCATATCAATACGTGTTGAAAAATGAAGATATTGTTATCCCGTTCATCGAGTAAGAACTATATGTTATATAAAATTTATATTGTGATTTCTAATTGACTTATATTTTTGTAAAATAACGTACTATTTATCGCAGGGAGCACATCATACTCTTAAAGGATATTTTTCCTAGAAAAGCACGGTTCAAAAAATGGATTCAAGATGAGCAAAATCAAAATTCATCCCGTGGTTTAAAAAGAGGGTAAGTGTAAATTTACTTAAATTAGATTGTGTATTTTCTTAATAAAAACTATAACTCTTATAATCATTAATTGGATTTAGGTAGCAAGTGCGAAGCTGGATTCAGAGCGATTGAAACGGTTGGCTCGAGGACCTAATCTACGAGTTATGAAGTATGATTCTTATATGATAAATGGTGTGAAATTTCACAGAAAGGCACATGATGATTTACGAGCCGTTCAAAACTCCAGAGTAAGCGTTGTTGCAAAAACAATGCAAGTGTCTAGTGCAAAGGATAATCATCCTATTGTTCAGACATGACCCATTATGAAGTTATAGATGAAATATAGACACTTGATTATATCAGTTTTCAACAAGTGATGTTCAAATGATGTTGGGTGGAGAATAATAATGGTGTTAAAGTAGATGAGCTCGGATTTACATTGATGAATCTTAATAGAATTGGATTCAAGTGGGACTCTTTTATCTTAGTCAATCAAGTTATTTATGTACAAGATGATGCTCGTGTCATTCAACACATAAACCAAGTTAAATTTTCAATCCAAGGTTCTTTCGACTTCGCCCTATAGAATACTACTTACTCGTGAAGGAAATGTTATAGCTAGGCAAACAAATGTTGTTGAGTTTTGTCTAAAATCCTAATGCAAAGTTGAACTAACTAAATCCATACAATAGCAATCAAACAACTTCATTCATAAAATGTAATTCAAACAACAATTGAATTTGTAGTAACAATGGTAGAACAAGTCTCACAAGTTCTCAAATGAATAAGAATGGATGTTGATAAGAACTTAGGTGTGATCTACTTGATTTGAGCTATGATGAAAACATATTTAATTCCTAGAAGGATGGACTATTAACCTACACTAGCCAACCCCCAGTCACGGTGAATCGACCGTTGATGATACTAAAAACCTCAAATAGCCACGTTATCGGATCCTAGACCACTCCTAATAGCACGTAAATCAGCATCCTATGCCCTATCTCCGCACAGGGATTGGATCAAGGAACACAAGAACTCACACTATTCACGACACTCATTTCCGCATGTTGGCTGCAAAATTCGTATCAATTAACACCTAGACTGGCTATTACCTACATCTAAGGGCATGTGAACAAGCTCTAGTGTGATTCAATCACAAATAGGAAAGTAAACAAACATAATTTAACCTAGTTTCTCACACCTTCATTCAAATCAACATCTAAGGAAATTTAGAATTCCATACCTCCAATGTTCAACATTATAATATTCAATTGAAAACCAAATTGAGCACTTTGATCTTGATCTACCAACTTTGATCTCCAAGGATGGTGAATTAGCTCTTGCTCCTCTTGGATTAGGATGGAGTAAGATTGAGAGATAGAATTTTGGGTGGATTCTCACTTGACGTAATGAAAAATGACCAAAAGTTCTTTTAAAATTCGAGAATCCCCCTTTTTTAGACGAGCAAACAGAGCCTCGGATCGCCCAAGCCAAAGATGGCTTGCCCGGGATTGCTTGAAAACCGTCAAAACTACCAAAATCCCATCCTGGCTCCCCGATCCAAAATGGCTCGACCGAGCCTGCCCTCTGTTAGCAGTGGCTCAGTCGACCCAGCAGAGCTCGGTCGAGCGAGCTCTCTGACCAGCATGGCTCGATCGAGCCAAGCTCAGCTCGGCCGAGCGGAGTCTCTGAACTCTAAAATGCTCTCTTCTGCTCCACTCGGGCGGGCCTAACCTCCTTTGACTCCTAGCTCGGGCGATTTGCCTCCAAAACTCAACCAAAAGTGTTGTTTTATGCTCAAAACTCAACCTACAACATTTCAAACACGAAAACACAACAAAAGAACAACAAAAACATATGATATGAGGGTAAAATGGCCACAAACATGCATGCTCACACATCGAAATATAGGTCATTTTACACACATATCATAATCCCCCAAACTTGAACCTTTGATTGTCCTCAATCAAAACATAGTAAAGCAATCAATTATCCTCATGAAACTACCTCATAGCTCATCTTGATTACCTTAGCATGCCATTGTCAAACGAGATTATCACCTAACTTTGTGACACGGTTAATGATAAGGGCTCGAACCACTCATCAAATATGGCTAAAGAAATGAAATCACTCCCTTACGTGTTTAGGGACGATGAGAATCACTCAATCACAAGATATCGAGCTCAATTTCCATTGGCTTGCATCCATTCTCACCACTATACTGCAATGAGTTGGCTTCTAAAATCAAGAAGGTCTTTATTTTTGGTTATAACGTGGCTTACTAAATGGTAGGTGGTTTTGGGCCAAAGTGACTAAACTTCTTGATCTCCCAAAACCCCCCAAACTTGTTTCCTTCAAACCACTTCAATACACGAGGCTTATTCATTTTCCCAACACTTTTCTTCTTCTTTTTTTTTTCTTTTCATCTCTTTTCGTTTTTCTTCTTTTTTATTTTCTAGCACCATCATTCATGTAATTCATGGTGTCTCTCTTCTTTTGTTTCATACAAATGCACCAAATTTTTGTTGGTGCCTCATTTTCCTCATCTCTAGGATTCAAATCAATCCTCTATTTCATAATATTCATGACTCACTCTTTTTCAAACATCACAATTTCACTCAATTCCCAACCCAACTCACAACACCGTATTCACCCTCATACACTTTCCCCCCCAAATTTTGTCCTAAAAAGATCAAAGAAATATCTCCAAATAAGCTCAATCACGGGGATCAAAGATATGAATGGCAAAAATTGATCAAATTATTCCACCTTATACTCCCGATGTGTAAGGTAGGACTAAGAATTGATGGCCTAATATCATCTTCTAGTCACCAAACTCATGCCAAATAGATAGAGAAGGGATGCAAGTTCTAGATTTTTCACTCTCAATCTCGCCTCTCTCAAACGACCAAGATATGACAATATCATGGCTCAAATACTCTCAGCTTTTTGTCAAGTCCAACACATTAACCACACACAAAACTCGGCAATTCAAAAGTGAGACTAAAACATGCATCGATATCAAGATTCCGCTCTATCATTGGTTGAGACAAAAATTCAAGCTCTACTAAGTAAATCATGGTCCAATCTCAAGTTCTCGCTTGGGTTCAACATACACACACACAAGCACACAACGATCATAAAAACAATCTACATGCAATGAACAATTGGCAAGAGAAACGATAGGATGTATTACCCATCGGTAGCCACAATCGAACCGTTCTCCCATTCCTTATTTGTACCTACTAAATCAACACAAACACCACCAAACTATTGAGCACAAAACAAACATATAAAGCTCTCATATCCACCAAACTATCCACAAACTAAATATCAACAATGACAAGACACTATCCACTAGCTCAACCATACAACCCATACCAAACCATTCAACAATCCACAACCATGCCAAATAAAAAGCATTAAATCATGTAAGCTCGCTAATAATCTATCAAACATACATATCAACATTAAAAACCAATCATTCAATCCATATCCAAATCATTCCAAATCCAAGGGTAGATAAAATATCATTATACAACCATATTGAAAATCAATTCATTCAAATCAACTAAACTAGAAAGCAATGTAAAGATAGAGAGATAGAAGAGATAGAGGAGACCACATCACCGACTACCGACACTTCCCCCCAAACATAGTCAAGTGAGACTAAGTTTGTAGAAAGGTAGGCGGTGAGGCATCACTCCATCCTATCCTGTTGCTGCTGGCAGGCTCTGCGGGACTGATACGGAATAGGGACACGGCGCTGCAACTGACGGACATCCTCCTGAATCTCATCCATCCGCCGATCAACTCTGTCAAATCTAGCGGTGATGGAGGTCTGATCAGCTATGTAGCCTCCTTGGAAGGCAGAAAAATCACCATGCATTGCAGTCACCCTCACATCCAAACCCTGCAAAGACAAAGACAAAGAGTCAACAGTCTCGGCAATCCTCTGCATCATCGACATCATCTGCTGCTGCCACTCCTGTACTGGGGCCTGCTGGCGCTGCACGGGTGCACGGATACTCGGACCAACGTCTTCTGCTTGACCCCTCTCTCTCAATCGTGCCAAGGAAGTGAAAGTTCCGTATGAAGATAGAACTCCAACAAATGCCTAATGGTCCTCAGAATCGAGTAACCAATTAGAGTGATCCTCCAAATCCTCAACTGTAGTCAAACCATCACAAGGAAGTTCCAACACTCGATCCCCAAACTTATAATAGTAAAACTCTCCACGTGGTTCAGGAACAAGAAACCTCCCAGCTAATAAAGAATTCTTATCCAAATATACAGCAGGGGTAGAAGGTCCAGATAACGACAATACCAAATGCTCAAAAATCGGCGTAATCATTCCACAACAAAAAGAGGGGGTACGGATATTAGCATCCCTACTCCAAGAATCCATCAACATAGCCCCCAACGAAAATTTAATCCCATTCATCAAAGCATAAATCATGTATAATTCAGGAGTAATCACATTGCTAGACTCGTACCGCCCACACACAGAACCACCAACAAACTTCTGAATATAACGTATAACCGGATTCCTAATTGAAGTAGCTCTACAATCCTTAATATTAAATTTCCTATCATACTCAATCCCAGTGATCTCTTTCCAAAAGTCCCCCAAATTAACATTCGCATGCAAAAATATGGAATCAACATCGCATCCCTATATCTCATCAACCTTGGCTTATTGGAAAAAATATTCCTTACCTCGAAGTCTGAATTTCATAGACAACGGTATACCTCCCGCGCTTTTCATGATGGTGATGGAGGCTAAGAATTCCCTTGACAGCTCCATGTAACCAGACCAACAAGCCGTGAGAACCTTCTTCCAACCAATGCCCTTGAGGAGGCTCCACACGTCATATTTCAACTTGAGTGCCTTCAACGTCTCCTTGCAAAGGTATTTCATCCCAACCACTTGGTGTTCCACCAAATTCTTGTACCGAGAATACTCCTCATCATTAAATCCTTTGGGGCGACTAATGGCGGAAGAGGAAGAAGCACCACGAGCTCTCTTGCTAGCCATGAATGAAATTGAGGAGTGAGATAAGCACAAATCAAAGCAAATAGGGGTTAGAGAAAATTTGGGAAGAGAGATTTCGACTGAGACAAAGATGGGGCGAAATGGGTTCGAGCCCTATTTTAAAATCTGCGCGTCGCTCGATCGAGCGGCAGATGGCTCGGCCGAGCGAGCGGTCTGTCCGAGGACTGCAAGGCACGCTCTCATGCCTCGGTCGGTCGAGCGGCCCCTCTGAATCACTGAAACTTGCATTTTTCCAGCTTTCTCGATCTCAGACGATCTGTATCCATCCCGAACGAGATTCCTCTCTGATTGGCTGCACTTTCCATTCACCATTCCGGGCACTTGGCCTCCCCACTTCTCCGGTTAAGCAACACAACATAATATAAGCCCGTAGAACCACTATCTATCAGGAATCCTTCAACAAAACCACACCACATTAAACTAATACAAACAAATGACAAACATTGATTCAAAACACAAGAAAATAAACAAGATATAAAACCATTAGGTTGCCTCCCAACAAGCGCTTTTTTAACATCGATAGCTCGACGACCATACCTCAAAATTTTCAATCATGATCAAAGGGTGCCGAACCCGAACTCATACCTCGTTCAAGAGTCACATGATTGTACGGGAAAAACAACTTTCTCCTAGCACTCCGGGGTGTATCACCATCAACACGAGCTTTATTTGTTCTTCCTTGATCAAACTCAATATCATCCCCCGGATCATCCTTCTCATCATACTCTTCCCCCACAAAGTCCAATCCCGGGTCAAGCACATCTTTCAATCTCTTCTTGTTACCAACTTTTTCAGCTTCATTCTCATCAACACTCCTTGGAGGTAAAGAAAAGATAACTTCTTTTCCACAACAACGGAAAGTTAGCTCACCATGTTTCATGTCAAAAAGTGCATCGGCCGTGTGCAAGAAAGGTCTTCAAAAAATCAATTGTATTCCACCTTTGTTCTTCATATCCACTACAAGAAAATCACCCGGAAATGTAAATGTTAATACCTCCACATGTACGTCTTCAACAATTCCACGTGGGCAAAATAGAGCATGATTTTCCATTTGTAAGACTTGGCTCGTAGGTTTGAGTTCTCCAATATCCAACTCCTTGTATAAGTCCCATGACATCACATTCACACTAGCTCCGGAGTTACACAAGGCTTTCTCGACATTCACATCTCCAATTGCACACCCAATCACAAATCCCCCCGGATCCTCCTTGCTAGCTATGCTTTTCCCTTCTTGTTCATTATTCCTTACATCATATAGCTCACCATCCGGAATTGTCTCAACTCCAACAAGTTCATCTAACATTGGTACACGTTCAATCTCTTCCGGTAGTGGCATCTCAATATCTCTTTTCCGCACATAATCAAATAAATGCACTTCTTTGGTTTGCTCCTCATTTTTTTCTTCCTTCTTCTCAACTTCAACCTCCTTTCCTTCTTCATTCATTACTCTCACTTCTTCTTCCAACTCCACACTTTCAACCTTGGGAGTCATCACCTCCAATCTCTCATCCAATCTATTCTCACCATCAACCATGTTGCACCCTTTCTTTTGTATGATTTCGGTGTCACTTGGACATTTCTCAGCTTGGTGTTTGCCACTTAGTTGTTTGGCAATTGAGGAAATTTGCAGCTGAATTTCCGCGAACATCCCATCATATTTCTCAAAGCGTTTATCAAGATCTTCATTCGGATTTCTCATCACCTCTTGGTTGACATATCTACCAGTTCCCGCAGCATAACCTCCTTGAGTACTACTACCCCCTCTTTCCAATTGCAACGGAGGATTAAGAGCGTTATTGGGATTTGCATAAGAGAAGTTGGAGTGAAACCGGTTGGAGGGATGGTAATACATATTTCACGGTGGATTATATTGAGGTCGATTGTTGTACCCCATCTGTTGGTTGACAAAATTCACATTTTTCGGATAAGCCTCTTCATGCTTAATTACCATCATATCCTCTCTTCTATTCCCCGAAGTAGATAATACATCGAGCTTTTGTTGCATGGCAGCTATTTGCTCTTTGAAGTCCTCGCTTTCCTTGGCCTCATTTACCAATTTCATCGGTCTATAATCTTTTCTTTCCTTTCCTTTGGTCATTGGAAACTATTTTCAGCCATCTTTTCAATTGTCCACCATGATTCTTCTTCTTCTTGATCAAGGAAAGCACCCACCAATGAGGCATCCATCATCACTTTTGTATCATAATTCAATCCCCCATAAAATTGGCAAATTTGTTGACTACGGGAGAGACCATGCATAGGACATTTTCGTAGAAACTTACGAAACCGATCCCATGCTTCATAGAGCGGTTCATCATATCTTTGCCCAAAAGACTTTATATTGGCTCTCCTCTTCAACGTCAAACTAGGTGGAAAGAATTTGAACAAGAACTTCTCCCGAAGTTCCTCCCATGTAGTAATGTTGGATTTATCTAATCCTTCAAACCTACTTCGAGCTCCATCTCGCAAAGAGATTGAAAATAACCGCAATATAATTTGATCTTGGGGCACTTGATTGATTTTGATCGTATCTGTGATCTCCAAGAACCTAGAGATATGGATATTAGGATCTTCGGTCATATGCCCCCCAAATTGGTTATTTTGAATCATTTGTACTAATTGTGGCTTGATTTCAAATTGTGTGGCATTCACTCCTAACCGGAATCCTTCGGTTGTCGGTCCCCCTTGCGGTCTAAACAAGTTTTGTAACAGTCTCTTTGGCCCGTTCCTCTCATTCATCATAGCTTTCATTAACTCAAGTTGCCTCTCCAACTCTTCTATTCTCACCATATCCTCACCACGGTGATCCATCTCAAACTCAACTTCAATATTCTCTCTTCTTTGACGAAACTTTCTTTCTTCAATCTAATGAGCCTTAGACCTAGTGATCATAAACAACCTACAAACTTCCACAAAATTCAATTACCAAACCTACACAAATCAAACAAACAAATCAAGAACAATTTCCAAACAAGAACTAAAAACAAAATTCACACAAGCAATTAATCAAACACCTAGCTTACAACTTCCAAACTTTCAACAATATCTATAAGCCTACTCAAAAGAAACCCCCAGCAACGGTGCCAAAAACTTGATGCACGTGTAATTTAACACATAAACCAAGTTAAATTTTCAATCCAAGGTTCTTTCGACTTC